>OX451217.1:58107266-58377791 GCA_949628195.1 Phasia obesa | reverse complement strand
ATCGTGCGCAACAATTAAATGTATGTTCACAATTTAAAATTGAACTCGTACATGAATTGGAGCCTCAGTATTATCGTTTGCCCCGTACATTTGGTGAATGGAGCGAGGGAAACATCACTATTGGCGCAAAATTTCATTAAAAAATTTTACTCAGTAATGAAATACACTTTTGATAAAATGACTATGATCATAATCAGAATTGCCGCATTTGAAGCGATGATGTTCCTGCAGCCATTGTCTATATTTTTCAAGAAAAACGTTGGTCAGAATATTACAGTCAACAGTGAGCGGTATAGAGACATGCTTCCTAACTTTGCGAACTTGTGGCAATGGACCTGTTAACTGGCTCCTTTGTTCATGTGATTTATCGCCATTAGATTATTTTCTCAGGAAAAAGTCCCAGGTCTATCCAAATAAACCGGAAACGATTGATCAATTGAGGCGAATATTCGGCGCGTTACAGCCTGATTTACTGCGATGGGTGTATTTAGATCCCCAGGTCATGACATATACGCAGTAGCCCGAAATCATATTTAAACACAAATGCCTAAAAATTATTTAATTAAAATTATTTAATTAATATCCAGGATGAATATTAAAAATATTTTCCTGTGTTTTATTTTAATTTAATCTTCTCCGCCTGTATGAATAACTCCCTTTGGACTACAAAATTTTAGGTTCCATATTAATACTTTTTATTTAAAACAGATAATTTATTTTAAAATATAAGTGGAGGAAGAAACCAAAACAGTAAATTAAACCTAATAGTTCCTGAAATTTTCACTTTCAAGTAGGAAAAATTTAAGAGATAAAATTCAAATACAATTGAGAAAAAAGTATGTTTATACAAGAAAAAAGAAATTCAAGGTAAAATAGGTATCTAAATATTCTTTCTTCTTCTGCGCGATGTGAATTGGCCATATACTCGTACAACATATTTACTTGTTGAAATTCCTTCCTTTGAATCTTTTAACTCAATTTAAGTATCAAATTGTTTAAATACCAAAGTTCTTATTTAGATTTTTTTATTATTTATTTTTTAACATGTGATCATAATACAGTACACTGTGCATTATTATTTTACAGCTATTGTCATTTATTTTTTGTAGACATATAATTTTGTAGTGTGTTGTCGCCTTCGGTTATATATTAATGCAACCACATCGGCATCCATTTAAAAACTACATGTGTTTATTTTAATGTTTCTTTTCTTAATGTAAGTGTTGCAAATGACTTAAAGGACTATTACGTAAATTGTTATTATGTGTATATATGTATGTAGTATGTGAGTTTGTGCAATACAATAATATATATATTTTTTATTTTAAATATAAGGTGTAAAACAAAAACGGATAAGAAAGTGTTTAAAAATTCTTGTGTGTGTTTAGAAAATATAATATCATTTTAGGTTTTTTTTAATTGTTCAAATTGTTCAAATAATTAAAAAATATGAAATTAAATTTTTCCATTTGTTTATTTATTGCTATTGAGGCTCACAAAAATTTAGAAAATATATTAAAAAACGCAAATGTTGTTTCATATTGTTGTATTCTATAATGGCTAAAAAATAATTAATTTTTTAATATTAAGTTTTTTGCTTTAGCTCTATATGAGTTATCTTCGGATTTGCTGAGTTCTAGCTAGCATTCTAGCATTGTTTCTGCCTTTCCTCTGTTGCTAACTTTTTTATAGACAAATTATATTTTCAATTTTTATCAAAGGATCGATCAATACCAGTCTATGAAAACAAACACAACTTTTCGAAAACGTTTCATGTAAAGGTACAAACTGTTTAAATTTGTTTAATCGTTTTGTGCATGAACAATACGAACATAAATAATTTGTGAATTACAAACCAATTAGTTTTTTTTTTTCAATCGCACAATTGCGAACAATTTAAAAGCAGAAAAGTATATTTTGAGTGATTGATTTACATGCTTCGATTTTTGAATGCCTATTTTGTTTATAATATATTTGAATAGGTATTAGTTTTTTTTTTACTTCTTATACTATTGCAAGATTAAAAATTTACATTAAAATAATACAGATTGTCTTTCAGAAATAAAAGTTATATACCGCTGTTATATATTCTTTATCATAATGACCAAACCGTTTACGAAACGTTTTCAATTGGTTTGCTCTCATTGTTTAGGCGAATATATATCAGATATGGGGGGATTCAATTACATTTAAATTACAATTATAGGTAATGTGTAATTGAAAATTTCCAATTACTAATTCCAAGAAATCACGAACTAAAATCAATTACAACTACTTGTAATTTAATTGAAAATTTTCAACTACTTATAATTAGAAATTGAAAATTTCCAATTACTAATTACAAGTAATTGTAGTTGTATTTTTTCAATTATAAATTACATGTAATGTGTAACTGAAAAAACTCAATTACAATTACAAAATTTGAATGTAATTGTAATTGAAAATTGTCAATTACAATTACAAAATTGTCAATTACAATTACATATAATTGAGTAATTGCAGGTTTAATTAATTACAAAATGTTATTGATATCCCTCAAGTCATATATATATATATAGTATATTTAGAGAATATATATAGTTTAGGTTTACAAAAACTAAACTAACAGGCACAATCGTTCTCATTGTGTCTCTTCTGCTTTTGATTTACTCGCTGCAAAGACCAAAACAAAACGAAATCAAAAGTATATCTGTTTTCGTTTTGTTTATTTACGACCTCTGCTCAATACGCATTTGTACGAATTTTTATTTCTTTTTTTCAGAACACACAGCTTATGTTGAGTTTACAAAAACTTCAACACAATCCATTATAGACTAGTAATTTTTATTTAATTAAAAATCTACGGATAGACGTCAGTGCATGTTTTACGTTACAAACTATGATAGATCGATTAAACCTTTTGCAAAACGATAATGTTCACAAAACTTAAAAATATTTAGAACGACAAACTTTACTGTATTATATGTTGTTTAATCAATAACACTAATACATAACAACTAAGGATTGAGAAAATCTGTATTATTTTTCAAATATTTGATGTGTAAAATAAGAAAAGCAAATTCAAATATTTTAAAACCGTTATAAATTTACTTTCGATTTTTTTTAAAAATTTATACTCAGGTATGTGATGGAAAACGATCGATTTTAAAACGATCGTTTTCAAAGGGTGTGATGAATTTTGATCGATTTTGAAAATTAATTTTCGAACCCATTTTTGGGTTTGAAAAGTATAGCAGAAGATAAAAATCAAACAATAATTAAGAATTAAAAAAAAATAATAAAATAATTTAAAATTAGTCAAAACTAATTTTTGTACAAAACAACAAAATCGTTTTAAAATCTATTCGTTTTCAAAATCGTTTTCCATCACATACCCGAATGTGTATGCATGAGGAAAAGCAAATTTGGAAATAACTCAGCCATTTGTAAAGGGCTAAGCCGATTGAACCGAAATTTGACATGAGGAGTATCTGAGCTGCAGGTGCGACTGCCCAACATTGAGACCACATAGCGCCATGCCTGGAAAGTGACTGGTATCCAGCCGGCTTGCCGCTCTTTTTATGGCAAAAATTTCGGCCTGGACATTACTGCACTGTTTTAAGGCCTTAACTTCATCCTAGTTTAAAAACGATAAGACACCACCCCCGCTCCATTGACCGTTTTAGATCCGTCTGTATAATCTTTTTGCACGAGATTGATACTCCGAATTTTCTAGTTGACATGGGTGAGGGTGAACAGTAATCTATATTCCTAGGAATAGTTGAGACTAAAATAGTCGCATCATCGAAACTAGTCGGTGCCCATGTAGCACTGAGCCGTATTGCCGAGTTCATGGACAGTTGTTTGACCATTTGGTCAGGTGAGGTACGCAGTATTTTGATGACTATACTGCAGTCCGTAAGCTTGCCTAGTGCAGGTCACCATACCAGCGCATTCTTACAAATTTTGAGGGCTATAGAAGCCTTTTTTGCCCTAAATAGAATGTTAGGGTTCCATGGCAGTTTGGAATCTAGGATAACATCTAGATATTTCGCCCTGTTGGATAACTTATTTCTTCTGGTAAATAATGAGAGATTCCTTTTCTAAGCATAGACGCTAAAACCACTTTCAGTGCTTCACCTACTAATTTGTCTAAGCGATGATTGCAGACGTTGCGAGAAAGTGCCCAGGTGTTTTCCAGATACTGCCACCGCAACATTAAGGAGGTTATTAAAGGCTTCAATGTGATATTTACAATTTGAATACTATGTATGAAAGTTTTGTTTTAATGATCGTTTGAATGCATTCATAGACTAGCTGTGCCCGCCACGTCGTAGTCTAGAAATTTACAACAAACCTTAAGACTCTTACTTTTATACTTATAGTGCTTTAGTTATAGTTTATGTATTTTCTTTATATAGATAATTTCAGAATTTTCTAAAGAAGTAGTAGAGTTCTGTAAATAGTGTTAAAAATCTTCTGGTGACAAAAATAAAAGGTGCTGCCAAGTTTGAAGCAGCAAATGTACTTTTACTACATTTTCTCTACTTTCAATTGAAAATTAGATTTTTTGCGAAAAGAAATATTCTATTTTAGAACCAAGATACTAAAGTACCTCCTCACATTTTTTTTTAATTTTTCCAGTAGTTTTTACACAGGCAGACGGACAAACAGACAAAAATGCTAAAATTTCCGTTTTTTATTTCATTCCGATTACAATTTTCAAGAGCAACAAAATTATAAATTAATTATTTTATTTACAAAAATGGTTTGTAAGTCCCGAGTTACATTATGCAAATTTTGTTTCTGTTATTCGTCATTACTAGGCGAGAGGGGAGAGACAAAATGCGTTTTGCCTTCTCATTCGCAGTGTTAATTTTGAAGTTTAAAATGTAAACAAATGTATACATCCATACAAATTGCTGCAATAAAAATTGCAAGATATAAACATAAATGCAATATTAAACAGGAAACCAGAAAGATTGTAGCGACACTTATAGTTTTATTATATGAATAGATAAGTGAAAATTTGTTTTTGATATGATGAATGGAATCGAGTTTCGTTAAGTCAATTATTTATTTCGTTAAGTTTTGTTGGTTTATGAAAGCTTCAATATTGCTGTATTTCTAAATATTCTCTGACATATTTTTAAGGCCACAACATTTTTACGTACAAATTTCTTTAATTGCTAGCAGTTATTCCGTATCTACACATGATGTTAATTTTTAATTACGTTTCCTTTATTGCTTTAATCTAATAGTTACACCCGACTAATTGCAATTTCAGTTGAATATTGGTTTAATGAATGCATTTACCGTTTATTTTTGTTTTTGTGTTTTTTCGTTAAAGTTTTCTTTAATAGCAAATTGGTATAAACGCCACCATAAAGCACAAAGGCACAAAATTTGTAATTGAATGAAATTCATTAAAAATAGGCGGTCTATATCCTTTTTGTTAATAATAAAATTTAATATTGAAAAATAAATTCAATTAAAACTACAACTGTATCCAATTAAACAAATCCTCCTAGTCGATCATTTTATTGTTATTGAAGTTGCAGCGTTTATACGGATGATGCATTTATTTTTGAGTGTTTTTATGCCAGTGTGTTGTGTCAAAAAAAAAAAAGAAAAAAAAAAATGAATTGAATTGAATTGAATTAACAACAGGTGGCTCTACATAGTATCCCAATATACATCCGTGTGTATATGTCGTGTAAATTCAAATAGCTTAATATACATATGTATTTACACATACACAAATATACATATGTGCATGTGAATTTGTTCAATATGCCAAAATAGTTCGTACGTGTAATATTATTTTATTGATAGACACATGACATGCAATAATACTATTATAAAACAAAAGTATTTACACGATTCTATCTCTACCGCTGTTCTGAGTAAAATACAATTCCAGCGCATCTCGTTTGAACTCCTACCATAGCTGTTTACCACACACTCAAAACTTTGTGTTAGTAAAACAAATACATGTTTGATTGTTAAATATTTGCTTTTATTAGGGTCGATTTTACCTCAAGTACAAAAAAATCTTCATATTCTACATTTTCTGGGGGAAAAATCGAGTGTTTTTTTGTAATTGTACACCTGTTTTGGTACCGTTTATAAACAACTTGCAATAATTTGCATGAAGAAGAATTGCTAAAAATTTAATTTGTAATAAGTAAGAAGACCTTTAGACTGTCCTTAACAATTTTATGCCAAAAATGACAGACTCGAATAAAATCAAAAGAAGATATGATAACTAAGCCTGGAAAAGATCACACCAAGGTTGAGTTATACAGACCTATAAGCCTTTTATCAAACATATCAAAGCTTTTTGAGAGAATATTAAAAATTAAGTTCAACCCAATCCTGAGCGCGAACGATCAATTTGGCTTCAGAAAACAACACAGTACGATCCAACAAATACACAGATTAGTAAATGTAATTAAAAAGACCTTTTTATCGACGTTTCTCAAGCATTCTACACGGTATAGCACGAAAGCCTTATGTACAAGTTAAAGCTACTCTTGCAAAAAAAAAACTAATATAAGCTTATCAAAACTTATTTAACTGATCGAAAGTTCATACTAAAAGAAAGAGATTTCTTAAGCTCGCCTCATCTCATTAAAGCCGGAGTTCCACAAGGTAGTATTTTTGAACCCATTTATACTTGCTGTATACATCCGATATGCCAACTAGCAATCAAGTGCACACATCAACATTTACTGATGACACAGCCTTGTTAAGTATTCATGAAAGTGCACAGGTAGCATCACAACATTTACAAGACCACATAATCAATTTAGAAAAATGGCTGAAGAAATGGCACATAAAATAAAGGTGAATGAACAAAAATGCACTCTTTCACACTGCGTAGGTACTCATGCTCCTTTATTCGCATAACCTAACTAACCAAACGATACCTCAGCTTTCAGACGCAAAATACCTCGGTATATCGGCGTCTCACTTGGATACCTCAGTTAAAAGCAGCCCTACTAAATTGGCCTATTTGCAGAAACTTTACCCTAAGCTTACATTGTAAACTTCTACTGCACAATTCGATCTTCCAACCAATATGGTGTTATTAAATTCAATTGTAGCGCATTGCCTCAGCTAACAATGTAGGAAAATTTCAAAGACACCAAAATAAGATGCTACGAATGATCGCAGTTGCTCTCTGGTATATAAAACACTCGAACATCCACAAAGATCTAAACGTGCCATCACACATAGGGGTATTTTGGCAATCTAGCCCAGACATTACTTTTTTTTAAATTATATTGGATCTTAAAAGTTCTTGATTAATCCTAGAGCAATCAAACTTGGCAGAAAAATATCTTATGGCCTTAGGCTGTTAAGGCTTGCAAATAAAATAAAAATCAGACCAATTAGAAAAAAGTTCCACTTAGAAGAACTAATCCTACCTCTGAGAAAGTCAATTTTGTTTTAAATTTTCCCACAGTTTTATTTAGAAATGCCACTTTTACGGTCAGCGAATGTTCGTGAACCAAAACTTGGATCCAGGGGATTCTAAAATAACATTTTCGCCCCGCTCCCTTTTGTGCAACCTAAAATATTTTTTTTTTTTTTTAAATAATGTAAATATTAAAAGTAATGAATTACATACTCCTTAAAACCATACAAATAAAATGTTTTTATGTGCAGGGGGAGGTATCCGTCCAATCCCACCCCCGAGAAGTTAAAATGTGAATTTTTTTGTAATTTCCAAAAAATTTATTTTCAAGCTTTTATGTGGCACAGAAGGTGCCTTTCTAATTGCTAACCAAACACCCAAAACCACCCAGAAATATTAATAAAAATACATTTTCGTAATTTATTTCTTTATAGTATTTACTTTATAAGAAAATAATTTATGGGTAATTGCTGTGTCTGCCACTTTGTCAGCGTCCTTACAATATCTTTTTCGAATTAGCTTGGAAGGAGCCCAGTTACATTATGCAACTTATGTCGCTGAAATTTATCTCTTATCTTCTTTATTTAAAATTTTATTTGCATTTGTGTCAATGGACGCAATTGTTTACATTTTAAAATTCATAATTATAACTTTAGGGACCAATCGAATTTCAAGAATATATGAATATGTATGCCCCGCCCTTTTTTATTGTTACCCACCTAAAAATCAAAGTTGCTGCCAAGTCTACAGTAACATTGAATCGGTACTTTTAGTACTTTTAATCTATTTTATCTTGTAAATTAGATATTTTTACAAAAAAAGATCGTATATCGTAACCTAGATACTAAGGTACCTCTCCTTGAAATGTAATTTAAACTTATCTAGTAGTTTTTACGTGATGCGAACACAGACAGACAGAAAGGCAGAAAGTTGCAGTTTTATTATATATATAGATAATAATTTATTTATAATAGTTACAATAAATTGTATTCAAAATATTAAAATATAATTTATTTCAAACAAAAATCAAAAACATTTTACAACCGACCAAAAGGTTTCTTACTCGTATCTACCTATGCAAGATGAGCAAAAACAGAAAAAAGGTGCAATTTGCAAAAAAAAAAATCTTAAACAAATGGCAAAAAAACGCGCAAGTTTTTTTTCTACAGTATATAAGTGGAGATCCTTAATTTTATAGTGATCGCGCTGGAGATCACTCTCAAAAACCTTTTCACTTTTTTTGAAAAAAGTGAAAAAAAATATTTTTTTTATCATAAAACTTTTAATTAAAAATTGATATAAGTAACTGTTTGTATAGCTTTTGACAGAAAAAAATAATGAATACAAAATCTTTATTCGTTTAGCTACAAAAAAATTGCAAACCTTTCAAGATCGTATAAAGTCAATAAAAAAGTATGCGATTTACTCTACTTTTCTGATTTTAACAGTGTCCTAAAACGACAAATCGCAAGCAAAAACCTTAAAAATTTACTATACGATGCAGAATAGTGAATTTGTCTGTCAAGCTGCGTATTTATGGCAAAATAACCCTCTGTGCATCAGTTAAAGTAGAAACAGCGAAACATGCAGTATCGTATTTAAAGAATACGATACTGCATGAAAATCATCCAAATCCTATGGCGTGTAACATACTAAATGGTTACATTCGGCTAAAAAGAAGGGAATTTGCCTTTCTTTTTGGCCATACATCATAAGGATAATGCGAAAATGTTAGCAACAACCGTCTAACAACCTTAATTTTTCTCTAACATTTTATTTTTATATTTTTTGTTTTGACTTGAGATATGAGTAATTATTGTTAGTTCAAATATATTAAAGATACAATAAATAAAATATGGAACAAATGGTTGCACTGAAAAAAAATTAAGCAATTGATGGGTGTAAAAAATTTGTTCGGTGTACACTTCTAATAAAGTCTATTTTTTTAATCACAGTATAATATTTTCATTCAAATTTGTACACCCCAAAAATATAATTAACAGATTTCTTTTATTTAGAATGAAAATTGCTCATTCTAAAACTCAAACTCTTATTAGATCTAGAAGTAAAGGTTAAAGGTTCAATTAAATCACCCACAACAAATTTTTCGAGTGTATTTAAAGCGTAAAGAAAACAAAACACAGTATACTTTTATTGAACCTAATAGGTTCGCTGTAATTGTGCAGTTAAATTTAATTATCCAACATTGATAATAATTTCATATACAACACTGCACAGTTTACGTATACAATATTGTATAAATGTATTGTTAGTAAACATATTAAATATCCATGCAATTAGGATGGCCGTTGGCAAGTAGCAGTAACTATTGTTTCGATTATAAAATTACACAATTTTCAATTACCAAATTTTAAACCATTTAAAAAACAAAGAATTTGTAAACGCTCTATGCATGTAAAAATTGTACTGGAAATATGAAAAAAAAATTCTTAATGTAAAATAATAAAAAATATTAAACTTTATATCTAGAATAATTCATTTGTATTTAAAATAAAAAATTTTATAAATGGCCACCTTTTTGATTTTAGAAATAAATACCACCGAACTATTTTGAATGCCTAAAGTTTGGAGTTTTTGTTACTAATTTAGACAAATATTGCATACATATATATGTAAGTCTATTTTTGATTTAATTTTAAATTTAGTTCTAGTAGAAATATTAAAGAAAAAGTAAAATAAATTTTTGTAATTTGAAATTGTAATTAAGGTGTTTTTGTAAAAATTTAACTTTTATTTGCTTTCTATACTACATTTAGCCTATTTAATCTGAATTTTTATTCAAAAAGCAAGCTGTGCCTGCACAGATGATGCAAATAAACGTTCAGATATCTCAAACTTATGGTTGTCAGGCCAGTTTATAAAATCAAGGGAATGATATTGGATGATCGAAGAATGAAGTTGCATGAGGTGGACCAGATAGAATACCTTTTATTCGACCGGGTGCTTTACATTTTGCATGAATACTTGGATCTAAAAGTACCTTCGCAATGGCTGCTACCGTCAAGATAATATACGGGTCCACAATGGTTAAAATAAAATAATTGCGCTACGAAATGCTACCCCATGCAGCGTACTCTACATATTTTTCTCGTCCTGTGGATTCTTTCGATCAAGAGTGCAAGGCGAATTATTTAAAAAAATAAAAAATTTATAAGAATTTTACAAATCAAATATAATTTTCTTTTTTTTTTAATTCTAAATTAATCCTTTCTTTTTGGATTAATTACAATGAATATGGAAAATCTTGGTACGGTCGAGCCGTTACCAGTCTCTGTAAACCAGAGACAAACCCAACCAGATTGCTAAAACATCACTTAATAATATTAATGGTGACTTATTGTTAAGAAGTGTAATACCAGCACAGCCTTCGACTGAGGTTATGGAATCGATCTGCACTAATGAGAGTGTATTTCAAGAAGTCAAATCAAAACGTTCCAAAAGGGATATTAACGGTGAAACTGTTACTACAATTCAGGATAAAATGGAAACATTAAATGTTGATGTCTCCAAATTTGGTTCAACTAAAATCTCATCAAACCGATTTGAAATTCTGGGTCTTCTTGATATAGAAGTAAATGAAAATGCTTCTGCTAACAAAATTGGCTCCCTAATCCAGTTACCACAAAGAAAAATGAGAAAAACTCTGGTAGGCTGGTAAGAAAAAAATTTTGTCCCCCTATTATTCTGCACAATGTTAATGTTAAAAAATTGATTGAATAATTAAATGAAAGATCTCCTAAGGTTATTTATAAAATTATAAACTCATCAAAAAATAAAAGCAAGCTTTATTTTGAGGATCTGGCACATTTAGAAATGATGTAAATTTTGCGCTCACAAAATGTCAAGTCTTATTCTTTTACACCACCTGAAATGGAAAGCACAACAGCTGTATTAAGAGGTCTGTACCATTTGACAGAGGTGTCTGATATTAAAGCAGCCCTTGATTTAGTGACACCTAACACAGTTGAAAACGTTAGTAAATTGATTATGCAATTCTCTGCTAAGAATGACCTTGTTACTGGCTTGTTTCTTGTAACTTAAGTTAGGGGAAAAAATTTAAGTGATATAAATAGAATAAAATATCTGCTTAACCAATCTGTTAAATGGTTAAATGTTAAATTAATGTACCACCAACATCAAATAACAACAACAATTTATACACGGAAAATAAAGAACAAATCCCATCCGCTAACTTCAGTCGCCTTGAAGGTACAATTGATACATTAGTGCAGTCCTTAAACAATTTTATGAACTCCATGCGAAATATGATGCAAGAAATGTTAAAAATGCAATCCATGATATTGCAGTCAGTACTCAAAAAACCATGAACTGTTTAAAAATATGCTTCTGGAACGCAAACGGCTTACGCCAACATAAAAATGAAATTGAGTACTTCCTTAAGAATCAACAAATTGAAGTCATGCTGATTTCAGAGACTCATTTAACGACAAACAGCCTGTTTAAAATCAGTGGCTATATATTTTATGATACTAAGGACCCCCGTGGTAGAGCTTGTGGTGGATCTGCAATATTGATAAAGGCCCGAATTAAACACCATTTATTGTGTGATTTTTGTGAGGACTACCTTCAAGCAACAAACATCTGTCTTGAAGAATTTCATCAAAACTTAGTCATTTCATCGATTTATTCACCTCCTAGATTTACTATATCAGAGTGCCAGTACAGCGATTTTTACAAATGTCTAGGTCCTTGTTTCTTAGCAGCTGGGGACTACAATGCCAAACATACGTTTTGGGGATCACGGCTAATTACCACAAAAGGTCGCATTTTGTTTGACGTAATCTCAAAAATGGCTATGAATGTTGTTTCGAGTGGACAACCAACTTATTGGCCTACTGATCGACAAAAAATACCTGATGTTATTGATTTTGGTGTAATTAAGGGCATTTCAAGAGAAATGATTAAAGTTGAAGCATCACTAGATTTATCTTCAGATCATTCACCCACTATTGTTTCTATATGGAATCAACAAGAAATGATGTCACCGACAACAAGCACTCGCATAAATTGGTTAAGTTATAGAAAATATATTAGTTCTCATTGTTCGGAGAATGTACCGCTAAGAACACCAGAAGACGTAGAGCTGTGTCTTTCTCAATTTGAAAAAAACCTCAAGCTGGCCGCTCAACATGCAACAACAACCCGACAACAAACTAGATACAACCAAATTTATTCTGCGGATGTCGAACGGCTCCTGACTGAAAAAAGAAGAATCCGAAGAGAGTGGCAGTTACACAGATCTCTCCAGCTCAAAAATAGACTAAAGGAATGCACGAAAACGCTTAAAAAGCTGCTGGAATGTCGAAGAATAGCATCCCTGGAAAATTACCTGGCGGATCTTGACACAACTTCACAATCAGATTATTCACTATGGCGTGCATGTAGAAACTTAAAACGACCAGTCATACGCAAACCTCCCTTACGAACTTCTTGTGGGGGTTGGGCAAGAAATGATACTGAAAAAGGAAATCTATTTGTTGACCATTTAAAAAACGTGTTTATTCGAAATGACTCGACTGATATAGCTGAGTTGCCACCTGTCGATGTTAATCCTGCAGTCACCTTAAGGTTTGAGCTTCGTGATATTGAAAGGGCAATAACTGATTTAAACACCAAGAAAGCGCCTGGGTTTAATAAAACGAGCAATAAGATGCTAATTGAGCTTCCTAGTATTGCACTAAAAATAATTCTCTTTATATTTAATGCCATTTGTCGTCTTGAGTACTTTCCATCAGATTGGAAGATTTCATTGATAACTATGATTCCTAAGCCGGGAAAAGATCACACAAAAGTAGAATCATACAGACCCATAAGCCTTTTATCAAACATGTCAAAGCTATTCGAAAAGATTTTAATTTCTAAGTTAAACCCAATTCTAAGCGATATGGGATGTATTCCGAATCATCAATTTGGATTCAGAAAACAACACAGTACAATCGAACAAACACACAGATTAGTAAATGTAGTCAAAAAGACCTTTGAGGAAAAAAAATATTGTTCAGCCCTTTTCATAGACGTGTCTCAAGCGTTCGACAAAGTATGGCATAAAGGCTTAACATATAAGTTAAAGCTAAATTTGCCTAAAAACTTCTATAACTTGCTAGAAAGTTATTTAACTAATCGTAAGTTTATACTGAAAGAAGGAGACTTTTTAAGTTCACCACAGTCTATTGCCGCTGGAGTACCCCATTTGTATCTTCGGATATGCCAACTAGTGACCGAGTCCACACATCGACATTTGCGGATGATACAGCTTTTCTAAGCATCCACGACAGTCCCCAAATAGCATCGCGATATTTACAAGACCACATATTTAATTTGGAAAATTGGTTGAAGAAGTGGAGAATATGAACGAACAAAAATGCACTCACATAACGTTTACACTACGTAGGGACTCATGTCCCCCTATTCGCATAAATAATCAAATGATACCTCAAGTTTCTGAAGTCAAATACCTCGGTATACATCTTGATCGGCGCCTTACATGGAAAAGTCATATAGAATCAAAGTTAACACAAATGAAATTGAAAGCAGTCCAACTTAACTGGCTTATTGGCAGAAACTCTACTCTCAGCTTAGATTGCAAACTTTTGCTATACAATTCGATCCTCAAACCAATATGGCGTTATGGGATTCAGTTATGGGGCACTGCCTCAGCTTCAAACTTGGAAAAAATTCAAAGGCGGCAAAATAGAATTTTAAGAATGATTACATGCGCTCCTTGGTATATTAAAAACTCGAACATCCACACAGACTTAAACGTGCCATTGATTGAAGCAGAAATCGCGAAATATGCATTATCATATTTAAAAAAGCTCGAAACACATCCTAACCCGCTGGCTCGTAACATCCTAAACGACCGCGGCTACATTCGACTAAGAAGGAGGGATATTACATTTTTTGGCCAAACCCCAGAGAGGTGAACCCGAAATGATGACATCAGCCCGAAAATAAATTTGAGCCCGGCATTGGCTGGACTTAATTAATTAAGTATAATTTAGTTTTAAGATGTGAACACTTATTGTTAGTTCAATTATATTTGAAGATTCAATAAATAAAGTTGAAAAAAAAAAAATGGCAAGCTCCTAAATCTAGAAAAAGAGAGATTCAATGTTTTAGATGTCAATTATGGGGACACTCAGCTCGCAATTGTAACTCAAAATTTAGGTGTGTGAAATGTAATTCTGAACTCGAACCCAGCGTGTGTAGTGTTAGGAAAGGGGAATCAACGCCAATTTGTGTTAATTGTAATAAAAAGGGCATGCCGCTAATTACAAAGGATGTCCTGTATATAAAACTTATTTACAAAATAAGAAAATTTTATTGTTGAAGGCTAAGTATAGAATCGAAGAAGCTAAAACAAATGTCTATTCTTCTTTAAGTAGTAATTTTGTAAATGGAAAACCTACCTTTGCAAGTCTTTTTAATTCTGATAATAACCGTCTGCCCGTTGAAGAGCAAGTTATACCTCCTATCGTAGATGAATTTTAAAAAATCGGGGAATACTTTGAGGTCCCAAAAGTTCAATCTTTAATGACAACGATTTCAAATTTTTACAATCATACAAATCACTACTCTTGTTTCGGCAAAAGAGGAGTATGATAAATTATTAAAAGAAGTTTTATATAAATATGGCCCGAAATAATTTAATTTTTCTCACATTTAACGTCAGATCATTAGTCGAATTAAATAATATTCTTAACCAACATAAAGTTGATGTGTGTTTCTTACAGGAATCTCATTTTCGCAAAAATTCGAGGATAAAATTTGACAATTATAATATCATTAGAGATAATTCGAATATTGGCACAGCGGTTCTTATTGACAAAAGTATTAAGTTTACCTCAATTGCAATCGACAATCTAAGAATTCCTAACAGTTTTATTGAAATTAATTTAAAATTTGCTGGTCAGTTAAAGAAGTTTTTATTAGGTAGCGTTTATTTTCATTCAAATTTACCCCGTAATCAGTACTTTGCGGCGCTTGATATTACACAGTGCAACACGGAAAAAATTAACCATATACGGACACCACTACCTGAAAAAAGACCAAAAAAAGACCCCTGTCTCCCAGTTTTGCCCAAAGTCTTCAAGGTTTTTTTTTATGGGCCCTCAAAGATGTGGGGCCTCGATGTCATTTTTGCAAAAAAATGATCATTTACTCAAGCTCATATTTTGCAAATGGTTTGAAATTTTGATATACTCTCTGAGGCAAAGTTGCTCTTGTCATAAAGATTTAACATATAAAATCAAAAAAACTTCATCTTCAAGGTCAAAATCGCAAAAAACTTTAAAAAATTCAATTTTTTTTACCTTTTTTCCCCTGGCTGATTGGTTGAATATGTCTGGTTCAATTTTCAAAAGGGTATGTGATACATGCCCTTCTTTTCCGGGTGGTCCTTCATTTTTAGATCACTTCCTTATAAGCACTTTATTGATTGATTCATTTAACAGTAATTTAGAAATTTCTAGTTTGCCTACATTCTCAGATCATTCTCCACTGAAATTGATTTTTAAATTTTCTGATTTTAATTTATTATTAAATCCTCCTAAATTCTTCAAATCTTTTGAGAATACGAATTGGAGGGATTTTCAGCGATATGTTGAAACAAATTTATAGAATATTAGCCTTTCTATTAATAGAAACCTAACTAATGTTGAAATTGATGAAGCCATTTCTAGTTTTAATGTTTGTTTAAATACTGAAATGGATATGCATTCAAGAGAGATCGAGCTGCAAAATAAAAAAATTTTAATTCCGGACAATATTAAAAGGTTTTTTAGGATTAAATTCTCTTGGCAAAAATAGCTAAAAAGAATATTTCATAGAAACGGAAATTGAAGCTCCGATGAGTATCGTTTGCTAAGTTGTCAAATTCAACTTCCCAAAACAATAATTAAGGAGAAGGTGGAACAGCATCAATCTGCGGAATTTAGCAAAAAGTTAAAAAATCTAAAACCAGGTCCAAGGACATTCAGAGAAGTTTTCAGAATTGTTGGCGGTAAACAGTCTAAAGATTTCGTTAATTTAACTGTAAACGGGAACACTTTTCATGAGGATAGTGATAAAGTTGAACAGTTTAGACGTTACTTCTCGAATATTTACCAATTTACAGCTCCTACTAATTCGTATACCTTACAGGTTCCTAATAGTGTATACTCTAACCTTTTGGATGGCCCGGTTCATATTTGTCAATTTTCTGTTAGTTCGAGCGCTTTAAACACAAATGATCGCAATCATTTCACTTGTTTTAATGACGTCCGGGATATTATAAAAACTTTAAATGCAAAAAAATCCACTGGAGTAGACAAAATTTCTAATTATATAATTAAACAGTTGCCAACCTTCGCTGTAGAATTTTTAGTAGTGATTTATAACAATTGCCTTAATAATGGTTACTTTCCCAAGATTTGGAAAACAGCTAAAATTTATCCACTTATGAAAAAGACAAATAACTTTCAAATTGACAATTCTCGCCCTATTTCAATGCTTTCAAACATTAGTAAATTATTTGAAAGGGTTATAAAACTAAAGCTTGTAAATTTAAACGTGTTAAATTCATTGCCACTTTACCAATTCAGTTTTAAAAAGGGTCATTCTTCGGTTGTTTAACCTTTCGGTTCTTTAACCTATTTTCAGAATGAAGTTATTTGTAATTTAAGAAGGAAAGAATGTACTGTTGCAGTGTCACTGGATATTGAAAAAGCTTTTGACCGAGCATATCACTTAGGTATTATTTTTAAACTTATGAGGATAGGCTGTGAAGCTTTTATTGTTAAAATTCTTTTTAACTTTTTTAAGGAAAGAAATTTTCTTGTCGAAATCAATAATTCTAAATCAGATTTAGGCAGCATTTTTTGTAGTATCCCACAGGGAGCAATTTTGGCCCCATTTTTATATAACATCCTTGTCTATAACTTTCCACACATCTTTAATGAATCCAAAAGCTTATTATATGCGGATGACTCTTTAATTTATGCGCATGATAAACATCCGGAAGTCGCGTTAAGGAAAGTTCATGATCATCTTATGATATTTGACAATTATTATGTTAATTGGGGTATTAAAATTAACTCTCTTAAATGGGAGGCAATTTGCTTCCGTAATGCATGTGGTAAAGGTCGCCGTAATGTAGTTAAATTAAATTAAAGGATTGAATCTCTCTTTACGCAATACAGTTATATCCTTTAAGAAAAATATAAAGTATCTTGGGGTAACATTAATCAAGCTATTTAAGTTTAATCAACATGCAAGAATTGTTAAGATTAAGTGTCAACGTATTAAGGGTATGTTTTCCAAACTGTTAGTAAATAGATACCTTGATCAGGGGTCAAAGCTCTTGCTTTATAAGGTTTGTATCCGTTCAGCGATGCTGTATGGGTTTCCCATATGGTTCTCCATCTCCCCATCGGTTATGAAGGAATTAGAGATCTTGGAACGTAATTGCTTGAGACTTTGTGTTAATGCTAGTTTTGAAAACTAAGTCAAAAGACATTCTAGTAATGTAATTTATCAAAAGGCTAAGGTGCAACCACTTTCCTCATACGTTTTAGCCTTGCTTAGAAAGTTTATAAATCGTCTTGAAAATCACGAAAACATTCTAATGAGGGAAGTATTTAATTCCCAATCTGGTTTTAATTGGTCAAACACCTTATATTTATCACCAGTTGGAGTTTTGCTTAAGGAATCTAACTTATTCGATAACGTCTTTGATAACCGTTTACCGGAGTTTTATTCTCACTCACTTTCTGGCTCTAACAGAGGCTAATATATACATATGTAAATACGCGTATATGTATGTATATGTTAGTGTATATTTGTATGCATGTGTGTTGTTCTGTGCATAGTTGTATATGTATATATGTGTGTATATATGTATATAAACGTTGTATATAAGATTTTTGTTTTGTTTGTTGTTTTAGTTTTAATCTTAGTTTTAGGTAGTTTTAAGTCTCTAACTTGAGATGTTAAAGGTCTATGTTATCTTTTATTATATATTTGAGCATTATAATTCTATGTTTATCTTTTTGATTTAAAACACTCTACCATACCAATTTGCATTAGCATGTAGCGTTTATACATTTATACTATTAATGTATTTTATGTTTATTTAAATAATACTTTACAGTTTTAAATTACTTATTTTATTATCTGACTTATCATAAATTTTGTAATCTATTTTTTTATAAGTCTCAATAAAATTGAAATTGAATTCTCCTCCTGTGAATATTTCCTGCATATAAATTTGAAGAAATAGTTAGTTGGTAATAGATTTGGGCCAGACGAAGAGGTCATCAACCAAAAGCGCTTATTTCAAAAGGTTCGAGAAGTTTTATTTTTAGGAAATAAAAAAGATGAAACACGCTGAACTAAATTTATCAAATTTTAAAAAAGACTTTATTGGGAAATACAACGATTTTTTGTGCAAAAAAAAAAAAAATATCATTAATGCCAAAATTCACGGAATTATTAAGTTACCCTTGTAATAAATTAGAATAAATATTTTTCGTATTTATATGCTTTACATGAGAGGTGAAATGATTACTATTCGAATCCCAATTTTTACTTTTGGAAAAAAAAAATACTACCAAACCCTTTAGACTTTCAGATAATGTATCGTGATTTTTAGATGTGTATCGTGACAGCAATGTCCACTTCCTAGTCCTTTCAATTTTCGCTTTTCTACTCCAATTAGTAACAGACTTACAACATTATGAGGCTTTCACGATATTGATCCTCTAGGGAAACGATAGTCAATATTTAATAAACTGGAAGGACAATGTCTATACTTGCAGTTCCTTCAATATCTAATTTAACAAATTACCTTAGCATCAAAGTTACTCGCATAGATTGGGGACTTTAGATATTAGCAACCTAGATATATTATGTTTATTTGTATTTGTTTATCTATTTATTTATCTATGTGAGGATCGGAAAGCCTTTTTGTGACCTCCGCCCATAGAGAGAAGTTAAATGTAATATGAATATTTCAAGAAAATTGCATTTGTTTACTTTCTTTCAGATTTAGCCTAATGAATAATTTTATTATTTTTTAATTTAATAAGTAAATATTTTTCTCTATTTCCAGAGCGAATATAACAACGAATAACGATCAACGATTTTACAGTTAGCAGTTATTTTCAGCAAGAGGATTAAAAATACATTTAGATTATTTTTTTCATAGTTTCCTTGTATTTCTTAGTTTTCTTTTAAGGCCTATTTTGCCTAGCAAACAGATTATTTTTCTAAAAAAAATAAATAAGATAAATAAATTATTGTATAAATAGCTAGTTAATAAGAAAAGATACAGTAAAAATTATATCACAAATTCACTAGTTCGTTTTCACTCAAAATATTCTTTTCAAAACTTAAAAAAAAGAATAACGTTTATTTAATAACTAAAAAGATTTATAAAAAGGATTTAAAAAACTAACATTAAGAATAATAAATATAAAATGTCTGTTCAACGTCAATTGGTACACAAGCAATTCAACTCACCCATGGGCTTGTATTCGCAGGAAAATGTCAAGGAGACATTAAACCGTGAGCTGAAAGCTTTTGGAAATGATGGGTAAGTTTTGCATTCACAAAAGATATAAAAAATATATGTTTATAATTTCAAATCTGTACCAATCCTTGGATATGCGAGAATATTTAAGATACCTATAGAATAGGTGATTTCCTGAATATGACCTTATCTTTTGTACGCAACAGACAGACATATGAACTTTACACACATTGTGTGTTTTTATTCCTCATTAGCAAATACAACAATGAAAACTTCAAATTAAAGGGTGCACCTTTATAAGCAGACACTATAAATGTACAAAGACTGCATATTTCTATAACCGCTATTGGAAAAATTAAATAAAATAGTTAAATATAAAATTAAAGGGTGTTGCAACCCAAAATGTACATTGATCTATATAGAAAGACACTTGAAATAACTATAGAGATCTATGCAAAAGTGGTGTAACCAGAACTAAAAGTCATAAAAACATAAAATGATGATGATTTGCACTTGGTATATTGTCAATACCTTTTTTTCGAATGAGTTAATTAATTTTAAAGAAAACTTTATATGAATTTTAATTTTATTTGAACTATTTTTAAATGAATTAATGAATTATTTATGCTCAAGTTCTTTATTTTAAAGAAATAAAGAAAAATTAGACAGCAGCAGAATGTAATGCATTTTCTTTATATCCTTATAATTAAGAACTTAAGCCTAAATAATTAATTAATTCATTTAAAAATAGTTTAAATAAAATTCATACAATTTCGCAGAGCGGGCACGGCTTTGATATTGTTAACTTCAACATTATTGTGTTAATAAATAAAAATTATACAATTTGAAAAAAATCATCTAATCAAAAAATTAGGCTGCATGCAACATGGCCCTATGAAAAATCGCCCAAAAACAAAAATGAAAAATTGCCAAATGACTAATCACCCAAAAGAAATGAAAGATTGCCCAAAAATGAAAAATGGAAATTTGGCCCAATAATTGTGAAAAAATACCCAAATATGAATGAATTATCGCCCAAATTTATTTATAGTTTTCTTATTAAATATAAAAATGTCAATAGTTTTAGTAAGGGCATTGATATTGGTTTAATTTATCGAGAAAGCTTTCACCTTGCAACTTCTGTATATAATCTTTGATCAAAATCCAAGCAAGCTGTGAAATCTGCTGCTCCTGGAACTCTGGCTGCTCTGCTGCCAAAGGAACTCTGAGTAACCGTGGTCACGGTCGCTACAAACGTTGCTAAATTAAATGAACCGTTGATTGAGATCATCCAGCAAGCTTTGAGAAGAAGTTGTATGTAATCTGTGATCACAGTCTGTTAGGAAGCGTTTTGGTAACAAGTTAAATATATTTCTGCCAATGTACGCAAATAAATATTGTATGGGTTCATTAAAATAAATATGAAAGGAAATATATGTGAATAAAAAAATAAAGTTACAAATAGTTTGCTAATATGAGTTGAAATTAATTATTTAAATTACTAAATTAATTATTTGTTATTGTTAAACTTTAGAATTAGGCGCCGCAGGCAAAACATTTTTATAAAATATGAAAAATCCCGCGATATTTCTAAAGTTTAACAATAAACACATTAATAACAATAATTATATATTTTAACTCATTTTATTAACTTATTTATAACAACATAAATATTTACTAGTATAAAAGAAACAAAGCAGCTTGTACTTTTTCGGTAAAACAATTTACTTAAATAATCAGAAGCTTTTTGAAAACTGCCTCTGGTACAACCTTAAATGTGATGTCAATACATTTTCTGTAAATTAATCAGTTTCTTGGAAAAGCAGAGATAGAAACTAATTTGCTTATTTTTCCAGTTTAAATCCTAATAAATTTTTAATGTTACCACTTCTGCGGTTTAAGGTAAACTATATAACGACTTATTATTAGTGATAATTTTTTATTAAAAATATATCGCTTTTAGGACAAACCATTGTTTTTTCACTCTTATTATCACAAATGGGTGATCCTTCATTAAAACATAATCATAATGAAAAATTGCCCAAAGATATGAGCTAACTGAAAAAAGAATCAATAGATATTGTCTCTGATTTTTTATAAACAAAACTTCCTTGAAACGTATTTTAGAAAAAGTTGTTAGAACCTCCGGTAAAAAATAATATTTACAATTTTTTTTTTTTTTTTTATAAAAAGAGAAGTACCACTCAGGCAGTTAATGCCTATATTAACTGTGGTACTTCCTTTGGAAAGGGATAGTAGTAGATAAGACAGATGGTTAGTGTAATAGTAAAGCTTCGATTCTGGCAACCCTGCAATTGCACGTTATGATTATTTTTAGAACAGTATTGCAGCGCCTCTGGTGTTATTTAGGCGAATTATTTTGAAGCTAGCATAGCTAATTTATAATTATTTTACTTCGCCGGCGATTTAGTGCAATGTGGTAATACCGGCGAAGGGGGTACAATTGATAAGTACATTGTTGATTTCTGGATTGAATTTTAAAGAAGAATGTAACGATGCAGAAATGCGAGTATTTGAATTATTAGCTTAATTAGTATGTAAGTCGATTGAAATAAATAGTAGAGAAACGTTATACATGTTGTTGTGGTGCCATGGATGTTGGTGTTAATTAATTTTTCGTTGCTCTTATCAGAATCTTTATATTTTTTCTAAAACTTTTTTTAATAAATATTTTCAAAATTTACTGAACATTTATTATAGTTAAACGTTTGCCGTTGATCTTTAAAATACTTTCTATAAATTCTTAGCTAAACAAACAAACTTTTTCAATAAACATCAAAGCTTAAACGACGTAACTTATCTGTAAAATATATTATTATTTTTTATTTATAAAACAAAAGATAAGAATTACAAACTTTAACATACAATTTTTTCTGCTTGTTTTTACAAAAATGCCAAAAACAATTTTAAATGTAAAAAAATGGAAACTTTTCTTGTAACAAACCACAAAACACTTGGAAAATAATAACTTACAAACCGTCTAAGAAATTGTTTGCAAAAACAATGTAAGCAAACAATTCAATTAATTGTACAGTGATGTTAAGCATCGTTATCCAGGAATTAAGTTTGCCAAACATGCTACATGTTGAAAAAATTAGACATTGGATCTTAGTCCTAAATACAGTTTAAATAATTTTATATTTAAATTATGAATAATCATGCATTACCCCTAAAGTATGCTATGCGAACTGTAGATTAAATATTGCTGTTAACAGGGAACGTATGAGTACTAAGAACTCTCATTACGTTACACATTACATATTTATATGTATGTAGCACTAAAATCATTGTCAAAGTCAACTTTTCTATTCCATTTGTATTTTTTGTAGTGTAAAGGTTTTGCAATCACATTTCTCTCGATTTATTTATCAATTGTATTTTTCTTTGCTTGTGGCTTTTTGTTCTCTTTTCTTTTGATATTTTCAATTACTTTGTAAAGTTGAACCAGAAGTAAACTTAAAATATCAATTTCAATTCAGCATCATCAATCTTCGAAGTCATTTTTTTACTTTTATAAGAAATACAAAGTGCGAAGGAAAAATAATGATAAAAAAAGATTGTTCCAAAGTTGGAAGTTAAGCAAAACAAATGAAAATACAAATATATCTTGTATTGGCGCATTTTGTTACAATAAACAGTTTATAAAAAAAAGAAGACCAAGAAACCAAATTCCATTGATGTAAAGTTATTTAATAAACTATTGGTTATGGGCAGATATTATGATAAAAATGTATCAATATTTATTGAAAAGAAAATATTTTTAATTGTATTTTTATTTCCTCGAAGTATCAGTTTAGGGACCTTACATACATACATACATACCTGGCAATCATAAAAACTATAATAAAAAGAAAAAGAAAAATACTCGAATTACTTAAATAACCGTTCATATCAAAATAAAAAGGCAATATATTTTCTAAAATAATATTTTTTTATTTATATTATAAAATTTTTATATTATAGGTAATTTTTAAATATAATTTCAACGATTTCTATAACAAATTTTATAAAAATTAATTATCATAAAAATTTATAATTTATCGTAGACGAAAATCGTCGATGATGACTGTGCTTGTAAAGGCTGAGACAGTAACGCATATTGTGTATGAACGTGCAGCTCTGAGTACCAGTGAAAATGAAATTGAAATAATTATTTACAATTTTACATGTTTTATTATATATTTATTATAATTCTTATAAATATATCTGTGGCAATAAGGAAAAATTGCTTAAGTCTGATTTTTAAGTTTTGTAGGAGAGCAATTTTAAACTTAATAATTAATTTAAAAAAATAGCTTATCTTTAAACTTAACATATGGGAGTTAAACGTATATTTTGGAAAAACATTTTTTATATACCAAAAATATCCAGACTTTGCAATTAATAAGTTGTGAGAAAAGTTTTATGATTTGGAAAAATAGCTTGTAATATCTTAAGTTTTTTTCCAGATGTGATTAGAGATTAAAAATTTATAAGCAGAAACTCATTTCGCTATAACTTCCTGAAAATTGGTACAAAATATTGGAAATTTTGCACATGGGTACTTTATGGTACGAATATTACAAAGGTGCCAGTAACTTATAATATGCTTAAGTCGACTTGAGCAATTATTCCTTATTGCTACAGATATATTTTAAAAAATTTTAGTGTTTTAATAATTCTTTTCGTCCAAAAATGCCTTTTAGCGTTTCTCTAATTTTTATTTTCCACGAATAATAACATTTCTCAAGGTCTTCAAAACAGACTTCAATTATTAAGTTTTCCCGTCACCCAAATCTCTTGCCAGCCAACTATTTCTCTTTTCAGGAAATAATCGCTAGGGGTTTAAATATGGTGAATGTGGTAAATGTGGTAACAGTTAATTCTTTAGTAAATTCAATTATGTATTTAATTATATGAGTTTTACTTATTTTAACTATTTTTAAAATAATTAAATAATTATTTGAGCTTTGGGTTCTTATTATAAAGAGATAAAGAAAAATAAGACCCCAGCCGAATGTAATGCATTTTGTGGATCGCTATATTCTTCGCCAGAATTCTTTGTACCTATCTACAAGATAGTTTCGAATAATTTTCTATTTAAACAAACTTATCAAGGAAATAGGATATGAGAAATTTAAATTTATATATTATTAAATAAATTTCACACAAAACCTTTTTGTGAAATATTAAATTAGTTTTCTTACTATTCTTAGAATTAAGAAATAGTCATGAATTGTAACATGCATCTGTATGTTATGTTGTGAAAATTGCGTTCAAGCGGTTCTTATGAAAAAATGTAACATATTCATTAACAATTTTAACTGGTAGAGAAATCATACAATACAATAGCGCTGGTTTAGAAATGCCCATTACTGTGAAAAGAGCCTTTTGTGTAAAGTTTTTTTTTTCAAACATAAAACATAATTACGTTAATTATATTTCACTTTTAACTATTAAAACTATTTTCGTAGTTTTCAAATTAATAATATGCAAATAAACTATTCATGCTGGTATATAATTTTTTGTGAAAATAAAACAAAAAAATGTACCGTTTATTGAATTGCCTTAAAATTGTTAAATGAAAGCGCGATTTATATCAATCTAATACAAAAACTAAAAAAAAATATTTTTTATATTTAAATAATAAATAAAAAATAATAAATAAATAAATAATAAATAAATTATTTCAAACTAACAAAATTTTGATTATGGTTAAATATTTTTAGGGTACTTATTTTATTTCACAATGCGTCGTAAACCTGCTTTCTTAAAAGTTGGCATGCTACTGATTAAAAATTTTATATGTTTTGTTCTCTTTGGAGTTTGCGTGGGACTCTATGGTCATAAGTCTAGACTTACTGAACTTCTAGACTTAAAGCCCCAACTATAATATGCATAAGTTGGCTTAAGCTAATGTCAAAAAATTAACGAAAAGTCTGTCAAATGCTTAAGCAACTTATTGAGGACTTTTAAGTGGCTACAATGTACTTACTTGAATCTAAAAACTATTATGACACAGTAGCACATTTGTTTTATTCGTACTTTTACAAAAAAGTCTTTTTTTTAAGAAATTAAATTTGTTAACAAAAAAGTGTAAAATAAACATATTTATATACCTAATATCATTCATATACAAATTAATAATTATTTTTAATAGTTTTAAAAAAACTTCGAAAGAAAAATTTGAAATTTTTTGCGGTTTGTGTAATTTTGACCAAAAGTACTAAAAAAATACAGCAGTGTGCATTAGTCAACTCATAAACAATAAAATGATCTTTCTTTTTAATTACGATTATTATACAAGCTCTCCATTTACTTTACCATACGTAGTATAAAAAAAATCACGAAAAAATTCGAGGTCGGGATTTTGACGGATTTATACGTTTTGAGGTCTCCTGAATCCATTTTGACTATTTTCGCGATGATGTCTGTGGGTGGGTGTGTGGGTGTGTATGCCACTATTTTTGTGGAGTTTGTACAGGTCATACCGTTTGACATATCAAAATGAAATTTAGTATGTGCGTTGGGTATGTGGAGATATAGAGCTGTATAGTTTTTGGGCATAAGCGGGAGGAGGCAAGGGGTAGTTTCCTTACCCCCAAATTTTGTGAACGCTCTACAGGTCATACCGTATGACATATTAAAACGAAATTTAGTATGTAGCTTTGGTTTATGGAGGTGAAGAGCTGTATAAATTTTGGCCATAATCGGGAAGGGGCAAGGGGTAGTTTACCTAACACCCCAAATCGAAAATAACTTTTTTCGATTCGAATATACTTTGATCTTTTATTCATTATGTAATATATCTAAAAAACATCTGTTTCCATTTGGTATGGTAAAGTTGAGTGTAGTCCACTCCAGTTTTTTTTTTTTTCTTATAGATATTTCTTTTTTTTTAATATTTTGTATTAAATTTAGATACAATTTGTTCACTTTCGTACTCCGTTGCATTTTTTTATGTAAAACACAAAGCACCAACAGCTGTTTCGTATGGAATGTGTGATCGATTTAGCACTTTGCTTAAACAAAGGACATTTGACGAAACTTAACGAAAAGTGTTGTTAATTACATAATAGTTTGCCACATATGATTTATATTTAATTGCAAGTTGCTTAAGTTGGCTTCAGCTAGCTTATGCATATTATAGTTGGGCCTTAAGTCTCAAATTAATAAAAATTAATGCATGCAAAGGTAGTCCGCGAAATAGCGATTATAATTATTGGTGTACTTCTTCATCTTGTAACATTTCTCCGTCGTTATGATTTTTTGGTTAAAATTTGTATGTATGTATGAATGTATGTATGAATGTATGTATGAATGTATGTATTTATGTATGTATGTATGTATGTATGTATGTATGTATGTATGTATGTATGTATGTATGTTTCTCGTGCTGGTTTCTAAAAATTAAATTTTCCCAATTTTTTTTTTAATATTGTCACCTAATTTGTAATTTAATTAATTCTTTCTTAGAGAGAATAAAAACGAACTTAATCTTGATTATAAATTTCATTGTATCTAATCGAATAATTTTTAAGTTTTATTCGATTAATCGGTAAAATATTATGCTTATTTACTATTAAACTGATTTACTAACATTTAGAAAATGCAAATAATGGAATTGCGCACATTCAGGAGTTTCAGTATTAAAATTACTTAATAATATTGCAGGCCTGAGTCACTTTTTGGTCATTAAGCTATAAAATGGACAACATTCAAAAAACCTTTATTCGCATACTAAATGAGCGCAAAATGTTCTATCTAATGCTGAAGGGAGTTCGTATTTATATGCCTCCAGAAATGAATGAGAACCACTCAAAATTCAGTTTCAAGATAACTTTTGAATTGAACCGCTAAAAAAACACTAATGCTTTATCATGGGTTAAGAGTTTGTATGAACAAAATTTTTGTCCCTTTATTATGAAAAAACTTAATCACGAAAATATCTCAGTTTAAGAATTATTGACTAATAAATCCACATATCTTTTTTACAGGTTTTTTAGGCAATTTTTACCACTTAAATGCAAGGGGCCTGGCCGGTTTATGGTTTAGAAACAAAATTTTTATGCACAACGTATTTTTTACCCCCTACATAACCGAAAATACGCGGGGAGCGAAAAAAGTAACACATTTGCATATATGGGTGGTCTAATGTACATATGTGTGTATGTGAAGAATACATATTTTTTATTTTTTTTTTTTTTATAAATTTGTCTAAAGATGATTATAAAAAAAATCAGCATTCAATGATATAAAATCGATAATCATAATTGAAATGAATTTTACATTACTATGGAAAATATATTTCTTGTATTTATGTTCATATGTATGTTTTTGGCATACAATAATTAGTCTAAATATGTCCTTTATTTATTTAATATTCTTCCAAGCAAAGCTCAAAACCAAAAGCGAAAAAAAAATTATCTATAACTTTAAAGAATTTTTAATGGCTTCCTTTTAATGTCAAGATATGTTTCTTAAGAACTTTTAAAATAGAAAAAAAAAGCTCTAGACATTTTAATGACAACAATAATAATTTGTTGACTTATCTTCCACTTGTGTGACATTAAAAACAATATAATAGAAAAGAAAAAAACCAAAATGAATATAAAATATACTACAAGTGAAGTAAAGTTATAATGTAGCAGATACATGTGTATCTTTTAGCGACAGTAGTGGTCAAAACAGTTTAAAGTTTTCCATGTTTCAGTTTTTCAAATAACTCTTTTTTTTTAACAGAAGTAACACTCAGGCAATTAAAGCCTATATTAACTGTGTTACTTCCTTTGCATAGGGATAGTAGCAGATAAGACAGATGGTTAGTGTGATAGTAAAGCTTCGCTTTTGGGCAACACTGCAATTGCACGTTGTGATTATTTCTAGAACATTGTTGCAAGCGCCTCTGGTGTTATTTAGGCGAATTAGTTTGAAGCAAGCATAGCTAATTTATAATTATTTTACTTCGCCGGCGATTTAGTCCTCTGTGGTAATACCGGCAAACGAGGGCGCTGTGATATGCATTATTATAAAGAAAAATTACTACATATCAGAAAAATTGATGTTGCAACGGCTGAGTATTAAACTCGTAAGTATGCCTTAGTAGTCAACGTGCTAACCACTTAAGCTACAGCACCCCCGACACATTGTACTTAACTCATTTGGATTTTATAATCTCGGACTCTTTTAAATTAAACAAGCTATTATTCTTGTTCTACAGAGCTCTATAAACTGTAGTAGACCAATCTCTGAAGTCAGTTCTAGTAGGCTTTATGATTTTGACTTTCGTGAAATTTACTGCCTGCAATTCCCAAGCTTTATTTTACCATTTGTTTGATATCCCTTGATGCTATTTCTTAAATTGCCATTTGGTTGCCCGTGAAGGTAATAATTTGGCACTTCGGGATTGCTCGGACTTTTGCAGGAAAGACTCTGCTATAATCAGGCATATGGAAGCAATGTTTTCGATGGCCTATCTCGTAACAGTGCTTTACAGTTACCTCCTACATTTAACAATGTTAACCGGAGCTTTAATAATATTTTGAAATTAATGGCGAGATTTAAAAAAAACGTGCAAAAACATTTGCAACCCTACTTTATTTTTTACTCTAATGCAAAAATTTATTGTTTGAAAAGTTTTACCAATGCGTTTTGTTTTTCCCTTGTATTACCTTTTAAAAATTTAGCCTTTTGCAATAAAACTTAAATCACTGAGTCCTAGAAATTAAAGAACCCTTAAACCCTCTTCTCAAATATGTTAACACGATACTAATAATTTTATAAAAGAAATTCAGGCTATAACAATTTGCTAAAAGTAAACATTTTGATAAATTTGATTCCCAGTTATTTTATTTACCAAATTCTTAGGTACTGATATTTTTTCGTTAATTAGTGTTAAATAGCATTTGAAAGCAAAGGGAGAATGCATTCTTCTCTGACGAATGTAAATTCAAACTCGTAAGATCAGATATCACAGATAATATTTAACGATTTCGTGCTGAAAATGTATTGCAGTCAAACATGGTGGTGGAAATAACATGCTTCGGGGGTGTTTAAAATGAAAGTTTAAATTACTAGGATCTTTAAAAACTTCATTATACTTTCAAATATTGAATTGTAATTGTCTAACATATGAGAAGGAAAATTAAATAATAACGTTCCGAAAGGTAATAAAATTTTGATCGAATTAAAAAGCACTTAATTTTATTTTTTTTAATGATTAATTAATTTCAATTCTCTTTGGAAGATTACTAGAAAAAAAATTTTGTAAAAAACTTATGCAGAAAATCTTTTCACTAAAAACATGCAATTTATTATAGTTTTAAGCACTACTGCAGGTATAACTATTCATATAGTCTGACTATTTATATATGGTGCTAAATTTGCAGAAAAATTCATTCTAATGTTAAATGTTTTACTTGCAACCATCTTAGCTGTTTTTTTTTTCAGAAAAAATAAATAAAGATTTTGCGCAAGAAAAGGAACAAAAAATATATCTTTGTAACATAAGTAATACACATGTTGAAATATGTATATATTTAAAACACAGAATAAATATACATAGAACAAAATCTACATTTATTTATTAAAAAATACGAAAAATATTTATCAAATATGCACAAAAACCGCCCACTTGAAAAATAAGCCCACCCAAGTATAACTTTTACAAAATAAAAGTAAATGGGTTTTTTCAAGCGTGTGTATGACGCCAAAGAAATTAAAGCAGATTATTTCAAAAGAGTTTTCATCGGTTATGTCAATGTCTGATTAGGATTTTTTTTAAACATATTAGGTTTAATAAATTTCCAGGTTTCTGTGGTTAAGTACCAAACAATAAATTGTTTGGTACTTAATAGGTAGTAGTAGATAGGACCAATATTTCTTCCAAAATTTATATGGTCAACAATTTTACTTGTGGCTATAAAAAAACTTTTGTCATAATAATATGAAATTTCTTAAAATTTGGTTACTGATTGATTTCCTAAGTAATTTAAAGGTCAATGGGTATGGGATTGATTTAATGGGAAATTTGTGACTTGGACTTTCTACAATATGCAATCATATCTGTAGGTATGTATATATGAGCATTTAAAAATATAGCGTAAGTTTATACGTCGTATCTTAGTTTCCTGACACACTATAAGGTAACATTTTTAGACAATATAATATTAATCACTTGCCTGAACGTGAACTTACCCAAGTTTTTCAAATATTGCACTAAGCTCGGACATAACATGACATACGATATTTATAGGTCACAATATTATATACAAAAAACTTCCGATCCATCCATTTTAATACAAGGACATACCAGACCACAAATGGATGTTAGAGGTCATAATTATAGTTCAGAAATATTTATTTGCCAGTATGTTAAAATATAAATTAACTTACAAAACTATGAACTAAACTAACTTCTAGTATGATAATTATTGAAATACTTTATATAAATAAAAATTTGATTTTAGTACGTAAGTTTTACCAGTACGTAATTTTGACCAAATAAAGGAATCCTTTAAAAAATTAACTGTACTTTACTTCTTTTGGTATATCATAACTTTATTTCAAATCTATAAATATAAATGGCATGGATGGCTTCTCAGTAGCTTATCCTGTTAGCTCAATTTTGAAGACTTTGTTGTCGATTTCTGTTTATATATCGGGCGATATTATCCTTAAGATACTATCTCGTTTTCTCGTTTTAAAGGGGTCAAATCGCCTCCCATGCTGCCTATTGAGATCGCCAAGACCGCTGATAATACGATTAACGAATTTAGAGCTCAAAATATGGATTGTTTGAAGAGCTGTACAAAATTGAGTGCTATTCTGCTAATTCGGCCATAATAAATCAGCAGCGATGGCCATGTAACACAAAGAAGCCGTTTCCAACTGATTTAAAAAAAAAATGTGTCAGCATTTCAAAATCTCTAATTCTCTGCGGATGCAAGGAAATCTCGCCAAATGTAAGAGTTGCCTAGATGCGGCAATTTTATTTGTTGACACTTCAAAATGCACCTCGTCAGAAAGGATGAGTTTTCAGCCAAATTTGATGTCCGATTGGAGTTTCTGAAAGGCTCAAGCAAAGTAGTATTACAAAGTGGGTGGTAGTTGCCTTCAATTGCTGAGGTATTTGAACTATATAAGCAAATAATCAGATCTACTCGTATGTGTGCAAAATTCTCATCTTGCATTAACTATCGTGTCGACTTCTTTAATTTTAATAAAACAATTTTGGCCACATTCGGCAACTCTCAACACTTTTAGCGCAAGCAATATAGGCAATTAATAAAGCATTTTAACTGCTTCTTTTGAATATACTCGATTTATTACGATTTTCGAAAAAAAAAAAATGTTTCCCGTGATCTCTATTGTTTATATTGTATGCAGTCGATCGAACAAAAAACAAACAGTAACAGATGTTACTTTTCGTTTGCCTTTGCAGTAATTTCGGATTCTAAACCCAAATTCGTTCTTCTGAAGCTTCTGGTAATATATTAGCAGTCTCGCTTTTCTTATTTAACGTAAAAATTCTCCCATATTTCAAATATAGGGAAACAATCTTTAAAGATTGCCAATGGCTGCCTATAAGACCTATCCTATCTCCGGGCAAACGCAGATTTAAAATATTTTTAATGCCTTTCTAAATTTTTATTTATTTTATTTATTAAATGTTTAAATACAATTACAAAATATGTTCCAACTAAAATTACCGAGCATAGTATCGACGACCTTTACTCGTTCTAGTGAAACACCCAGAGTCTTTGGTGGGAATCGAAACCACAACATCCAGACTGATGAACTACCACACTACCTACTAGCCTACCGGGGAAAATTATTTCTTTAAATGGAAAACACTCAGCAGGATAATATGTTTTTATTTCTTTTTTCTTCACCATCGATGTCGAGATTTCAAAGGAAATATACGATTTAAGGTCTTCTGAATCCATTTTGAGTATTTTCGCGATAATGTCTGTGGGTGGGTGTATGTGTTGGTGTGTATGTCACTATTTTTGTGAAGGCTCTACAGGTCATACCGCTTGACACATCAAAATGAAATTCTGTACGTACTACGGCTTATAGAGATGAAGAGCTGAACAGTTTGTGAGAATAATCGGGAGACGGCAAGGGGTAGTTTACATGACACCCCAAACCGAAAATAATAATATTTTTGAATCGAATATACTTTGAAATTTTATTCTTTATGTAATGTATCCATAAAAATATCTGTTTCCATTAGGTATTGTAAAGTTGAGTGTAGGCCGCTTTAGATTTTTAATATTTTAATCTTCTTGTTTTTTAAATGTTAAAAAAAAATTCTTAATGAAATTTCACAGAGGCAATGTAGAAATTTTTTCTAAATTGGGCTCTTTAGGCCAAGGGGATATTGCAGGTCTGCCCCCCAAATTTGGATACTTCATCAAAAATCTTCGTAGATATTTTAAATTTAAATATTTCTAATTAAAAAAAAATGATTGTCAAAAAATTGCAACGAATCTCCTGCAGTTCTGTCCCAACTTAGCGAATTTCAAAACAAAATTTATTTGTATAAAGCGACAACAATAACATGCACAATACTTTAAAGTTTTTTTATCTTTATGTTGCACTTAAGTCATTTTCTCAAATTGAATATTGTACTTTTTTACATAAAAAGTTTATATCAAATGTTCCATAGTCTTTTTTATCACAAATTTTGTAAAATCATGCGATTAATAATAAATTCTAACATATACCTTACCCAGCAAACATTACCGACAGAAATCATAATGTGCCAAACAGTTAGAGATTTATTTATTCTTATTTATTTACGTAGCTTTTAGAATAAAAGACTATTATATTCCAAAAGAATCAATTTGACAATTAATGAATGATACAATGACTTTTAAAATAATTAATTGTAAAAAAGTAAATAAATAAAAAAACACTTAATTACTATTCATTTAATGAGATTAGAAGCAGAGTAATAAAAAGAAAAAGACGCTGTATGACGCTATATTATTATTTTGCGTAACATATTCCATATTTTCTAAAGTTTTCTATTTTAACAATTACTTTGATATTTAAGAGAGTTGAATTCCAAAGCTTTATATAATACTAGTGACTCGCTGAATAACATATACATCTCAAATAGAATTGTATTAAACTATACCTGAAACTAATGAAGTGAGCACAAGTCTAATTTGCTATACACCTCCGCGAAACTCGTTAAAAGAAGTAAAACTAGCTGTAAAACGATCCGATTATTGACTTCAGTTAGTGCATCCGTAAATTGAGGATATTCGTACAATATTATTAATCTGGTCACTAAATTATATGGAGGAGTTGATGTTTATATTTTTCTACATAAACAAGATAATTTAAATAGAGTTTGTTCTTGCTGATTCGTACTAAAAGCTCGATACAGCATAAGGCTGTTGCCTCAGATCACATGCAAACAGTTTTTAGGTCCTCATAAAGCTATAACAGATATCACCAACAAGACCAATACGGCTAGATATCTATACACATAATAAAAGAGTAACTCACTATCTTTCTGTCTACGTTCGCATCACGTAAAAACTACTGGATACATTTTAACAAAATTTAGTGTGGAGGTACCCTGGTATCCTGATTTCAATAGGATACTTTTCCCGCAAAAATATATTATTTCTTAGAGAAAGTGCAGAAAAAGCAGTCAAAGTAGGCCGACTTTTTTTAACCGATTTAAAGGAACTGCATACTTTAAGGTATCTTTTATTTTTAAAAGCGAGATATTTTAAACAAGGTTGTGTAACAGATTGCACTGTTTTAAAATAATGACAAAATATGAATTGAAAAAGGGATATTTTAAACACGGTTGCGGAACGGAGGGCACTGTTTTAATATAATCACAAAATATAAATTGCTTACTGCCAAATTGAATAAAATTTGTATTTGATTTGTATTTTTACTTTGTGGAATTACATTGTTAATGAAATGTTTTAAACACCCTTTAGAGAGCTTTACAGTAGTTTCTAGAATTTTACATAAATTTTATAATTTTATCCAGGGATTTGTACCTTTATATACTGTAAATACGTAAGAGTCTTAAAATTTGGTATGGGTTACTTTCAAAGCAAAATAGAACAAAAATTTGCAGGACGCACACACCGTATGTGGGCACAGCCAGTATTGACGTCATTAAATAAATCTGTGATATATATTCTGAAAAACGAAGCTCCAAAGCAAACAGCTTTTAAGCTTGACTTCATTAAATCTTTAACTAACCACCTTTTATATATGCTTCGTAGGAGCACTACGCGATTCTCAAAGCTAAAACAGCATTTATATTTTTTACAAAAAAATTAAAAATTAAAAAATCAAGAAGTAAATCAACGACAAATCACAATATAATATATAAAGTACTGCTTTAGTAGTTTTACGCATATTACAAAGAAGACAGCAGACCATTTACAATAAAAAAATCAATCACTTTCCAATACCCTATTGTTTGAAACAATTTTCAAGAAACAGAAAGTAAACTTATTGGTCTAAAATCACATGGCCTGTTTTTGCATTTGTTAAAATCTGACCTATCATCCATACACGCAAAGAAAAAACAGTTATTGTATGGTAACGGCAACCACACTATGTTTTATCTAACACAACATAATTGCTGTAAACAAATTATAGTTATTTTAAACAATACTTTGGTCACGATAAACAAGTTTTTGTTAACAGTTAATCATTCAATGGCTATACGCAACAGAAAAGCAACATTGTTGATTTAAACCATATTAAAATTCCAACCACAACCAATTTCGTTTTAATATTTAAATATAAAATTATATTTATAACCGTAATATATAATATTATTAAACATAGTATGTTAAGTATGACTAAAAATAAACAAATAATGCTTGGTTTTAAAAATACATAATTTGGTCTTGGCCTTTGGCCTTTTTTCAGTTCAGAAATATGTGTGTAAGCTATCGGTTCATCTAAAACCGTAAAAACATTAAACACACATTTGTTGTCAGCAAATAAATTTATTTTTTAATATAAATAAAAGTTTTAAATTGAAAATATCAAATATATAAAAAGTTAAGCAGAAAATATCGCAATATGTATGTAAGTCTAAATGGAATATTTGTATTTGTTTTTTGTTATTTAATAAATATATTTATACGTTGTCACATATAACCATTTATATGTTTCACATTATATTATAGTATGTTTATATTATAAATAAAATTATGGTTGTATTTTAAAATGTTATTTTTATATAAGACAATAATATGTTCCAAAGACCACAATATTATTATGGTTTTAAATAATATGGTTTGAATATAACCATATTCATATGTAGTTCAACCATAACATGTTGCTCTTAGATTATGGTTACCTCAACCACGTAAAAAATATTATTTACAAAGAAAAAATATTTTCACCAAATATAGGTTTTAATTAGTTTCAGATTAAAATATTACCTGATTGAATTAATTGCTCAATGGGGATTTTTTTGTTCTGTTTTATTCCGTTAATGTGCAGAATTATCTCATCGTTTAGCTCTTGAATTGCTGCTGGCTTATCGATGTACACCGAAGAAAGAAGTCCAACGGTGTCAAATCACGTGATCTCAACAGCCAGTTGATATCGCCATCACGTGAGATAACACGCCATTGAATTTGTCGCGCAAAATAGCCATTGTTTCGTTAGCTGTGTAGCAAGTGTCACCGTCCTGTCGAAACCACATATCGTCCACATCCATATCTTTCAATTCGGGCCATAAAAAGTTCCGTATCGTCTTATGATAGCGAACACCATTCACAGTAACTGCCTGACCGGCCTCATTTTAGAAAAAAAATACGGCCCGATGATACCGCCATCCCATAAACCGCACCAAACAACCACTCTTTGTGGGTGCAGTGGTTTTTCGACAATCACTCTTGGGTTATCATTCGGCCAAATACAACAAATGCGCGTATTGACGAAACCACTAAGGTGAAAATGTACCTAATCACTGAGGAAGATTTTCTTCGAAAATTGATCATCCAACGTTGCCATTTCTTATATTCTGACCACTGACGACGCACATAGGGGTATTTTGCCAATCTATCCGGACATTACCTTTTTTTTAGGTTATATTGGCTCTAAAAATGTACTGAGTGCCCCTAGGTTAATGAAACTTTGCAGAAAAATCTGTTATGGTCATATGCTGTCAATGTTATAAAATAGGAAAAATCGAATAATGGAGAAAAAAGTTCCCCTTGGAAGAACTAATCCTACCTCTGAAAAATTCAAGTTTTTTTTTTGGATTTTCCCGTCATTTTGTTTAGCAATTACAGGTTTTAAGGTCAAAGAATGTTCAAATACTTAAACTTGGACTGAAGAGATTCTTAAATGCCATTTTTAGCCCAGCCCCCTTTTGTGGGCGGTGAAATAAAAAATTATTTGAAAAAATAATGCAATTATTAAAAGAAATAGATTACATACTTCTTAAAATCCTAAAAATTTATTTTTGGACATTATTAACCGAAAACGTCCCTATGAAAAAAAAATTTATTTTTTTTTTAATTTCCTAAAAATATTAATTTTTAAGCTTTCCAATGCCTAACCAATCCCCGCCTCCCAAGAATATTATTAAAAAAATATTTTTGTAATTTGTTAATTTATAGTATTTTATTTATAGGAAAATAATTAATTTGTTCATAGTAATGACTTATTTATGAATGTAACGATACATTTAATTTAAAATTATAACAATTAATTTATTTAAAACAACTTCTCCTTTGCACTAAGGTGATGATGAGTGCCATGGTTCTTCTTCGTCGGATTTTTCAAAGACCTCTTCCGAATCTGAATCCTCTTCAGCGTTAAGTACAGTTATTTCTGCAGCTAATTCAGGATTGGAAAAATTTCTTCTGCTAGTGTTACCATCGTTGGTGTTTCCAAATCCAGCTTTCGGTACACCCACTATTAGCCCTAATAAATTTTTCTTGGATATTTTTTTTTCCTGGCGTTAACAATGGCTTTGTTTGCATCAGATTTTATTTGCCATTTTTTCACTGTCAGTTTATATGACAGGTGTAATATGCTCTCAAATAGGCGAATTATGGCGTGTAAAGTAGATATTCCGAAAGAAAGCGCATCTACGTCTATATCCACTTTGTTATTTAAATTGTATTTTTGTACAGATAATAACAGTGACAGATATAATGATTTAAATAAAAAACATATACCTTCAGTTATTAAAAACCAAAACATTTTATGAATAAACAAGGTTTACTTACTCGTATTTACCTATCCAAGATAAGAAAAAACATAAAAAGGTAAAATTTTCAAAAAATCGTAAAAAAACTGGCGCAAATATGCGCAACGTTTTTTTACAGCACAAAAGAAGAGATCCTAAATTTTGTAGTGATATATAACATTTTTAGGATCGCGATAGCGATCACTCTTAAAAATCTTTTCACTTTTTGTTGACGTAAAATTTTACAAAAAAAAATCCTTTTTTGAATTTTGAACGAAATTTTTTATCATTAAAAATAAAAAAAAATGTTCTAAAAATTAACAAAAGTAGCTACTAATAAACCCTTTCACAGAAAAAAATCAAAACAAAATCTTTATCTTTACCAAAAAATATATTGCAAACCTCTCAAAATCGTTTAAAGTCAATAAAAACGTATGCGATTAGTCAACTTTCCTGTGTCAACTTTAACAGTGTCCCAAACAACAAATCTCAAGCAAACGCCTTGAAAATTCACTATACGATGCAGAATTTTGTTGTCTGTTGAGCTGCGTACTTAAATTTTTACATTTCTCAAAATTAATTTTTGGCCTAATGTCCGACGTTTGGAATGTTCAAGGTGCTTTAGTGTTTGAGTCAATTGCACCTTGTAAGGCTGTAAAGGCAAGTCTATATATATAATGTTCATCAACGACTAGCGTGAGAAGTGCAATTGTTGGGCACGACGACGGGTTGAGGTGGACGGCGAGCAGCATCAATATTGTCAGCAGTACGAGCTGTACGAGCATGCACTGGTGTTTTCACATCACCTACAGACCCAGTTTGCTCAAATTTTTGCACGATTTTTCCGATTGTACGCACATTTGGTTGATTAAATTGACCGAAAAAATCACGATGTACACGATATGCATTTTGATTTGAATAACAATTTTCATAATAACGCGTTGCTCGATTGTGTATCTTTCCATAGTTCAAATTGAGTTAATCTGAGATTGAGAAATATTAAATTAAATGCAGAAAAAACTTAAAAACTTGACTTTTAGGTGTGGTTCACATTCAACATCAGCACTTAAAATTTACCCACCCGATATATTTGAATTAATTAAAAAAATAATTGAACTTTATTTTAAAACTGATTAAAACCTTTAATCTGTGAAAAAAATTTGTCTGTGTACGATCCATACCAATGGCATTAGAACAAATGCTCACCACAGTTTTATACACTAGATCATCAAATACACTTGATATTTCAAATATGTTTTGGGCTGACAAAAGAAGGCTGAGTAGTAGAAAAGTCTGAATTCAATATAGTGCCATATTAAAGTCTCGGGCGTCTAAAAACTCTTAAGAAAAAACATTTAAAAAATCTCGAAATAAAAAAATATGAAAAAAAAAATCACTTTCAAATAATATTCCTCACAAAACCTATAGAATAAAAACATTTGAGTCAAAAACTATACAAAATTTTATATCTAAATAAGCTTATAAACACTTATAAAAATCTAACGAGAATAGCCGACTTTACAAAAGTTTGGTATGTTGCAATTGTTTTAAGTCATCAAATTTATACTGCAAATTCAATTTTGTGAATGTGTTGTTCGTAAAATTGATTTACGTGATAATAAACTTAGAATTAATTTTTTATGTTTAATTTAACATTTACAGTGCCTTCAATATAAGTCGCAACAAAAAACTATTTGTTCCATATATTATTTTTCCTGTTTTTTTTTAAACTTCTCTTAAATCTTCTTGAGTTTGAAAAATATTTGGTATTTCTCCCCCTTATTCTGCCCTAAGGAAATGTCATAAAAATGTTACTACTCCAATTTAGAAATGGCCACTTAGCAACATAACATCTATAGTTTTTCTCATCGAAATGTAATTTGTATCTCAAAATATAAGCTGTGCAGGATTTCTCAATTTATAATTTTAAAACGAACATTGGGAATTTATATACTCTATTGCAGATTATTAGTAATTAAAAAACAAGCAAAACAATTACTTTATCACAATTATTGTTTTAGTATTTTGAACCAACACATCTGAACCTTGAGGATAAGGATAAGGATGATATTTTCAAATTTCATTAAGTTTTATTCATGACTTAACGCTCTTCCCTTATTCCTCTGCAAACTTGTTATTAAATATACAATTATCAAATGCCTTCAAAATCGAAATATTAATATGTAAATAATATAAGAAAATACAAAACTAAACACCAAGTGTAGATACACATTTGTTTGCCGTATTATTTGAAAAAGTTGACCTCAACACACACACAGACGAGTTCTGGTGCTCCACATTACAACAAATTTCGGTTAAATTAATAAAAAAAATTAATATTGTTTTTAAACTTTTTAAATACGTACCAGACATGGGGGGATTCAATTACATTTCAATTACAATTACAGGTAATGTGTAATTGAAAATTTCCAATTACTAATTACAAGTAATTGTAATTGAAATCAGGGACAAAATCAATTACAATTACTTGTAATTTGTAATTGAAAAAGTTCAATTACAAATTGCAAGTAATTGTAATAAGGCAGTAATCATTACTTCCAATTGAACGAAATCGAATTATATTGCTAAAAATTTCAAGCTTATCTTGCGTTGCATGATCAACAGTATTATTCAAACGAGCAATGCGAAAACTGCATCCATGTTCAATTACGGTGAACACCTTCATAACGGTAATTATCGCTTACAAAATTTTGAAAACTTTGTGGTCAAATATACATTTTTTCGTTTAATATTCCGTAGACATTGACATTGTGAAAAAGAAAATAGTTTGAAATTTGCAATTCAGATTTACTTGCGTGGTCTAAATTCGTTTCTAAATTACCTCAAAAATTATCCTACAATACTAAAGGCTTCTTTACGGTCTAATACTCCATACTTAACATCTTCAGCACCAGTTGAAAGTTTATATTTGTTCGCTAGTATTATTTTAACACTAAGGCGCCAAATTTATTTATTTAAATAGGATTGTTGTTATTTTTTTATAATTTGTATGTAATTGAACATTTTTGTAATTAAATACTTTTTGACAATAATTACAAAAAAAAGTGTTCATTACTTAAAATTTTCAATTACATGTTATTGTAATTGAATTTTTTCAATTAATTGTAGTTGAATTTTTTTAATTACAATTACATGTAATTAGTAATTTAATTTTCCAATTACTAATTACATGTAATTGTAATTGAAATTTTTAATTACAAATTACAAGTAATTGTAACTGATTTTAGTCCCTATTTCAATTACAATTACTTGTAATTAGTAATTGAAAATTTTCAATTACAATTACGTGTAATTAGTAATTTCATGTGTAATTAATTACAAAATGTAATTGATATTCCCCAAGTCTGGTACGTACCATATGTAGCTAATGCTATCGATGTATACATTTACTGAAAGTTGGAAAATCGATCACATCACAAAACAAGAAACTTAAACCAAAGAATCTGATCATATGCGTTAACGCTAATACTAGACTAAAAAGACGATATGACGAACATAGTGCACATACAGAAAAACCTTTTCAAACATATGGTTGTATGAATAGTGCAATAAAAACTAAAAGATAATATGGAATATAAAGAGATTTCAAAATTTTACTATTTTTTATTTTATTTTATTGCGTAGACAACATCCTCTTATGTATGAACCTTTAAGAAATAAAACTGAACTATAAAAAGAGATCTCACAAAATTTTATATGTAATGATAAGGAATTTTTTTATTAAGCTTAAGCATGTAAATAGAAATACACACATATGGCGCATTGTAGATGTTTCTGGTAAAGTATTTATGTTGTGTGTTAAACGTCTTACAAAAATCTCATTCTTTTTAAAATTTTTCATAATTTTGGCTATTTTAGCATAGCAAAACATTCTTCAAGAAATATTTTCTTCCCCTTACCCTTACTATAATAATTTGATGGAGATTGTATCTTTATTCGGTTATTTTATGTAATGCTTATCGTTTTCATAAACAAGTATTATTTTATATTAACTTTTAAGATTTTAGCACTTATTCTTAGTTCATATAATTTTTCCCAGGAAAAGAGTTGATAAACTATAAACCTCACCTTCTGAGAGCCTATAAACATAACTTTATGTACTAGTGATTCCTGGTACCTGATTGATTATATAAGACTATCCTAATTTCATTAAGTTCCTAGCTGCCACTAGCCTTTACTATAGACTTTCGTGATTTCAGGCTATCAACTGGCAACTGTTGTCCTTCTTTCTCATCAATAATATGCCTCTTATTTATTTCTTTCACAATGTGCATTAAGGCGTAATCTACAAGTATCGTAATCTACGATATTTATCATAAAGTTTCAATTACTCTAACTAAGTTTTCCAGGTTAAGATAGTTCGGTTATATCAGTTTTTTTTATAATACAAACATTTTTTACTATTAATGGAAAAAAGAAAAAAGTCTTTATTTAAAGGATACGAATTCAGAGTTCGCATACAAATAATAAAGCTCCCTTATGTGCATGTATCGCTGACGTATGGTGTTCTGCCGTTGATAACAGCTTTGGAAGCGAGTAAAACTTTTGTTTTGCTCAATTTAATTTAGCCATCTTCGTAGCAGAGCCAAGACCTAGATAGGAGCATATTATAGCCACCACTGTTAGGTCGAATTTCTGACAGAATCCTCAGTTACAGCAGGTCATACCCTTCTGTTTGTCAGCCGTCGGCCTTATAAATCCCTAACTTCATATTAAACAGATTTATTATAATTGTGATGATAAGTAAAAAACTGAAAAAATTCTCAAAAAAAAGCTTTTTATCTGTTTTTTTTTATCCACTAGAAACTTGTCTGGTATTAAAGAAATACCTCCTTTAAAAGCTTTAAAATTTTTGGAATTTTTATCTAAAATTTCCATTGGTACTTAAAGGTATGGGTCCTGTCATGTCTAGTAAACTTCCTAAAACATTAGCTGGTATTAGTAAAAATCCTTCTTTTAAAATTATGTCAAATATTTTAATTGATACTAAAGCGTTGTCCGGTTGTGTGTACTAAAGAAATTGTTAACCATCTAAAATTTATGAAAATTGTTTCACCCCCCTCTTAAATTAATAACGTCAAAACTTTAAATGTAATGGCAAACTCTTACTGTTCCACTTATTTTCTTAATTTAGTTTTAATTTTTAAATCCTTGTCAAGATGCTAACTTAATTTTCATTAATTTAACTCTTCGTTTAACGTCAATACTAAGTGTTGTGAACTAAAAAAGTTTTAAGTACAATTTAATTTTTATAAAAACTTTTTTAAACAAATTTAATGTCAAACAATTTGTCAATCAAATACCATTTTTGTAGAATGCATTTCTAATGAAATCTTAAATAAAACCTTATTTTCTAAATATTCAACCCTTCAATACAACAAGCAAACAAATTCCTTATTACCTCCATGAAATATGAAATTTTTAGTTTAAAAACTTACGTAGAAAATATTTACGAGTATATATGTACGTATGTATATGCAAGTTAACACATATTATCCAGCAAATATTTCTATAATCATTTTAAGAACAAGTTAAAATACTAATGTTAGGCTAACCCAGAGCATGTAATATCGAAAAATGCCTTCTACTGGGTGTTTTTTATAAGAGCTTCCTAAATTTAATGCAAAATAAAAAAAAAAAGTTAATTTTACATGAAATTTTTTTCTATTTCCTGGAAAATTCTGCTGCATGTATGTATGTATATTGGAAATTTTATATTTTACAAATAACCAGAACTAGCTTTTAAATAGCGTATTCAGTCTGTTATATTGGTATCAATCTTTTTAAGAAATTATGTAATTGCTTTATTAATGGCATAGCTTCTGTTGAACTCCAATGGCTCCAGAATTGTTGGGTTGTCAACTTAAAACACATGGACCTTATGTACCCCCAAAGCAAATAATTAGGATTTGTCACATCACACAAACTTGAAGGCGAAAAATCAAGAACATTTTGTGAAATAATATTATCACCAAAATGGCGTTTCAATAGTTCGATAGTTTTTTTTCGTGATTTTTGTCACGTAACACTATCCTGTGGGTGTAGTTGATTTTTGGAAATAACAAAATCCATGAGCATCATTCACTTTAAAGGCAACTCCTTCAATTTCAAAAGAATTATGAACGGATGATGCCATTGACCGGCAATTCCCAACAACCATTAAATGTATGTGGATATAATAGTGTTTCATTTAATTGTCATGGATTGTGTCCACTCCACATTGTTTAATTTAACTTATTGCTTAGAAGTGACCCTTTCATCAGTAAACTAGATTTTTCTGTAAAATTGGATGAGAGGGCAAATAGGGCATTCGATATCGATCGAAATTTTAACAGAAATTAAATAAAATTTCAATCGATATCGAATGCCGCGATTTTTCCCCAGTTTAGAATTGCAATCGTACAATATAACTAATGGTTATTAGGCTTTAATTCAAACAACAAGCGGAATCTTGTAAACCAAGATTTCGATATTTTATATAGTGGACGGATAAATCCCAAGTTGTTGTGAATGGCGGCATATTGACAGGAGCTGAATCACCATTAAAAGCTGTGGTTTCTTCGCTACAAACATTTTTTGTATGTGTAAATAGGTGATGTGTATGTGATTCAGATTTACGCGAGTGTTTCGCGTATTGCTTTAACCTGACGCTAGTCTTACCACCATGCGCCTACCAACGTCCTTGCTGCGCATAGAGACACAGCAAATAGTAACTTAAGAACATGCTTGGCAGGACCATACTCACACGCCTTATTTAGAGGTTGTATACTATCTAAACTAAAAAAAAGACTTTTGGTCCTTATGTCAAAGTACAAGGATTCACCGGACTAAATCGCTCTTTCTGCCATTGAGGTACAAGCCACAGCCACCACGCCACTTTATGAAGATCCTCACCAATATTCGGTTGCAGATATTGGGTGAAATTCCTGTGGGGCTATCGGTTCCCATGGTACCTATCCAGTCCTTTGAACACTGGTTAGACTTCGAAGAAGGAGAGTAAATAAGTGGAGCAAACTTTTTCAATATGTTAAATAGCACCCCAGGAGGTCGATTATAACCACCGTAAAACTCACGAAATGCTCTAGAAGCTCCTGTTGCTTAACACTTTTCATGGTAATTTACTAATACTCCCTTCGCAGAGAAGTAAAAACAATTTAAATTTTAGATTTTACATATAGCAGTTATTACTAAGGAAAGATCGTGCTAGCAAATCGATACACAGAAAAAAATTTTTTCACCAATTAATTTTTTAATTTATTCAAATATATGTTTGTTTAAAACAGAACAAGAAAATTTTATAATAAAACAAATAACTGAATCAATTAATTATTTAATTAAATTTTAATCTGAAACCAATTAAAACCTTTAATTGGTGCAAATATTTTTTTCCGTGTGACATATGAAGAAATATATTTGCATAGGATGTAATGATTAAAAAAATAAAATAGAATAGAATATCAAATAACAAATAACAAAGTAATTAAAACCTAATAACGATTCTAATATGCAACATACCGTTTGTGCTTCTCAGAAAGCTTTGTCTAATAAATTAAAATATCATCTAAAAACTTGTATTTATAAACTTATAGACTTATCTGTTTAATAAAAGTTACTTCAATTGCAACTCTTAAATACTTAAATTCATCTCTAGAAATTTTGCTGGGTTCTTTCGCCTGCACGTTCATGTTAATCTAAGACCTCAGCTACTGAAATTAAGGGCAATTTTCTTATTTTAATAATAAAGCAATTGTAATAAGAACTTCTTGTTATCATTAAATATTATTGCTTGTGTTATGACGGGATGTTCATAGTCGTGCTTCAACTTATTCTAATGGTGGTGTTGATGAAGATGACGACGACGACAATAAATGGTTGGTTGTGATGACGATATTGACGTTTCAAACATTGTTTTAGCTTTTGTTTTTCCTTTTACTTTTTACGTCTTATTTGGAAATCTAAAAATAAGAAAATAATAGGAAAAATGTCAGAAATTCATCGTGCTGTAAACGCATTTTAATAATAGTACCAGTTCCGTCATAAATACTAAGGTGCCAACAGAACTCGAAAGTAATGAATTCTTAAGCAAATAACAAATTCGTCTACGTTCGACAACTTAGAAAATTAAATATCAAGACTGGAATGTAGGCAATGTGTTTGCAAATATAAAATATAAAAACCTTTGTATTCTAAGCCATAACTCATAAAAAATTATGGCAGAATTAACAGCTTTCAGTGATGAAATTTGACCTAAGAATAGAAAAAATGTTTGGTTTCTAAATTAAAATTAAAATTGAATAACAAAACAAAAGTAGAAGTGTAGGCGATCTTAAAGTTTGAATTTGGATCACATGACCACAGAAAAAAATAATTTCACTAACTAAAGGTTTTAATTGGTTTCAGTTAAAATTCTAATTAAATAATTAATTGATTGAATTATTTGTTTAATTAAAAAATATTTTTGTTCTGTTTAAAACAAATAAATTAATTAAAAAATTAATTGAACTGTAACTTATAACTAATAATCAAGACCTTAAATTAGTGCAAATAATTTTTCTATGAATTTTTACTCTTGATCCGATTTTAAAAATGTTATGGTTCATGCATGTTTAGGTCTTTGTGGATCCTCGAATTTTTTATATACCTGGGAGCAGATGTAATCATACGTAGTATCTTATTTTGGCGCCTTTGAATTTTTTCGACATTGCTAGCTGAGGCAGTGCCCCATAACTGAATCCCATAACAGAAGTCATTTATATGTATGATTTTGTTTTTCTTGTCATAGTAAATACATATTTAATTTTTAATATCAGCCATGTCGCAGAGCTAAATTCAGTCCGGAAATAGAATTGATTCCGCACTTTGCTTCTCTAGAAAACGTAAAACGAAAAAATTTTTCGGAATGAAACCACTTGCAATGTGCTATGTGGAATTGATATTTTTAGCGTATTTTAGCCGTTTGAACATTTCAAGACATCATTTTATTAAAATTCTTCGACATATTTTATCAATTTGCTGGTGTAATTAAAGGTACTTCGGGCATTTTTGTTATATTTTTCCGGCTTAACAGTACCATATTTCACCAGTTTGTAGTCCGAATCCTCCCCTGCACTCCTAAACTCCATTATATATTCCGATAGGAATGGTAACTACGGAATCATTTCAATTCCGAACAAAATTTGTGACAGGCCTGATAAATAGATTTTGATTCAGCGCCTTATAGTCAATTAAAACCAATAGTTGATGATACCAGAATTTACTTTATTTTTTTTTTTTAATATTTTAGGTAATGAACTGATTTTGCGTAACTTTTCTTAACAAAGACTTGTTAGACGTAAAGACTCTTTTAATATTTAGTGTGTATTTTAAAGATAAAATATGATTTTTGGAATAAGGCAGAAAGCAATTTGTTTTTTTTTTTTCTTTATTTTATTTTTCCTTAATCGCTTAACAATGGGAGATTTCTAATCACATTTTTTATGGAAATTTATTTTATAAACCAAAATTAGCTTTAGGAATAGCAGTATAAATACTTAAAAGAATTTACTTTTCAAAGTTCTGCTCCTTTTTCTATGTGAGAGTTAAAGAAGTCTTACACTTGTAAGTGAAGAAAACGACCCCAAGACTGCAACGGAAACGGAAGTGTATTCAAGAAAGAAGTTATGGCATAAACATAAACGTAAGAATGAATACACTGAACTGAAATTGTGTGTGTTTGTACAGGGTAGTTTAAGGTGTGGTATTACAATTTAGCTGTTTATGGTAAAGTAGAATTTCTTAAACATAAAATATTAAAATTTTAATGTTGTACATGTAAAGGGATGGATGTTTAAATTAAAGAAAACCAATTTCAGAATGTCATGTTCAATGAAGCTGCATATTCGAATAGAAGTAAGAAATCAATTCAACAAAGTATTTAAGCTTCTATTAAGCAAAATAGAGTATAAAATAAAAAGTTTACATTTTGTTAATCAAACTAAATTTATTGGCATCGTAAATGTTGAGTATTTGTTTATGACTTCCATGTATTGATTGGCATCTTTACCATACAAGTTATTTTATATTATAATTTACATTTATGGAAACTGTTTCAAAACAAACTATATGAATTTTATTATTATATTTTATTTTTGTTTTAAATTCTTGTTTATTATAGAGTGTACACACTATTCGTTTTAACTGCCGTCATTAAAAATCTTCATCTTTTATTATATTTACGTGAAAAAATTATTTTACATAAAAGTCAAAACAACACATAAAAATATTCTCAGCTTAATTTCTGGCAAAAGACGTTTCATATTACGCTTAATTAAAACTGACTCTCATTGTTAGTAGCACTGGGGTGGGTGGTACTGGTTGAATGGATAAACACAAGACACTGACAATTGTTGACTCTATACTGCTAATGATATTTAAACATTACTGGTCATACTTACTCACCCTATGAAAAAACAAAAAGTCTCAGTTTTTGTCGGCAAAACTTAATAATCTAGAGATGAAATTATTTAGCATTGTCTGTTTTAATTTTCCACTTTTCAGTTTGAATAAATCTTATAATGAAACGATTTAACCGCATACTTTCGCGAAGATAATAAGGATGAGCTGAGAAGATTGTGGCAGCGGTTTTTGAGTTGCTAATGCAATAAGAGTTTTATATGTAGATGCTATTAAATATAAGGGTGCGTAGTGTTAGTTGTAAATCATACTTTTGAACATTCTATTCCCAATGAACAATTTTTGACGACACTGATGTTTTACAATTCTGTTCTTTTCCCTTTTTAGGGTTCCCTACCCAAATGGTAAAAACATAACGGACAGTCATTTTCTACAATGGCTGTCCATCTGACTGGACCTTTTATCTCTGGAACTGTAATTGTTTATATTATAATAATTATAAGGTGTTCCGATAGAGACGTGTTATTCAAGTGTATGTGTTTATTTCTTGAACTGTAGGATTCATACACTTAAAATTTAAAAACAATAATTAAAACTATGTTCACTTTATAAACAGGTAGACAAAATTAAACCTAAAAATTAAAGGGTAATCTGAAAGTGAGGTGAGGTGCATGTCTGTCATGGCTTAAGCTTTGAACAATAATAGGTAGACTCTTGAAATTTTTCCGGCAGGTATATTACTATGGCCACTATAACAAGTAGTAAAAATTAAAGAGAGTTACCACAGTGACGTGATTTGCATGATTTTTTGAACTATAATAGGTAGGCTCATGAAATTTTCAAAAGAGGTATTAATATAACCTTTATAGCAAGTAGTCAAAATTAAAGGCTTTTCCGCCAGTGTCGTGATTTGCAACTATATAGCCTTATATTTTGAACCGAAATAGGTACAGAATATATTTTGCCGCAGCCACTATGATAATTACTAAAAATAAAAGGGTGTTGCGACAGTGACATAATTTTAACGTATATTGCCTTAATTTTTAACCGCAATAGGTTAGCTCCAGATATTTGCATAGAAGTCCTTATATTTAAACTGTAATAGGTTGACACTTAAAATTTACACAGATTATTTTTTATTATTTTTTACTTATGAACTATTTATTTTACATACAGATGAAATTTGAATTCAAGCTTAAGTTCATTTTATTTGCTCTAAGAAAGAATAAATTAAATTACAAATTAGGTGATAATATTAAATTAAAATTGGGATGACTAATAATCAAATATTCAATATTAAAAATCGCAAAGCACCGCACAATCATGTTTACCCAATAAAGTTAGGTTTGATACTAGATTAGTATTAACTAAAAACGAATGTTAGAAGAAAACAAATCAAAACAAAAAGTAGCTTTCATTGTTAACCGAAGGTTGGCTGAAGCAACAAGAAATATAAGGTGGTAAAATATTAAAGTACATATATTAAACAAGAGGCAATTTTTGGGTAGTTGTAGACTTCGTTCTCACCAACTGACGATTGAATACACTTTTCTTGTATTCCTTTATCTAAGTTTGGTTGGTTAAATAGATGATGCTTACAACTAAACACTACCCAACGTAGACAGATACGAAGAGTGCTGATGACAGATATAGCTGTCTAGAAAAAGTGCATTCTGCTCTGCTGGTGTCTAAAAATTAAATTTTCCCAATTTTTCTTTAATGATATCACCTAATTTGTAATTTAATTAATTCTTTCTTAGAGAGAATAAAACGAACTTAAGCTTGACTTCAAATTTCATCTGTATATAAAAATTAATTAAAAGTTAAAGGCGTGAACAAATTAAAAACTTGTATTTTGAAAGTTATACTGAACAACAATAGTTCGGAACCTTTCGTAAGTGAGTCTTACTCGCACTTGACTTATTTATGTTTGTGCCTGCAGAACTCAGTCATTTCTCAAATTTGAAATTTTTTCCGAAAGGTTATACTAAAGGTTAAACTAAAGAGTGTCCCCATTCAACATATATGGTTTTACGTGTATTTTGAACCTCAAAATTGCATATCACAATAGATCCCAATAATAAAAACTAATAAAAAAAATATAGCTAAAAATTGAAGGGACTATCCAAAGGTGACGTAATTTGTCCGATTATTTGGCTCTACCTTTGATCCTTTATAGAAGGATACTTGCTATATACGCAATAAAAAAAATTATATTTAGATATATAGTTACACTCTGAAACACTTCTGTTGAAAATTAGATCGATAATAGTAGGCAACACTTTACAGAATATTTTCGACTTAAAATTACAAAACTTAATTTTAAAATTTTTGCTGAACTTTGTACAAAAGATGTTTAATTATTTTACATAAATTTTATTTAATTTTTCGCCATTTCTTAATTTAAAAAATTTTTATTAAATAAAAATAGATAAAATATATATGTTTACTTATTAAGGACCCTTTGGTGTAAGTAAAAAGAACAAGTTATTGTTAATATAATTCTTTGGCAGCTTTTTTGAATAGTTTTCTGCCGTCTTTGGACTAATATGTGCAACATGTTCAAATACACAAGTTAATTTTGTTCTCGCAAGAGAATCGAAAAAAAAACTAGTGTTGCCAAGGTTTATACAAGCAGTTGCATATTTAGTAATTGCTATCATTTTTTCAAGGCTCAGGTACCCAACGGCATCTACATTTAACAGGCTTCTACCAGTGGTCCTGAGTCTTATGCTAGCCATTGCTGGACATACACACACAATGTGCGCTGCCGTCTCAGCCTCTTTCCTTTCCACGTCTCCTCTTCTGAGTCTACCTCTCACTTTTAGGCATTAGGTGTAGAGACTCGGATTCGACGTTGAAGGGACGTTTTGAGGTGCCTGCTTCCGAAAGGGAATTACCTAAGCCCACAGGGCCAGGTGCGTCCAATTCATCCACATTTACCTCCATAGCCGCATGAGTATCTTCATAGACTAACCAGTCCACCCCTTTGTCAATCTCTTTTGCTAATCTCCCTTGGTCAGTGGCAACCGGATTTCCTCTTCACCTCTAACGAGGCTTCCTTGTCCAACAAATAAATTGCATTTTTATTATAAAACTTTATGGGTAATTAGCATAATATTAAATAATTAATATATAAATTCCCAAAAATTTTATTAATAAGGTAAATTATGTTTTTGTTGCAAATAATCACAAAACCCACTTAATATTAGAATACAAACTTATTTTTAACAAAAAATTTGACTTTATATGGACATACATTTTAGCAATATTTTTGTATATTATGTATGTTCTATATGCTATCATTACATATTATATGCAATCCTGATAAAAGACGGATTTTAATGCAGTTACCTTATCCTCTACACAGTAATAGGTAGATGCTTGATATTTACATATTCTTTACTTCTAAGCCAGCTACAATTAAAGGTAAACAAAATATATTATTCGCAAATTTTGGGTATTTTTTATGGTATACTAACTGTGACCGCCACTTCATCAGCTATCTTGCAATATTTTGTTCTGTTTTGCTTTTAAACCAAAGACCCTTACGTCGCCATCCGGTTAGTCCAGTTATGGTGTATGTATTTACTTTACTAATAAAATAACTGCGTACTGTCATTGCTTTTACTCGACTTTCTCTTGGAAATATAATATTATTGCAGAAAAAAAGTACCATATATTGGGATGATACTTAGGTACCTCCTCACAAAAGTTTGTTAAAATCCATCCAGTAGTTTTTACATGATGCGAACGCAAAAGAAAAGCAGACAGATGGAAATGAGTTACTATTTTATTATATGTATGTGTATAGATATAGATATTGTTTATCTTTTATTTTGTTTGAATACTAGTCATCGCAGATTACTTCCTTTTTAATTTTTAGTTTAAATTTAATGTACATCTATCTGTTTTGAAGTGAATTTTTTTGCAAGAATAATATTCTTTATTCAAGATGCTAAATCTTGATAATTTCACTGATCTCACAGACTTAAAGTTTTAGACAAAAGTTATTTTCAATTTTAAAATTATGGTTATATTTACTCAATTTATAACCTATTGTTGATTGTAGTGAACATAAAATATCATTTAAACATAATCAAAATGCACAATCGTTTCGACTTTTCCATTCGTGATGCCTTTTTACGACATTCGATAAAAATACAAAAAATATGTTTAAAGTGTTGTAGAAAATATTTCTATAATATATGAAAAATACGAACAAAGTATTAAAGTATTGTAGAATCTTGTGACTCATCACATATAGTACAATACATTGTAAAGTGAACAGTTATATTTTTAATTAAAAATATTAAAAATCTAATAATTATAATCCTAAGGCCCATTATTATAACTTGCCAATAGTTAAAGTTAGGATTTTATCGGAGCGATAAAATTCATTGGTTTAAGTTAGCTAAAAATAACCTTTAACTATCACATAATTTAAAGGCAAGTTATAGTAACGAGCTATTGTCCAGTTATTATTTTTTTATTATTAATGTAGAGGGAATAACGAAGCAGACCACTACTAAATGGGTCTCTTTTCGACCCCCTTCCGTCCTCAATAACTATAGACAACCGACATAACTTGCGGCAATTTTACTATCATTGAGGCTCGTGCTACAACCAGCCTTTAATTAAGACTCTAGTGATTTCAGAGTGTCGACTGGGAATTATCGGCATTCTTTCTCATCACGGTGTCTTTAGTGATTGCTAGCATTTGTCTAAGGCTTAGTTCCCCCATGGCATCCACATTCAGCAAGCTTCTGACCGTAGTCCTAAGTCTTACGCTAGCCAGTGCTGGACATTCACACACAATGTGCGCCACCTTCTCAGCGTCTTACAGGCATAGTCTGCAAGTATCATCTTCTTCGATTTTCATATTGGCTAGATGATACTTGAAGTTTCCATGACGTGTCATTAAAGCAGGTATCCAGCTTAAGGTACTTCTATTGTATCTAAGAACCTTGCTGGCTCTCCTGCCAAGGGGCTCTTTGAGCACCATTCGAGCCTGTTTACATGTAGTAGCCTCCCTCTACCTTTTCAGGTTTAGTTCAGCCATTGTAGGACTTTTGCTCGTATTAGACCATTACCCAGTGATACTCTGTGTTCTGGTCCAAAGAAATTCTCAGCAGATCCCCTTTTTGCTAGTTGATCTGCTGCTTCATTCCCAGCAGTGCCTATGGGTCCTTTAAACCACATCAATGTTACCTCGTTAACCGAGGAACATCTGTTAAGGTTTAAAACACATTCCAGCACTAGTTTGGAGTACACGTTCACCTGCTTCATGCGTTTTATAACCGATTGGTTGTCAAGTGCCATGAATTGTCAAGTTATAATAATGGGCCTAAATGTACAAGAGAATGAATTACTGAGTATGGGTTGGTTTTATAACTTTGTGATTTTTATGGTTGAAGAATTCATGTGGTTGTTTTTTTCATATTGATTCTATTTATTTATTTATTAATTTCTTTTTTGTTATATTTGCTTGTGGTTTTGATGTGGCCTTTTATGTGTTTTTTCAATTGTTATTTACATATATTTACGAATAGGATATTTTTATATTTTTTGTTCATTTAATATGTAACTAACAGAGTGTTAAATGTAAAAATTATATAGATTGTGCGCTTATGTTGATAATTATACAGTAATAAATTTATTAGTTGTAAATCACTTTCTTATTCTTTAAAATATTGGTCCCTCATTAACCATGTCGACGTGTGAAAAAACCCGGTTTCAGTTTTAAACGCTCTAATCTAGAGGTATTTTAAATTATACATAAATACAAATACGTCTTAGTTCCCTGCTTCAGCGTTAAGTTCTAAGTGGTTGTGAGTAAAAAATTTCATTATACAAATTGATAGGCCCACAGCTACGGAAGCTACAATTGAATTCTTGGGTACTTGTGCAGAAGATTGTACACGCCACAAGAATAGAGGTCAGTAAAATTAAACACACTTTCTTTTGATTCTTTTAATTTGATTAGCTATAAATGTTGTGCCATAAAATTAACTTATCAATATGAAGTTCTATCGGCAGTCCCAATGACCGCCTGCATTATTGTTTTCTTCTGAAAGCAAAAAAAAATATATAATCGTATGTTGTTTTTTGTTTAAAGAAATTTTTACTCCTTACAACTGCAACTATAGTTGATATAATCCAGCCGTCAGTGTAGTAACAATGTAAAAAATATAAATTATTAAGTCAAAATAAATTTTGCATAGAGGAATCTTTAGCTTATCTTAAAATTGGAAAGCTAAATTAGGCACTTAGCGAAATGGCCATAGAGGCTAGCTCACCCCAAAACAATCAATTTGTAGATTTATAATAATTTGGGTTATTTATTATTAATGTAAGGGGAATATCGAAGCAGACCACTTCCATAATGGGTTCCTTTTCGTCCCCCTTCCGTCCTCTATGATTGCAGGCAATCGTAATGTAACTTAGGGCAACTTACTTTCATTGAGTCACGTGCTACAATTAGCCTTTAATCTTGGCTTGAGTGATTTCAGATTTTCGACTGGTAACTGTCGGCCTTCTTTCTAATCACGCAGTCTCTAGTAATTGCTAGCATTTTTTCAAGGCTCAGGTCCCCCACGTTATCCACATTTCTACTAGTGCTCCTAAGTCTTATGCTAGCCATTGCTGGACATACACACACAATGTGCGCTGCCGTCTCAGCCTCTTTCCTTTCCACGTCTCCTCTTCTGAGTCTACCTCTCACTTTTAGGTATGAGCTGTAGAGACTCTTATTCGACGTTGAAGGAACGTTTTGAGGTGCCTGCTTCCGAAAGGGAATTACCTAAGCCCACACCTCACCCACATTTACCTCCATAGCCGCAGAAATATCTTCATAGGCTAACCAGTCCACCCCTTGCGGGGTTTCTTTGTCATTCTCTTTTGATAACCTCCCTTGGCCAGTAGCAACCGGATTTCCGGATTAACCTCTTCACCTCTAACGAGACTTCCTTGTCCATCCCTATACAAATATCCCGCTTCAGCGCCATAGGGGAGCCAAGATGAGCCGTTCCTGTCCATTTCTTATGAGTTCTTCCCTAGACCATTATTAGAGAAAAAGATGTCCACCCACATAGAACTCCTTATGCATGGGTAAATCTACATTGAAACTAGAAGTCGACCGCTACCACATCCCTGGCGCATGCTGTTCTACCGTGGATTAGGGGAGCTGTTAACGACTAACCACTAACTAGCCATTCAAATAATAAAATAATTTGGGTTAATAGCACGCTTCAATTAAACTAAAGTTATATATTTTAATTGTTCTTCGATTTTGTTATTGACGTTAGCATAAATACAAAAGACTCAATAACACAATTAGTTCAATAATTTGATTTAATTAAACGCAACCGAAAATCCAAAACATAAACAATCAATTTATATTTTTTTTTAAATTTAAACTATAGCTATATTATGAATGTGTACTAATGTCTTCTAACAACTGATGATAGTAACAACAAAAACTATTATAACGCATAAATAATTGAAAGGAAAAACCTTTGGCGCCATAAAACTATTAAATGAAAGAACAAATAACTGAACTTCAACTAAAAATAAAACAATAGTCGAAAACTAAACACGAAAAAGAGGAAAACAAAAACTATATGGGAAATTAAGGCCAATCAATAGAAATTTTATTTAGGAAATGGTTGTTGCAAATAGTATTGTTGTATATGTATGTTGTATATGTATGGATGAGTGCTATGTGAGATTTTAATAAAAGTTTACTTAACATTTTGTTTGTTTGTTTTTGCCATATAAAAATAAATTCATTTTGTCGTTTTATCACTACAAAAACGTTACTAACAATTCAGGGTGAGAAAGAGAGAGATATAGAGAGGGAGTGGTAGAAGTTTTACACTTGATTGTGTGTTTTCAATAAAATTCATAATTTATAGACACCAGACACATTAAGGGAAAAACTTTTTGATTATAAGCAGTGCTAAGCTCAATTATAATTTCCGGTCAAATACTTGTAATAAGAAAACACAAATACACTAACACTTGTTACTGCTAAGTAAATAAGTAATAGTTAATAAGTACTGCTACTTATATGCTGATAGGAGTAAGTGTTTGAGAATAATTATTACAATTAATTTTATTGTTGAGCAAATAATGTAAGTTATCACCTGAAAACAAATTTTATTGTGCAGTTGTATTAAAGCTTATAATATTCCAGTTAATTGCATTAGAAAGGTGAAACATTTTGAGGTTAACTAATTTTTTACTAAAAGTAAAAATTTTAACATAATTTTTGAACTGGAGCAACTAAAAAAATTTTTTTTTTATTATTTAAGGCGAGCCATTGAGTACAAATCCGAAATATACATAGAAAAAAATATTAACAGTTTTTTTTTTAATTTAAAATGCGCTTGATATCATAGTGAAATTCAATAAAACTACTAATTGACTAAATTAATAACATAATTGAACAAAAAAAGAAAATAATTCCTAATTAACATTTTACTTGATTTTTATAATATTAAAATGATTTTTATATAATAAAACAGTAATTATAGAGGTAATTTATTCAAACAATTTGTCAATTTCTATTTTTTATACTTTTCAAATGAGTTGACTACAATGAGGTATATATTTTTTGATTCAGAAAGTATAAAATCTATAAAAAAAAACAAATTGTTGTGCAAATAAAGCTGTGTGTGCTTAAAAAATCGGTTTGGAAATGAAATAATAGTTTACTATTGAATACTTAATTTCAATTTAGTCAAACTACATTTTGGTTCATTTTTGAGTTTTATCTTCTAATGTGCATTTCAAATGCAAATATTCTAAGATTAGTTCAAAAAGGATGACAAAATTGAGCTGAATTCATCACATCGTTTAATCAGATAATTTCCATAAAAATCAAACAGTGCAAGACATTCACACACAATATGCGCTACCGTCTCAGAGTCTTCCAGACAAAGACTGCAAATATCTTCTTAGATTTTCATCTTGGCTAGAGGATACTTGAAGTTTCTATGACCTGTTACTAATGCAGTTATCCAACTTAAGGTATCCCTACCCAACCAATTCCGCCTGGTAAACGGGGACGTACTCACCCAAATGCAGACTACAGGAGAGGTTTAGCTTAGCAGGGTATACACCTGCTTTTGCTCTATCGTCCATAGTAAAAATGCTGATGTCGTTCTCCATACACGCATTATGTATAACGCCTTCCAAAATTAGTGTCCGATGCAGTCTTTCGACTATTTTTTTTCTACTCATGAGTTCCATCGACATTTGAGCTTCCATAACCTGCTTGATAACTAGGTCCAGGATGCTCTAATGTTCCGCCCAAAGCTTTGCCAAATGGCACCGTTCTTCATACGCAAAGCTGACATTGCAGCCGTCGATCTAATGCATAACTCCAACGGCAGCAATCCCAACATTGTCTCAATCATATGATTATACAATAAATTCTTTGAACCCCATCCAACTTACGCTTGGCAACCAATCTACAGATGCAACCAAACTACAGATGCATTGTGTAAATCCAGCATGCAGCATCTGGCGAGATTAACCACTTACGGTCACAAACTCGTTTACATTGACGCAAGGTCCTTTTTGCTTTTCGTTAAGATCGTTATGCAGAGTACAAGCTAGATAATTCATCTTCCTTGACAAACTGAGTTCCGACCCGAAAGCATTAAGGTTCCAACCTCTATTCCCTTCCTTCTTCGAGTAAAGAGCATAGCGTCTGATTTGCTAGCATTTATGTTTAGCCCCGGTTCATTGCACCATGTTTTAATCGTTCTGAGTGCCTCTTTCATATATCTTTGGATGGTATCGATAAATTTTCCACTAACCATAAGTGCCAGATTGTCGGTGTACGCAACCGTATGAACGCATATTGAGTCCAGTTTCCGAAGTATTCCATCAACGGTGATGTTCCACAAAAGAGGTGACAAAACTCCTCTCTTCACGCAACCCACGGATTCTAGGAAGCACATTTTTGAGATTTATAGTTCTACACCTAAGCATAGCGTTGATCTATTTTATAAAAAAGCTGCAACCCCACGCTCAGCAAGAGAATTTCTCAACTTTGAGTAAGAGTTAAAGACCAAATGCTTCGTTCGATTTTATGTGTGAGAATCCCTAAAGAGAGGGAGCAAGGCTTAAACATTGGACTCCATGGAAACTTATCATTAAATGTTTATTTAATTATATGAAATTTATTTGAACTATTTTTAAATAAATAAATAATTTATATAAAGAGAATAAAAATAAAGAAAAATAGTTATTGTAGTTTTTGACCTTTTTTTATATTTCAATTCTATTTTTAATCAAGCACAAGGTCTTTTTTATATAAAAAAAAAAGGAAGAACAAGAAATAACCCGAACAAAATTAACCACAATTATAGATAATCATTTAAACAAAATGAAATTAACAAATAGAGATAGGTTTGTTTTGGAGAAAGTTAAAGAAACAGAGAAATTTTTAAAAAAGAATAATGAGATTCTCATTTTAAAGGCAGATAAAGGTAACACTACTGTAGCATTAAATAAGAAGGATTATGAAACACGAATTAATAATATTGTAGAAGATATTACAAAATATAACTTAGTAAATAAGGATCCAACTAACAAATTACAGAAGACCAATAATGATTTAGTGGAAGAACTTTTTAAACATAAAATTATTACCACTAATGAGAAGAATAAACTTAAAACAAATAAAGCTACTGCACCTAGGTTATATGGACTACAAAAAATTCACAAAGAAGATTTTCCCTTACGACCAATTTGTTATTTCGTTAATTCTCCATCTTATGATTTATGTAAATATTTGACGAATATATTAAAAAGGATTACTGAACATTCGAGTTATAATATAAGAGACTCACTTGAATTTAAAAATAAAATAGGTAATATACATATAAAAGATAACGAAAAATTAATTTCTTTTGATTTAGTATCACTATTTCCAAGTATACCTGTGGACTTAGCTATTAATACAATAGAAGAAAAATGGGATATTATAGAAAATTTTACAAAAATAGAAAAATCCTTATTTTTAAGAATTCTTAAGTTTTGTATAGAAGATAATAGATATTTTCAATATAATGAGAAAATATACATACAGCAAAAGGGACTTCCAATGGGATCACCTGCTTCTCCAATTGTAGCAGATATAGTTATGGAGACATTAATAGACACTTGTATTGAAAAATTAAATATAAAACCAAGTATAATAACCAAATATGTAGATGATTTATTCTGTGTTATTTCCGATTCAGCAGTTGACGATATGTTAAAAACATTAAATGAATTTGATAATTCCATCAAATTTACAATAGAGAAAGAATACGTTGCAAAACTTCCTTATTTAGATACTTTAGTAATTAGAAAAGGTAACAAATTGTTAATGGATTGGTACCAAAAACCCACAGCTTCGGGTAGAATTATTAATTATTTTTCTAAACAAAATAAACATATAATTATAAATACAGCAAGAAATTTAATAGAAAAAGTACTAACCATTAGTGACAAGGAGTTTCGCAAAAAGAATATAGATAAGATAAAAAATATATTAAGAGAAAATAATTTTCCAATTCAACTGATTAATAAATTAATAAATCAACATAAAAATAATAGAAAACCAAATAGAAAAAATGATACGGAACCAAAAATTTATAACGAGTGATTTTTTAAGAGCTTGAGAACTTTTTTTTAAAAAAAAACGCATAAAATTTGCAAAATCTCATCGGTTCTTTATTTGAAACGTTAGATTGGTCCATGACATTTACTTTTTGAAGATAATTTCATTTAAATGTTGACCGCGGCTGCGTCTTAGGTGGTCCATTCGGAAAGTCCAATTTTGGGCAACTTTTTCGAGCATTTCGGCCGGAATAGCCCGAATTTCTTCGTAAATGTTGTCTTCCAAAGCTGGAATAGTTGCTGGCTTATTTCTGTAGACTTTAGACTTGACGTAGCCCCACAAAAAATAGTCTAAAGGCGTCAAATCGCATGATCTTGGTGGCCAACTTACCGGTCCATTTCTTGAGATGAATTGTTCTCCGAAGTTTTCCCTCAAAATGGCCATAGAATCGCGAGCTGTGTGGCATGTAGCGCCATCTTGTTGAAACCACATGTCAACCAAGTTCAGTTGTTCCATTTTTGGCAACAAAAAGTTTGTTAGCATCGAACGATAGCGATCGCCATTCACCGTAACGTTGCGTCCAACAGCATCTTTGAAAAAATACGGTCCAATGATTCCACCAGCGTACAAACCACACCAAACAGTGCATTTTTCGGGATGCATGGGCAGTTCTTGAACGGCTTCTGGTTGCTCTTCACTCCAAATGCGGCAATTTTGCTTATTTACGTAGCCATTCAACCAGAAATGAGCCTCATCGCTGAACAAAATTTGTCGATAAAACACATTTCGAACCGAACACTGATTTTGGTAATAAAATTCAATGATTTGCAAGCGTTGCTCGTTAGTAAGTCTATTCATGATGAAATGTCAAAGCATACTGAGCATCTTTCTCTTTGGCACCATGTCTGAAATCTCACGTGATCTGTCAAATACTAATGCATGAAAATCCTAACCTCAAAAAAATCACCCATTAAATCAATTACTTATGTACCAGATTTATCAGAACGGTTAGAAAAATAAAAAATATTTGATACAGATAAATATAGGATGGCATACAAAACATATAATACATTAAATAGATTATTTAGCAAAACTAAAGATAAAATAAAAAAGTTAGATATGTCTAAAGTAGTTTACAAAATACCTTGTAAGGGTAATGACAAAGAGAATTGTAATAAAGTTTATGTAGGTACTACAAAGAATAAATTGAAAGTCAGGATAGCTGGACATAAATCAGATCAGAGATACAGAGACAATATCAGTTTGCAAAAAACAGCATTATCTTCACACTGTTCGAAAAGTAATCATTATCCTAACTTTAAAAATGTATCAATTTTAAATTTGGAAAATAATTATAAACGTCGTTATATGTTAGAAATGCTACAAATTATTAAAGTTCCAATTGAAAAAAGAATAAATTTTAAAGCAGATACAGAAAATGTTGCACAAAATTATAGGCATTTAGTGCATAAAAAATAACATGAATTTGAATCAAATGTTTATAATAGAAACATTAATTTTTTGTAACATTTCCGGTTAAATTTATGTATATGAATTTAAAAAATTTATTGTGTTTTCTCTTAAAATGTTTGTATGTTTTTGAATATCAAAAATTTTCTGTATATGTATATGTAAGAATTTTTTCTATTTTAATTTTTATTTGTTTTTGAAATGTTGTTACTTGAATGTATTGAAATGTTAGAATTTTTTAAATTGATTGACAACAAATTTTTTCATCATTTGAATTTTTATCAATCATTTAAATTTTTAAAACTTTTATTATTTTTATTTCCTGAAGATGCTACCCAATGGTGTAGCGAAATATTGTAAATAAAAATTGTTTAAAGATTTTTATATAAAAAAGACCTTGTGCTTGATTAAAAATAGAATTGAAAAATAAAGAAAAATGTTTGCTTGGTAGTATAATATAAAAAGAAATGGTGTTTAAAAGTGAAAAAAAAAAAAATTCAAATAGCTCTATCTCCTATGAAATATAATGTAAAATTAAAAATTTCTCATATTCTATTTCTTTAATAAGTTTGTTTAAATAGAAAATTAATAACAATTGAAACTACCAGGTAGATAGATACGAAGAGTACTGATGACGGACGTAACTGTCTAGAAAATGCATTCTGCTCTGCTAGTGTCTAAATTTTTCTTTATCTCTTTATAATTAAGAACTTAAGCCTAAATAAATAATTTATTTGTTTATTTATTTAATTATTCAAAAATGTAAAATTATAAAAGAGGGATCATCTTGCTTCAAGTATATTTCACCTTATAAAATAAAGAATCCTGCAGACACTTAAAAACTTATCGAAAAAGGAAAATTTAGGATTTGAAGCAATTTATTGGGAACAAATTTTGGCAAAATTGTAAAGATATTTTTAATTTAAAATCTAATATTGAAATTCAATTTTATCCATAACTTCAGAATTTGGGTGTATTTAAATTAAAAATAAATTTTTTGTACGGTCACACTGCATAATTAAATGTGGGGCATAATTTTCATTAAACTCATGATGATTTCGTTTGCATTTGTTTTCTGTCGAATTGTCGCCCTGGTGCTTTGATAAATCTCATTTCTTTGTCGTTAAGAATACTAGCTAGATCATAGAACAGACTATAAATATACGTCTTCTAGAAGAACTAAAGATACAAATTTTTTTTGTCGCTATGTCGATTGAACTGAACATTGGCGATAACCTTTTTTATAAACATTATCATAAGAATATAAACTAACAACTTTTTTATGGCATAATAATAAGGCAGCTGCGTTGGCGACTTTATAAAAAGCAATTATTTTGTTTGGGGCAAGGTCAGATAACTATCTTTATCCTATGTTTGTTTGTTAGCTACATTTATAAAAAATAATTTCGATTTATTAAACAGATTCGTATGATTACACTTCGTGGACTGTAGAACATATTCGATAGTAACTTGTTTGTTGCGGGATTATTGTTGCACGTTGAACAGTCATTTGAAGTTTTTTATCTCGATCAGTAAGACACAGCCTTACGATTTTTGGTGTTCTTAACCTTTTGTGTTCTCAACTTTGCTACGCCAAAATCAATAACATCAGGAATTTTTTGTGGACCTGTAGGCCAATAAGTTGGTTGCCCACAAAAATCACATTTAAGAGCATTTTTGAAATTGAGTGAAACAACAGACGACCCTTCGGACGTGTTTTTTGCGTTGTAATCACCAGCTGCTATAAAACGGGGTTCTAGTAATTTAAAAAAGTCCCGGTACTGACACTCAAATATTGAAAATTTAGGAGGGGAAAATATAAGGATTTATTTTTGAACCATAAGAGGTATACAGTAAGACACAGGCAGACACTCTTTAGTATATAAACTTATATACACCTACTTGTGTTTTTACACGGTAGATTGGTTCCAGAAAAATCCGTGTAAAAAAAACGTGTAAAAAAAGACATTGATCATATACAAAAATAGGTGATTGGTTCCTTATCTCTAAAATCTATTAAAATGAGTGAAAAACGATAATTTTTTTAAATACCAGAAACCATGTTTATTTTACTAAATCATATAGGTAATGTGAATTTGCACCGTTTATTTGCATCTTTAGTGTATGGTGAAGACTTAACAGATAGTATCGTTCCAGAAATCAACGATTGCCTAATTGAATTTTAATTTTTTTATAGTTCTTACTGTAGCTTCGCTTAAACCGAATATTTGTGATTTACACCCCTGAAAGAAGTCTGGTTACAAGTGCCTTTGAGTCTCTATTTTTGTCGACTATTTTATTTTTTAAGTGATGTTGTCAGCGAAGCGTCTACAATTTTATGTCTTATTTGATATTTTCTAAATACATACATATGTAGTTATATAAGTATGTATATATATTTATGTAGATATGTGTTTAAAATATTATTTTTGGTTCTCTCTTGTCAGGGTAAAATTTTCAGTACAAAACAAAACAAAATTTCATGTTTTCTGTTGCACCAATCGATATCTTGAGCTCAACTACAAAATAGATTTTAACAACTGAAAAGATGCATAAATTAATTATCCAACATTAACCTCGATTATATCAAAACTATACTTTCGAACTAAGATCTTCAACACGCCATAACTTAGATTTTTTGCATTCAATCGAGAATTTTGTAATTTATCGAAAACTAAATTTCGACTTCTGAAAAGAGAAGACCCCTTTAGTCAGCTTGCGTCACATATGTATATCTAAACAAGTATGATTAAAAAATATATGTATATTTTAAAGGTCTGGTCTTGTAAAACACGTCTTAGGTAAAAACTAATATAATACAATATAAACAAATTTGTGTTTCTTTATATGTATATTTACCAGCTGTCCCCACCACTCGTCATATTGCTTTGAAAGTAATACACACAAAATTGTAAGATATATGTAGTGTGGCTAGGCTTTATATAAAATTGTTGTTGAGTTCTGTAAATAGTGTTTAAAATTTTCCGCTGACAAAAAAAAAATTGTGGCCAAGTTTGCAGTACCATTGAATCGGTAAAATTGCGTACTTTCACTACTTTTTTCGATTTAAAATTAAGGGTTTGGATATACATATATGAGTAGGCTACTGTAAAAATTTATGCCAGTGCAAATTTTATTTGCATACGCCGCAATAAAGAAACATCATGCTTCGAAAAAAATTCCATTTTTATTAAAAATTGCTAAAGTACAAAAGTATGAAGCTTCTTAGTCTTTATATTTTTTTTATAGATTTACATATATTTTTATAGTTATACATTAAATTATCTAAATTTTTAGCTACATATGATCATGTAGTATGTATGTCAACTAATTAAATTTTAAAATTTGTCTTCAAACTTTTAAGAAACAAAATAAATAATTTTAAATTTAATTAGCGGTTTATGTCAGCGTTTTTTTCGGACGTATTAGCGGTTTCTAGAGTTTTTTAAAATTATTTTCTGGCAATTAAAATTATACTCCAACTTAAACTATCCAGCATAGTAATAAAGATCTTAACTCGTTGTGGTATAATACCCAAAGTCTTTGTTTGGTGTTTTACCACACTGCACAGTGGGACGGAATACAAATATTTTGGAAATAACTCAGCCATTTGTAAAGGGCTAGGCCGATTGAGTCAAAATTTGGCATGAGCATGGCAGAGGAGTATCTCAGCGTCAGTTTTGACGGTGGGCACCATCTACTTACCACATATGGCGCTGTGTGGTCTCAAATTTGGGTACCTCGCCCCTGCAAATTATTTTAGAGCTTGGCATTTTTTAATTTTCTTTTTTTTGATTTTAAAAAATTATACATCTTATTATATAAATTTTTCGAAAAATCTAAATGGTTGCAGAGAAAGTTGTTTTAAAAAATAACAGTTTTAACAAGTCACCAAATAAATTTAAGGTGTACACTACAAACATAAATGATATTTACAAAATTTACAAAATTTTCCACCAAACCACTAATTTCATTTTCTTCTTTTAGGTACGTACAAATAATAATTATAATTAAGATTCAATTCATTAAGAAAATTATTATGTAACATCTTTGAAAAATGCGACGCTGGTACACATTTATTGGCCTTTAAAGTAAGTTATGTTAATAATTACAACGTTAAAATAAACCACAGATACAATAACCTGCATGCAAATATAAAAGCAACATGTACACGAGTATACTTCAATAACAATATTAAGTTGTACGATGAGCACGCACACGACCCACAAGGTTGTGTTTACATCATGTGTGTACTTATGCGGTGGCAATAGAACAAGAAAACAAAGTATAATGAAGAAAATTTAATGAAGTTTTTATTTTCAACATTAAATATTAAAATATTAAATAACTATTAAATTACCATCATAAAAATACAATGACAATGTCAAACATTACGCAAATAATATAATTAAAATTTATTAAAATTGTATGGCAGTAGGTGAGGAGCAAGAATATGCTGGAAAATAAACACACAAATACACACTGCGTTGACACATTCAAGTCGAGAGTTGTAAACAAATACTTATGAATGATGCTTGAGTGCGTTCATTGTGTATTACTTGTCAGAGTATGAAAATAAAATAAATAAACGAAACGGTTGCTTTTGTTTTGTTCTTTGCAGTGAGTGAAACAAAACACAAACAATGAGAATAATTGTGCCATTTAGTTTTGTATTGTTTTTGGACGTAAACGTAAACACAAACTGAGCATTAATTTACGTTCAAACTCAGTAAGAAAAGTAAACAATGAGAATAAAACAAAAACGTTTTGAAAAAAAACCTTTCCCAAAAGTTTGCTAAATGATGTGGTCGTTATGGTGGAGAATGTATTACAGAGGTATATTACTTTTATTTTTAAGAGATATTCAAACACAGCTTGTAAGATTTTTTATTTTATTCTTGCTTTTCTAGATTAAAATGAAAAAAGAAAAACAAAATAAAAAGTAATTCATGAAAACAAATCGTAAACAAAATCAGCTTTCGAAAATCGAACAAACAAAATCAATAATTAAACAAATACATTCCTGCTTTTGTTTTGTTTGCAATTCTATGCTTTCAATTTAGTTCTTTTGTTTGTCAAAAATTATTTTGTTTTTTTTTTTTGATTTGCTCATGTACAAAACGAAAGAAATAAAATTGATAAGTTTGTATTTTTGCATTAAACGTTTGCAGAAAGTTTTGTTTGTTTTCATACACGGCTATCTACATATATTATCATGGGCCATAAAAACAAATAAGCATTAATGGTGTATCCAAACATATAAATAAAAATTATTGCACTGTTTTTAAAAATTCATTACATTTTTAAATATATTTTGATACAAATTTACACGAATGTCTGTTTATGTGAATTACATTGAATTCCTAGCTGCAGCAAGCACTCGATAAATTATCTTAAATATAAAAAATATCTCGTTACACACTGCAAAAAAAAACAAGATATAATCGAATTTACCCTGCTGGCGTCGAATTGCTCCTGAAAAAAACAAACAATTTGAAGAGAGTGGCAATCTCAGAGACCTCTTCGATTCAACTCAAAAACAGACTAAGATAAATCACGAAACGGCTGAGAGAGCTACAAGAATTGCATCACTACAGCACTACTTTAAAGGCTTTGACGCTAGCCCACAATCGAATTATTCATTATGGCGTGCAACAAGAAGCCTTAAGAGACTTGTCTTACGCAAGTCCTCCTTGCATACTCCACACACAAGTTGGGCAAGGAGTGATATCGAAAAAGACAATTTAGTTTTCAACCATTTAAACAACCTGTTTATGCCGAATATAATTTCTAATTTAGTTGAGTTACCACCCATAGATGTGGAAGCAGCAATCCCCCTTAGATTTGATTTACAAGATGTTAACAGAGCAATTGCTAGTTTAAACCCCAAGAAGTCCTATCGTTTTGAAAAAAACAAGTAACCAGATAATAATGGAACTTACCCAGGTAGCAGTTAAAGTAATTATATATATTTTTAGTGCAATTCTACCTGTAGTTTTCCCTTGAGTATTTTTCCCCAGACTGGAAGGTTTCTCGAAAAAGATCACACCAATAAGTCTGTTATCAAACAACTTAAAACTGCAGAAACGCAACCTTAAGCTTCGAATGCAAGCTTCTACTTTAAAAATCGATAACAATATGGTTATGGTTCTAAGTTATGAGGTACTGCCTCAGCTTAAAATTTAGAAAAACTCAAAGACCCGAGCACCTCGTAACACGAGCGTAATGTGAAGATTTTTAACTCCTCGGTTAAGGTAGCTTTCAAATATGCTTATCCCTTGACTGTAGTGACAGAGAAAGATCCGCCACCCTGGTGGAACGAAGAACTTGAATCCATGAAAAAGGCCACAAGAAAGGGGTTTAATCGGTACATGAGGGAGAGAAACTCAAAATCATGGGACGATTATAAGGATAAGAAAAAAGAGCTGAAGAGAACGATACGTTTTCGAAAACGAAGTACGTAGAGGGAATTCTGCTCTAATATGAGGGACACTTCTAAAATATGTAAAATACAGAAGACCCTGTCTCCAAGATTGGACTCATTCGCAAAGGCGATGGTCAGATGACTGAGACAGTGGATGAGATATTGTCGACGCTTATGGAGGTTAATTTTCCTGAAAGATTCATTTCTAATGACTCGTGAACTGCTTTTAGTAGGGGGCTAGTGACAGAAGACGGGCTAAGATTAAAAGGATAGTGACTCTAAATGGTGTTAGAAGTGCAATACTATCTTTTGCACCATTTTTCCTGCCCTATTACAGTGTGGTATAAACATCTAACTAGAAACGGAAGCCAAGTCCTCCAGGCCAATAAGCCCGACTTCTTTTATATTGAAGGCAATGGAGAGGATGTTAGCCGAATTCCTGGATAACCACACCCTGACGGTTAGGCCCTTGAGTAGATACCAATATGCTTAAAGAGCGGGTAGATCTACTGATACCGCTCTGCGTGAACTTGCCAGAGTCGCGGAAAGAGAAATTTATAATGGTGACGCTACATTGTCCGTCTTTATGGATATTGAGGTTGCCTTTAATAAAATCTCTTTCTATTCTTAGGTCGAGAGCTATAAATCAAAAAATGGGCGTTCCAGAATCCGGGGTAGGGTAGTCAGGGGATGACCGCATGGATGATGGTATATACTATTTTGTGGAACATCATTGTTATGTTAGGGGACTGAAAACTGCACTCAATAGACGTCTATAAGGTTACGTATGCCGACGATCTGGCACCTGTGGTTGTGGCAAGCTTACCGATACTATCTAAGGATATAATAACTGAGGACTGGTGCGATGAGCACGGGCTAACCATAAATGCTAGCAAATCAGACGCTAAGCTCTTCACTCGAAGGAGGAAGGGTATAGAGATTGGATCCTTAATGCTTTTCAGAACGGAAATCAGTTTGTCAAGGAAGGTGATTTATCTGGTAGTTACTCTGGATAAGGAAGTTACCTGGAACGAACATATTGAAATGAAGATACGGAAATTAAAAAGGGTCTTGCATCAATGGAAACGAGTTTGTAGCCGTAAGTGGGAAATCTCGCCAAAGGCTGCCTACTGGAGTTACACAATGATGGTGCGATCCATAATAACTTTTGCATCTGTGGTTTTATGTTCCAAAGCCTCTCAGAATACATTTAAGCGTATGAGTATATGTGGCGCAATGCATACTGCTCCAACACAGGCGATTGAGGCTATGTTGGGATTGCTGCCGTTATTCATTACAGGTACAGGGTAGAAAGATCCTCATTGCACTTGACAACCATTCGGTTATAAAGCTTACGATGCAGGTGAATGTGTACTCTAAAGTAGTGCTGGAATGTGCTTTAAAACTTAACAGATGTGCCTCGGTTAATGAGATGACATTGATGTGGCTTAAGGGACACATATGCACAGCTGGGAAGCAAAGAACCCTCAATAGTTGAATCGTATAGCCCCAAAGGTCTATTTACCAAATATTTCAAAATTGTTTAAAAAGTTGTTGAAAGTAAAGCTTTTAGTGATATTGAATGAAAACAACTCCATTCTAAATCACCAATTTGGATTTAGAAAGGAACGCAGCACTAATGAACAAACTTACAATCTATGACAAATTTTTGTTGATTTAAATTTGCAGTTTTTTCTTGGCCGGACAGCGCCATTGTACGGACACATTTCAATGGTCTTTTCTGTATCCACTCTACATCTACTCAGTTGCAATGAAGCAACTGCCTACCTAAGAGCTTTTTATAAACAATTACTACAAAACACTTACTTACAAATATTTAAAATTTAAATGCTTAATGGTGAAAAATTCTAAGTGCGGTTTGACGCATTTGTTTCTGAACAGGAAATTAACAAAGAGAATTATCAACAATTGTGCATTTACAACAAAGCAAAGTCACACGAGCTAGTATTCGAAAAAAAGATGAATTTATTCATCCATATAAATTCAGTTATTGGTTTTTGTTTATCAACTAATTAAGTTATTTGTTGTGTAAAATGTATTGTAATTCTACGTAAAATAAACATTAATTATTATTTCGTTTGTAGCAGTTATAATTTATATTGATGATTGTTTTTGATTGAATAATGTCCACAACTGTCAATTTAGTACTAATAATGATAAATTGACAAAATCATAGCATAATAAATAATACAAACAAATCTTTGTAATACTTACGAAATTAAATAAAATTAATGTGTTCTAGTGTAAACAGTGTTGTCAGGTACATCCATATAAATATATTCTTTATTGTATATTGTATCGTATTATAAATCAAAAAACTTATTTAATATTAAAGCCACATTTCGTTGCTTTATTACGAATAACTTTTATTTAATAACAGCAAAATTATATTGCGTTGTACTCGGAGTTACTTACTTTTGTCCAATATTAATTATTTCCACGTGTTGCTTGTTGCTTGTTGCTGCTCTTTAATGTGTTATTAAATTGTTATTACTTGGCAGCTTATAACAAATTTTTATTTGCATTGGATTAAAATACTGGCTTAATTAATTAATTATTTTGTAATGAAGAATGTATTAAAAATATAAATATCCATGCTGTACAGTGGCGTGATAAGAAAGGGATAATAAAAATTAAATTTCTACAACAATTAAGACAGTGGGCATATTTTACTTATAACTGATGTTTAGTATTTATCGTTCACAATTTCAGCTTTTTTATTACAAGAGTACGTTAAACCAAAAGTGTCCGATAAGCTTTTGGACAGCTGATCTTATCTTCAAGGATGATAGAAGACAAGGTTACGCCATCCCGAAAATACAATTGAAACTTTCTGCTCATGTCGGCCTAATGACTTCACGAAACTTTCTTCCTATAGGCTAATGATTCTCACTGAGAGTATAACTACAAAATATTAGAGTTTTTAATATAAATTATGAGAGTTGTTAATATAAATTATGAGAGTTTATTTGCACGTTGCCAATTTTTGTCTATTACTTATATTTATTTGTTCGTATTTATTTGAAGCACTTTGTTGATTACAGACTTGGCAACCTTACATTGGCCGAACGACGTCATCTAATGGGAAAAACTGCTCAGGGCGTAATCTTTTGTTCTTTCATTCTTGCTTATATCTGTTAAAGTAAGATTTATTTATTTAAAGTTGCTGTATATTCGCTGGCACCTAATTTTTGCCACACTTCTTGTCTGTGTGTCAAGTTTTTCTTCTAGCATCGACATATAAAATTTTTTTATCAAAATTATTTTTTAAATTTCACACAGTTATCGTTCCTTTTTTGACGTTAAAGCTGTCATTTGGTGCCTCGGAGAGCTAATAGTCTATATCAGTCCGGGGTTTTAGGTTCTATTCCCACCAAAGACTCTGGAATTTTTCACTACAAGTTGCCAGGAAGATCAATAAGGAGCTTGGATATAATTTGGGTGCTTACAAAAGGTTAACTGCGTTAGTGACAGGTCTGAGACTCTCAAGTATTAACAGCCCAAGTTAAAAATTGAGGTAAGACGATAGTTGCAGTCTGCGCCTGTAAAAAGGCTAACATAAAAAATTAAAAGGCTAGTGACAGCACGATACTCAGTGGAAAGTAACGTATTCGTAAATTAACAGTCGGATACCCGAATTCATTGAGGAACGAAGAGGGTAGAAAAAGGGGGTCCTTTTACAAAATAATAATATAATAGAATAAAACTGGAGTGGCCTACACTCAACTTTACCATACCCAATGGAAACAGATAATTTTATGGATATATTACATAAGGAAGAAAAGTTCAAAGTATATTCTAATTAAAAAATTTATTATTTTCGGTTTGGGGTGTTAAGTAAACTACCCCTTGCCCCTTTCCGATTATGCCCAAATTTTACACAACTCTTCATCTCTATATACCACACGAAATTTTAAGACTCTTCAAGGCTTCACGTACACGTATTTACTTTATATAAAGTTCTAAAATTTATATAAAATTTAAAAATTCTAAATTATTAAAAATCGCCATCTGTTGCGAAACCATATTTAAAATATCCCACTTTTAAACCGGAAATTGCAGTACCTTTAAAGCGGAAATTGCGTACTTTCACTGCCTTTTCTCCAATAAAATCCTAACTCTAGTTATTGGCTAGTTTTAATAATGGGCCTTAATGTGTCTGAAAACTAACATCAACATTAGAATTTAAGTAAGAATTTTCTTCATAAGACCGTACAAATTTAAATATAATAACTTTTTTTTCTTTGACAGATATGCTTTATATTAGACATTTTGATTTTATTCAGACATATCGGTCTGATCTTAAGCATAATTTGTTTAGAAATAAATACTTTTTTATATTTTTGCGTACGAAAGGTCAAATTATATTTGTTTTGCTGCAAATATCCACAAAATCGATATAATATTAGACAATTAGTTTTTTAAACAAAACTTTAGAAGCTATGTAATCCTTAATTTAAGTGTATTAAAGTATAGTTAAGCGAAGTGCAAGAGAAGATAAGCGGAAGTGGGCTGATAATTTAGCCAGAGGGACTCAAATACCCAGAGCACCTATATCTTATTACGAAGAAGATTTCTGGCCATAACCACCACACTATAAAACCTCTGAGAAATGATCAAGGCGAGTTGATCTATGCCAAAGAGCTGTGGGAGAATTAATTTTCGCATCTGTTGTCGATCAATCCGACAGTATTTTCATCATTATGTGATTGCAATGCATCACACAATCAACGTAAACAACGATATTAACATCGCAACACCGTCTTTCGAAGAAATAACAGCTGCAATTAAGCGTCTGAAGCTCGGCAAATCTGCAGGGCCTGATGGAATACCTCCTGAGATTCTGAAAGCAGATATCGCCCTAACAAAGTCGTTACTAAAACCCTTTATTTCGAGTTTCTGGTTAAATGAGAAAATTCCTGACAAATTAAGAGAAGGTCTTTTAATTAAACTCCCAAAAAAGGGAACTTGCAAGAGTGGTCCAACTGGCTGGATATGACCCTTTTAAACATGGTGAATAAAGTAATAGCTCACATCCTGAATAATTGCATTTCCATGAGCATTGAACCACAATGAACACGAGTACAAGCGGGCAAATAAATCATGTAAAGACCTCATCAATAGCTTAATGGTAATTGTTGAGGAGTCGGTCGAATGGCGCTCGCCTCTTTACTTGGTGTTCGTAAACCTCAAAGGTGTCTTTGACACACTACAAAATAATGCCATCTGGGAAGCTCTAAGACGCAAAGGAGTTCCCGAAAAGATAACTAGGCGAATTAAGGAACTCTACAACAGCACCTATTGTTCTATACTTCACGAGGCCTCATTAAGTAATCCCAACGTTGGAGTTCGCCAAGGCTGTGTTTTGTCACCATTATTGTTTAACATAGTTATGATTCACTCCATGGATATGCAACATGGTATTTCTTGGGGCCTCCACGATAGGTTAAACAATATCAATTATGCTGATGACATCTGTCTTCTATCTCACTTCTTCTCTAGCATGCAATCCAAGGTCGAAGCCTTCGCTACGCGGGCAGCTAAAGCTGGTTTACAAATTAACATCAACAAAACTAAATCAATGCGCATAAATTCATCATGCAACACGTACTTCCAGCTTACGGGGCAACGCATTGATGATGTTGAAGACTTTTGCTATCTAGGGAGTATGATTTCAAAAAGTGGCGGTAGCAAAGAAGATATTCATAATAGACTTTGTAAGGCAAGGCAAGCTTTTGGTACTCTTAACACATTCTGGAGATCGCAAAATATCTCAATTCACACCAAAGTCAAGGTTTTTAACAGCAATGTGAAATCGGTGCTTCTGTATGGCTGCGAAACGTGGAATATACATATCGAATCGCGAAATGAGATCTATGCAAGCTTTTGTAAAACGTTGCCTCAGGCGTATACTTAGAATATTCTGGCCAGCTATAATATCAAATCAAGACTTATGGACTAGAACAAATCAGGTTCCTTTGGATTTAAATATAAGATATGGTTGGCTAGGACATACAATGAAAAAGCCAGCTAGCAACATAACTAGACAGTCCGTCGAATATACCTCCCAAGGTTCTAGGTGACCTGGCAGACCTGCAAATACTTGGAGACGGCAAATTGAGAAAGAGTTGCATGAGCATGGCGTATCCTGGAGTGAAATGAAATTATTGTGTAATGATGAAATACAATAGAAAACATTTGTTGCGGCCCTATGTTCCACTGGGAATTAAAGCATTAAATATATATAAAGTATAATTGTAGGGCTAGAGTATCATTATTAGACTGTCCCCCTATTTTTATATCTTGGTTCTACCGATCAGTATTTAGGAGAATTGTTAGCTCTTTCATCCAAGCGGTGCTTCTATTTTTGTTTCCAGTCGAAGATAACGCCTAAGGATTTAACTTTGTCAATTATTAGGATACCTGGTATAGGTATCGAGGTTCGAAAAAGACCGCGATCATAACTTGAGAAAAGATCACTTAAGCTCAGATGTTACAAACAATAAGAACTATTTTGTTTAAAACCTTAAAGCTGATTCTGGTGATCATACTAAGACCATTTTTAATTTTTTTCAATACTTCACTCTACTACAAGTTGCTGTAAGATTATATAGATTAACCTGCCAACAAATAATACATACATATACGAAAACAGTAACCCACTTCCTATCTGACTATCTTTCTCTTTGTGTTCGTATCACTTAAAAGCTACTGGATGGATTTTAATAAAATTTTGTGTATCCTGATTCCAATATCGGATATTTTTTTCCCCAAAAATATTTTATTTCCAGGAGAAAGTGGAGAAAAAGTGACGAAATTACGCAGTTATTTTAGTAGGGATAAGAACCTTTATATAAAGTAAATACATTAACTGAAGCACTAACCGATATGCATACTTTAAGGCGGCATACTTTAGTAGGGATGAGCTTCATTTTATAAAGTAAACGCATAAACCATAACTGAAGGGTACCGTGAAATAACTCCCAAATGAAATAACTCCCAATGCAATAACTCCCAATGAAATAAGTCCCAACGAAAATGAAATAACTTCCAAATTAAAAAAAAACGAATTATGTAACTCCCAACGCCAAAATGAAATAAGTTCAAAAAACTTAACCGTTAATTCAAAACAAGTATATTTTTACAAAAAAATGAAATAACTCCCAATATAAATTATATTTGCACCCGGGCACTGTTTAACTGTTTAACAGGTACCTCCCGATGAAGGAGGTCCATAACTTTGATATCATACCATATATCATAGATATATTACCAAAGGCCGGCTATACAGACAATATTTTGTTAGCGAATCCGCTGTTCCATATACCATAGAGAGATCATTGACCCATCCCGGCCTGTGTAGACGGCCTTCGGCCGTATGGAAGGGTTTAACCGTTATAGTATATCCAACACCGGCTTCGCTTACTAAAGTTTTCCTGCATAGGCGGCCTTTGGCCGGGCGCAAAGATTTTCTTAAACTATGCTGCATATCACTTTATAAAAAAAAGTATACATATCCGGTTAGTTCAATTGCGTACTTTCACTTCTTTTTCTCGAATTTCTCTTGGAAATAAGATATCAGAAAAAGTACCATATATTAGGATAAGGATACTTAGGTATCTCCTCACAAAATTTTGTTAAAATCGATCGGACCACTTGTGTCCGTGACACCGTGCGATATTGAACATTGTCATATTTTATATATGACGGCATATATAACCACTTTAAATAAAATCATGAATATCATCAATATCATAAACACTGTTTATTTTATTCCATTTAATAATTTCCCTTGTCTTTTATTAACCCCTTTCTAATAACAATTCTTATAATTTATTTTTTTTTTCTTTCAAAAAAGTTTAATTTTCAACAAAGTAATTTGTGATATAAATTGAAATGTTAATTGAAACCATGTTATTTGAAATTCATACAAATTATAATTTGATTGCATTTTTCATCCCTCGTTTTTCAACTTTTTCAATATTGGTTTTTATTTCTTAAAAAGGGAGAAAAGAAAAGAATGCAAAAGTTAATAGTAAGAAAATTATTTTCGTTGCAGAAAAACCAATAAAAAATAACAAAATAAAAAAAGATCCTTGCAATTGTTGGCTGTTTCCAAAGTTTCAAAGTTTATAAAAATAACAATAGAACAACTTATTGGAAAACCCTAAAATAACAACTTTATTTTAACCAAGAAGCACAACTGAAAAATGAATGTTTATAGAGAAGGGGAAAATACATATGAATTTCGATAATCTTATGGGAATATTTTTTTTTATAAAATTGTGGTTTTCAACGATTAAGTTTTCAGTATCGCCTGCAGATAAACTAACTATTTATTGATTTTAATTATATTCTTTTAACACCAAACGCAAAGAAAAAAGTCCAGCCAGTGCTAGACAAAAATAATGTTTGTTTCACGGATTTTGCAATCATTTGCGGGTCATCCATTTAATGTACGGCCAAGAAAAGTAGAATCTCTTCTTTTTAGTCGAATGTAACCAGATTCATTCAGCATGTTACACGCCAAAGGGTTTGGATGAGATTCAAGCCTCTTTAGATATGTGACTGCATGTTTCGCTATTTCTTCTTTAACTGATGGCATCTTTAGGTCTTTGTGGATGTTCGAATTTTTTATATACCAGGGAGCAGATGTAATCATACGTAGTATCTTATTTTTTTCTACATTGCTAGCTGAGGCAGTGCCCCATAACTGAATCCCATAACACCAAATTGGTTTGAGGATCGACTTGTCAGTAGAAGTTTACAATCTAAGCTCAGGGTGGAGTTTATGCCAATAAGCCAATTTAGTTGTACTGCTTTTAATTTCATTTGTGTTAACTTGAAAGCCATGTGACTTTTCCAAGTAAGGCGACGGTATTTGACGTCTGAAAGCTGCGGTATCATTTTGTAATTTATGTAAATAAGAGGGCATGTGCTCCTACGCAGTGTGAAAGTGATGTGAGTACATTTTTGTTCATTCAATTTTTTTCTCCATTTTTTTAACCATTTTTCCAAATTGAATATGTGGTCTTGTAAAAGTTGTGATGTTACATGGGCGCTTTTATGAATACTTAAAAAGCTGTGTTATCTGCAAATGTTGATGTGTGGACTAGGGTGCCAATTGGCATATCTGATGTGTACAGTAAATATAAAATTGGTCCCAAAATACTACCTCCGGCTTCAATGGGCTGTGGCGGGCTGTGTATAACTTTTGTAGCTAGAGCAGCAAATAATAAAACTGATAGGATGTTCAAAAAGTGACGTGGCGTTTATGTCTTTATATGTTGAGCTGGAGGCAACCATTTGAAATTTGCAGAGTTTTTAAAACTATGTTCGCTTTATAAACAAGTATGAAAAATTAAATCTAAAAATTAGAGGGTGTCCCAATAGTGACTTGATTTTAAGGTTTAATTTATTTAATGGTTTAAACGATAATAGGTAGACTCTTGAAAATTCTACAGGAGGTGTATACTATGGCCACTATAACATATAGTAATAAATAAAGGGGGTTCCGACAGTGAAGAGGTTTTGTTGAATATGGCCTAATTTTTTAACCATAATAGGTAGACTCTTGAAATTTTCACAGATGGTTACTAGGACCCCTATAAAAAGTAGTAAAAATTAAAGGGTGAAGTCATTTGCATGTATGTATATCGCTTTATTTTTTGAACCTTAGGTACTCTTGAAATTTGTACAGAAGATGTGTTGCCGCGTGCGCTACACAAATACTAAAAATTAATGGGTGTTCCGTCTGTGATATGTTTTTCACGTATGTGTATTACCTTATTTTTTAACCTTAATATTTAATCTCCTGATATATTTATAGAAAGTGTATTACTATTTCTATAAAAACAATTACTTAAATTTTAATTGTGCTCCGATAGTTAAGCCATTTTGTGAATATGACTTAAATTTTTTAAATATGAGTTTATACATTGAGTGTAAATTTATGCCCGCTATAGCAAAAAAATAAAACAAATGTTGACGGTTTAAACGGTTTACGTATGCACATATATATGTAGCCTAATTTTTGATCCGAAACGGATAGAAACTCCTAGATTATGAAATTTGTCATCTATACCAAGAAAAATAATAATAAGATAAAAAATTATAGGGTGTTTCGATAACGATTTTGCATGCATAACCTTATATTTGATAGGCTGACACTTAAAATTTATATCGATTATATTTTACAATATTTACTGTAACATCAAGTAACAAAAATAAATTTAATAAAAATAAAAACGTGTTCCATAGATTTCAGGAATTTAAGTAATTTGGACTTCTCTTCCAAACTTATAGGCAGGCACTTGATATTTACACAGAGTATTTAGTATTATGATCTAGTATAAAAATAATAAAAAACTAAAGGGTGACCTATCAGAAGAGGAAAGAGTCTGAGACGGCAGCACCCATTGTGTGTGAATGTCCAGTACTGGCAAGCATAAGATTCAGGACCACTGGTGAATGCCATGGGGGACCTGAGCCTTGAACAAATGCTGGCAATTACTAGAGACTGCGTGATGAGAAAGAAGGACGACAGTTACCAGTCGACAGCCTGAAATCACTAAAGTCAATATTAAGAGCTGGTTGTAGCACATGACTCAATGTAAGTAGGTTGCCGTAAATTACATTTCGGTTGCCAGTAATCATAGAGGACGGAAGGAGGTCGAAAAATGACCCATTATGGAAGTGGTCTGCTTCAATATTCCCCCTACATTACATTACATAAAGGGTGACCCATAAGATATAAAAATGCAAAAAAATTAAATTTTTTAATTAGTATTAAGATAGTACGGAACCCTACGTGTGTGAGTCTTATCCCATTTGTTAACAAAACGCTGTTTTACGAACTGTGTACAATGTTGCTTTCGGCAATTTTCAAGTATCACTCATTAAAGGTTTTAATGAATTAACCTCTTAAAAAAATAATAATTTTTAGATAAAAAGTCACTGATATATAAAAATTCAATAAAAACTACAAAAAATGTTCTCCCTTTACTTTTATTTTTATAACTTTTCATTAAATAAGACAAAATTAATTAAAATCTCAAAACAAATAAATTAAACATTGTTTGCATTTATCTAGAAAATCGAATTTAAATTATGGCGTAGAATATTTCTCTTTTTTTTTTCATTATTTATGAATAATTTATGCAACTGAAATTAAAGGAATTTATTTCATGCTTTTTGGTATCACACCAAAAATTTTTGATGCACATAACGACAAACCGCCGATAAACCAAAATATAAATCATGACTCATCTGCATTGACAATAAAATGCAAAACTGAATGCCGCACGGGGAAAAAATACATAAAAACAAACAGATGAGAAGATCTTAAATAAAATAAAATTGGCATTTATTCGAAGAGTGTGTCATAGATTTAGTTATTTCATTGTCTTTTATTTTATTGTTACTTGCAGTTTTAGAAAATACGACGTCGTCAAAAGTACACAGGCATAAACGAATTTATAACAGCAAAACATTATCATATACTCGTATAGCGCTTTAGTGTTGTAACTAAGTCTTTGGTACATGACTTTTAAAGATGAGTCACTGTAAAAATGTATACAATGTTTTTCGAGATATAAAACATAGTGATCAAAGTTAGAGTATTTGTATTTTGTTTATATAGATGCTTCAACCCCGTCAAAATTCATATGTTTTGAAAAGACCTTTCCATGATGATCGATTTGCCTCGTATTATGTTTTTAAAGATATGGCTGCAAAGCTCTATACATTTTATTTAATGCTGAGTAGGACATTTTTATAGAAGAAAAAAATTAAATAAAATTGATGTAAATCAGCACAATTCTAATGTCACAATACGACATCCTAAATTCAATTCGATTTATAGTCGTGACCGATATATGTATTAAAATGACGTTTTTCCAACCACGTCCGACATCTTGATATTAGTAAATTTTTTTAATTTGATTTAAACATTATGACAGGCATTAACCTGTGCAAAACATAAAAAGTTAATTAAAAATGCAGATCAGATTTGATAATAATAAAAAAAACTAGTATTTTTTCTTAAAAAAATCTAGAAAAATTTTAATTATGTCCAATTATTTGCTAGATTTAATAACCTAGAAATAATTTTTATTTTCAAGACAACACTACCTGCCAAGCTCTTAGCTTGTCTCTAGAGAATACCCAGTGTTTTATGAGGGAATCGAACCCACAACCACCCAAACTGCTAGACTAACGAACAACCATTCAGTCTATAGAAACTATAGTTAATTTAAGTTGCAAATAATTAATTAATGTTGCCAGAAATAAAAAGAGGAAACCATTTATTCCCAGCCGGTGCAAAATAGTGCAAAATCCTTTGGCGCTTTACAAATTGCATATTTTTATTGTAAATATAAATTTACGGAAAATTATACGTACCGTAATTGCCTTTAAAATACGACAGAAATATTGGATAAAACTTTCTTCCTTTAAAACTTTTCAGCTCTACAAAATGCAAAACTGCAATATAAAAATATAAAAAACAAGAAAAAAGTCTTTAAATTTGATTATATAATATGTGTTTTTTGCCCTAAATAAAAAAAAAACCTAATGTGACAGAAAATTAACTAAAATAAAGTACAAACATTCTCCTAAAACTCACTATACGAGTTTTGGGACTCTTATCTTTTGACATAAACCTGAGATTGTGCATTGAAATTTTGAACGCATTACGTATGTATACATTGGTATCACATGAAAGCTATTAAATACAGATATCTTTTAAATATTTTGTAATTCTTTTAGAATATTAAAAGAGTTAATATGTTTAACATACAGGCTATGTTTGGTAAGCGAGGCCAGTGTTGGTCATAAAATAGAGAATGGAATATCCTTCCGCCCGTTCGAAGAAGTCGAAGACGGCTTCTTTAGAAATTCTATATAAAATTTGAAAGAAACAAAATTTGAAAACAGTTATTGATGGGTTAACAAATTTGTAAAAAAAAAATGTTAGCACCTACTTGAAGACTTTTTCAAAACTTTGTAAATTATACCAATATTGACAGGATACGTTTGAAAATATAATATGCAACCATTTTTTTTTACTTAAGGTTCAGAGGTTCTTCTCTTTTTCTCTCGCACAAAAATTCAAAATTTCGTTAGAAAACTTCTACTGTGAAAAACCGGTCTTATAAGATCCTGTTCACAAGCTGATTAACAAAAAGTGTATTCCAGTAAACATTTGACGATTCCCAGTTTGAGTTTTCAAAGTTACAGACAGAACAGACTATACGATGTGCGTATACGCTACGTAAAATTTTGTTCATTTTGTATACGTACACAGAAAAAAATAATACTTATATCCAAAGAAGTTTTTCATTAAGTTGTGCATCGAACATGATATTTTATTCCCAAAACTTTTATTATTCAGTTTATTAACGTTGTAATAAAAAATATGACTTATTTACAATATGTATTTTCCTAAAATATATGAAAAAATTAATAAAATATTTATAAGTTACTAGGGGTTTTCACGATGGGTAAAGCAAATATTTTGTTTTTATCGATATAAAAACAAAATATACGTACTTGAAATTTGCTTCAATTTGCATCGTTTGCACCAAAAGAACCTTAAGCAAAAATAGAAGTGCACAATTGCTCAGTTACAAACACAGTGCAACACGGAAAAAAATAACCATTACGGACACCACTACGTGATAAAAGACCAAAAACACCAGTGTCTCCCAGTTTTGCCCAAAGTCCTCCAGGTTTTTTTTATGGGCCCTCAAAGATGTGGGGCCTCGATGTCATTTTTGCAAAAAATGATCATTTACTCAAGCTCATATTATGCAAACCGTTTGAAATTTTGATATACTCTCTGAGGCAAAGTTGTAGCTCTTGTCATAAAGAATAAAAATTGTTAACATATAAAATCAAAAAAAATTCATCTTTAAGGTCAAAATCGCAAAAAAATTTAAAAAATTAAATTTTTTAAATTTAAAAAATTAAATTTTTTACCTTTATGGACCTGAACAGGGGAAAAAAGGTAAAAAAAATTGAATTTATTAATGTTTTTTGTGATTTTGACCTTGAAGATGAAGTTTTTTTGATTTTATATGTTAACAATTTTTGTTCTTTATGACAAGAGCTACAACTTTGCCTCAGAGAGTATAGCAAAATTTCAAATTCAAATTTCAAAATATGAGCTTGAGTAAGTGATAATTTTTTTGCCAAAATGACATCAAGGCCCCACATCTTTGTGGGCCCATAAAAAAAACCTGGAGGACTTTGGGCAAAACTGGGAGACAGGGGTCTTTTTTTTGGTCTTTTATCACGTAGTGGTCTCCGTATATGGTTATTTGCCATGACTTAAAAAATTACACAGTATGAAATACAAATAAACAACAATTTTATAGATTTTTCAAAAAGAACGAAAAATATTAAATACAATTCCAAGGCATATTCATCAGGTAACCTCACTACGAAGGGGAAATATTAAGGCGAAAATTTAAAAATTTTTTTTATATGTAGTTCGATAGTTCAACATCCATTTAAGGGGAAAAATTGTAAGTTGAATTGTCAAAACCCATCTAAAAAAAATTTATTATTTTGCCTTAATATTTCCCCTCAGTAGTGAGGCTACCTGATTAATATGCCTTGTACAATTCCTTACAAAATTCAAAAACAATTATATTTCAATTTTTCCTTTCTGTGTTTTTATTTTTTTTTTATATTTTTCTTTTGAGCTTTTTTAAAGAGTTGCCAAAGTTATTAAAGAAAATTAAATGTCTTACACAAAAAAATATACTTAAAAATTACGCTCACGAGCTACTTGAATATGCAAAGTAAATTTGCAATAAAACCAACGTGAAAACACCTACTATATGCTATATACATATTTCAAATCTTCTTGATAGTTCACAATCTATCTTAACAAATAAAATGTGTTTAAGTTTGAATTGAAGCATATTTGCGAATTCTATATTATTATTGGTGTTACTTACCTTTTGCGCACAACGACATTAGCGCATTTAAAGAACATTTTAATATATTTCATTTTTTTTTTTAAAGATTGCAATATTTTTTTACAATTTACCTCAATTCATTTTGATTTTATTTTCAAATACAATAAAAATCAAATACTATTTAAAAAATTAATACTATTAAAAAAATAATTCATATTTATGTTCAGAATTTTTTCTGTGTATACGCGTTTTTTTTTTTTTTAACTACAAACTTTTAAAAAATCTAAAGAACCAACTTCAAATGAGCTGGTCTATCAGTCTCGTGGTTGCCAGGTTCGATTTCCATCAGGGAATCTAGTCTATTTGGCTTCTACAGTAAAAATATAATTATTGGTCAAATTGCAGTATTTAATAAATAAATAAATTACTAGTTATTTTTAACAATCAAAAAATAAATAAATAAATACAGGCTGCTGCATGCCCACTGCCAATTTGTCATTAAAATTTAAACAAAAATTCACTAACTATTTTTTGTTAATTGGATGATTCTAAACGTTTGGAAAGTACCCTCTTGCTATCATTTTAGTAGCTACTACATATGTTTGTAACAAGGTAATAATATTTTTCGAATAATTTACGGGGTGCTCTCAAAAAACAAATCCTATTGTAGCACATCTGATCGCCCCATTTTCTCCAAATTATTTTCCACCGAAGCATTTCTTGAAACTCGAAGGAAAGAGGTAGGAGCGAAATCTGAAGAATAAGTTTGATGTGGCACCAATTCGAAACCCATGTCGTATTTTTTGCCATCGGTTAATATACATACATATGTATATTATCTAAAATAATATCGTAGTTTTTTTTCCGTACTACGTTAATTTTTTGCCAATTAATTCGTCGTAATAGTTTTTTTTAAATGCCAGATTTTAATTTATTTACAAGAACTTATAAATTCTTAATATTGAAAAATAAATTTTTTTTAAGCTATTCGTTATGTGGCTACCAACAATTCGTTTATTTTAGCTACAAGTTTATTCAAATTTCTAATAGAATAATTTCTAAAAATTAGCTTATATCTAAATTAGATAATTGTTATTAATCGATTTAATAATGATCCCACGCTGTTTAGGTACATACTATTTTCGTTTTATATTAAAAACTGTGACCAATTTTATAGAGATAATAAAATTCGTTTGCCAAATATTTTTTTTATATTAATATAAAGAACAGCTGTGCACTTTATTGTTTGAGTCTTTGTAGACATTTTATTAATATAAATTATACTTACATTGACAACCTATTGTAGTTATGCTAAGTTGTTGTATTTTACAAAAGATTTAAAAATATTTATATACATTTTTTTTATTATTATATAGTAAAATTTCCCGCTGATAAAAAATATCCTTTAATTCTGGGCATAAAGGTTGTTAGCCATACTTTTATAAAGAATAAAAAAATTAGTACTAGATATTGAATGAAAAATTTAAATTAAAAAACTATTAATACATTTCGAGAATAACAAATGTAAAAAATTTTTTTTGCAATACCTAGGTTAAGGGTATGGGAGGCCATATTATTAACTTATTGATCTCGTTACAATCCCCTTCCGTTCCTTAATGTCTTTAGGCAGCCGATTAGTAATTTACGTTGGTAATTTACGTTGAGCATCTAATATCGATGTTTGTGACTGTAGACCTTTTTAGACCTTCGGCCCTATAGATATCGAATTCTCTTGTAATGCTAGCATTTTTCTAACGCTAAAATCCCCTTTAGCATTTACATTTAACATAAATCTTTTCGGGATACGCAGAATATCCGCTACGTCTCAAACTCCTTCGCGTACAGTCTGCAAGTATTATCTTAATCAATTTTCATCTTAGTCAGATGATACTTTAAGTTTCTTTAAACTGTCACTAACGCAGTTATCCGCTTAAGGTATCCCTATAATATTCAAGCTTTCTGCCGAGGGTCTCTTTGAGCGGCATTCGAGCCTCTAAACATGTAGTAGCCTCTCTTAACCTCTTTAAGTTTGAATAGCCTACCCATTGTGAGATATTTGCTCGCGCTTAGTTATTTCGCAATACAACTCCGGGTTCTGGTCCACAGATTTTCACTACTGAGTCATTCCAAGCCATACCTATGTGTAAGACCATTAACACACTTTAATGTAATCCTATTTGCCGAGGCATATCTAGTTGGTTTAGAAAGCACTTAAGCAACAGGTGATCCAACACGTTTGGTAACCCAAGCAATTCTGCTAAGTAAACGGACACACGTCAGACTGCTGAACAGGTTTAGCTCTACTGAGTAGCCACCTGCTCCTGTTGTATCGTCTATAAGAGAACTATAAGTAAAGATACAGATGTCACTTTCCATACACCTATTGTGCGACGCAGACTTTCCTGTACTTTTCTTTTACCATCCTTTTCGATTTACTAACCAGGTACAGAATGCTATTATGATCGATTTTCGGCCCTAGACTATTACAGATGTTATTACTTTTCGTACGCAAGGCTAATATTGCGCACGTCAACCTAGTGAATATGTTCAACGGTAGCAATGCTAACATGGCCTCTCTGTAAAGATCAATATTATTCTAAACTAAAACATTAAATTTTCCTTAAATATTTTCCAAGAGTATTTGAGCTTAAGTTTTGACGCTGAATTATATCCAAAATATTTTGATTCTGATCCACTGTGCATTGTAGTGCTTGTAATATCCTAAGTTAATTAAAATAAATCATTTAGTATTTTATTATTATTAATACCGCGATAGTGAAGTTTTCTTAAAGCAGTTTGTTTATTATATATGTAGTGCATAACAAAGTCTATATTTAATTCTCTGAAAAATTGTTTGTTAGAAGAGACATTTAAATAAATAATACTCACTTACACATTCAGAGATCGTCATTAAAATATAAAAATAAAAATAAAAGCTATGGCAACGGCATTGTTACATTATCGTAGAGGTATTTGTGGAAAGTTTAAAATACAACGAATGCTTTATATGAATCATCGTACCGTTTGTTGTTGTCTTCTACCGCATCACCATTAGTCTTTATGTTGTTCTGTATATGGGATGTATGTATTTTAGATTTACTTCTGCATAGACTAGATGACATTGTTGACTTTTTTGCTGTTTTTGTACTGGGTAGTCGTGGCTACAACACTTACTACATCATTTTTTGTTTACTTAAAACAAAAAAAAATAATAATAATAATAACCTGTATGTTTTTTATTAGGGCGATGCTCCTAACGCAATAATTATCATATATCAAAGAAAAGTTAAAAATTAATACCAATATTTATAAAAAATAAAATATATCTGAAATCTATTTTAGAGCGAAAAATACATTTCAAAGAAGTTTTATTTTTTATAAATATGGCGGTAAAACATTAATTGCTTGAAAAGGCCGTATAAAGGCCATATTAATTTGTATATTCAAACGATTAGTTTTAATACATATTTGTTTATTAAAAAAATCTATGATTTCTTTTAAACAAGGAATTGTTTTATTTTGTACATTTGTATACCCTTCACGGCAGGTAGAAAGGGTATATAACTATAAGTTTGTCATTCCGTGTGTAATTTATTCAATGTATATTCTGGATCCTTATAAATAAATAAAAGTTGATTTAGCGTTGTGTTCGGGTCGAAATTAAATTTTCCGAGGCACCCGAAGAGATACAGAAAATTTAAGCAATTTAGGCATAGTTTCGAATGAAATGAAATTCAGCAACATCAAAAATAGACCGTGACCTGTAGATCGCATGGAGTGCACATAGATCTCGGGGGATCAATAACCCCCTGCGAGGGGCGATTTTTGTTTGTTTTGAGGTTGATAGGGTTTTTCTGCTGTGATTTCTATTAAAGACCTTTATAGAAAGCAATACACATAGCGGTAGCCAAGGACCCACAGGGTGCCCACTGGTAACTGGAAGCAGTTAAAAGGCACTTTGGGGGGGGGGGGGGGGTCAATATAAAAATTAAAAAAAAATAAAACTTTTAAAAAATATTATTTTTTTTTTAATTTAAATAAAACATTTAGAAAATATTTACAAAACATTTTCAAAAAGATATTTTTAAAGAAAAAATATTTTCGACTAAAATTTTACAAAAAAAATTTCAAAAACATATTTTAACAAAAAATTTTTGCAAAGGTTTTTACAAAGAATTTTCGAAATATTAAAAAAAAATATAGCAATATTTCAATGAAAATGATAATCATGAGTGTAAGATAACATATTTTTAATATTAAGAATATATGTATGTATGTACGTATATAGAGTAACATATTGTTTTAAATGCATTTGATTCTTAAATAGATGAGATCTCTGTTTAAAAACCTAGATACATTAAACTCATAGACAACATCAGGATACCGACTACAAACTGTCAAAAATAAACGATTATTTTGAAGAGTATTTTTCTCATACGAGTTATTTTATATTATGTAAAGAGTCAACAATATGCATAATGCTATACATGTCTGTATAAATAAAATCACCGTGGTGAAGGGTATAGAAGATTGGGCTCGGCCGAATATAGCAATCTGACTTCTTTATTTTGCTTTCTATTGCAATTTTTAAAAATTTTAATTTCAATTTAAATTTCATAATTTTAATCTAAAAAACACTGTAAACATTGGACCCACTTACTACTAATCACCTTAATTAAATAAAATAATGTTTTGATCACCACTTGGAAGGCGTGTGTACGCAAATGATCTCACACATATTGTGGACCAACTTACTTTCGAGGACGTAATTGACGCCACTGGCATTGCACTAGGGTGCAAATTGAGCTTAAAAATGAACTTCTATTGCTCCATAAATAAGTGCAAATATAATAGTATTTTGTAATAAAAATTAATTATACAAACTTATATTTTAGATCTTGAAACTCTTACAATTTACAGGAAAGGTATCATGCACCGGTATTAAGTAAGCTTAAAAGTTTGTCTAACATAATCCGAATAATTGGTTACCAACCTAGTATGCCTCACCAAGTAAACATTCTATTTACATCCATATAACAATTGTATATTTGCAGATTTAACCACTATATTTTGGCTTTTGCATTTAAATACAGCTGTAGATGCACAATCTTTTTACATACATTTGCATGTAAATAACGATGTAAATCTACACTCTTATGCGTGTGTATCTGTGTGAGTTATATTTATGAGGTGCTTGGTATAAGCTCTTGGCAACCTTTTTAAGTTTTTTCTTTTAAATATTATGACTTTTTTGTTATTTTGCAATCTACAAAGTTCAACTTTTACCGCGAAAACATGTGCTTAGTAGATGTGACAGAAAAACCAAGGGATAATCAAATTCGAGCAAGCCCGGTCACGGTATTCCCTACACATGTTGCAAATATACTTACTTATACTCCTAGCGCTAGCAATGTTTTTATACCAGCTTATTTATACTTTATGGGAAATAGGACGAATAATACTAGAACGCATGCACACACTGAACCAAACATTTTCACCTAAATACTGTTAAATGGGGTGTAAAATTGAAGAAAAGTAGATTATTATACAATTAACAAACTTTTTATTCAAATCTACACACAAGTTACTTAAAAAAATATTTTTATTAATTTGAAGTAACTTCTTCAATATGACTATTTTCGTTTCGTTATTTAATAGGGTGTAAATATAATAAAAATAAGTTAAATTAACTAAAATTATTAGGTAATTTTTTATTCCATTTTTATCTTTGAAAGATCTTTATCATAATGAAATAAAAATCTTAAACATTATCTGAAAAAAAACTGCATAATATTAATGCCATTTTAGCTTTATTCCTCCTTGAAAACGAATAAACCAATAAGGCTTTCTATTCCTGTGGCGGGCATTTGATTCGAAATATTCAAAATAAAATTATCCATATTGTTGACTCTTTTGATAAATTAAAATAAGTCGTATGAGAAAAAACTCATTATTCATGCTTTAAAGATATAGAAGATCGCGGCTATGTAGCTAAATGAAAACAAATTTCCTTGGCTACAATTGCCGTACATTGTTGTAGAAATACCTAATTTACTTTTATAAAATTAAATATCCTTTTCAAAAAGTAATAAATATTTCCTCCAAAACTTTTTCTTTCTATACGAATTTGTAATTTATAATTTTGTGGCATTTTCTTTTTTTGAATAAAATAAAATTCTCGCAGAAATTAGCCTAAATTACTATACACTATATATTTACATTAGAGTGACCGCAACTTATATGGGGCAAAAAAAATGTTGGAATCTTGTTCGTCTTAACCCCACAAAACGAATCCCCTTTCCAGATATTGGGATAGCCCAAAATTTGAGCCCGATTAAACGACGTTAACACGTGCCGCTCGTCGCTCAAAATTTGAAAAAATTAGCCAAAAAAATTTTTTGGCTAAAAAGTTGACGTATTGAGCCATAACTCGCGAACGGTAAATAATAAAAACACGCACGATATCACACAAGATAGCTTATTTTGTTCTTCAAAATTTATGTTATGAACAAAATTGTTGTAACTCTGAGTCAAACCCGAGTTACGGCAGCCTTTAGCTCCGAAAACGTGACCTGGTGCCACCAGGAGCATTATTGTCGGCAAATAAAGCGCACCAGTGACCTCCTACTTGGGTCTTGAATACAGAAGACGATTTGGTTCAATTCAACTCCTTTTTTACCAAATATATCTTCTAATATTAAAATACCTAAATTTCACAATATTTAAATTTAAATAAAATTAATAATTTAATTACATACTTTTTGGTATGAAAAACCACTGGGAAAATTGCTTATAATAATTTTTTAAAATAACTTTAATTATTTAAAATAAAGTTTAAATATCCCGAACACTGCGTTGAATTTAATGTTAATTTACAAAGTGGTAAAATAATGACTAAAATGGCCGATAAAGTGACGCTACTTGACATTTCATTTTCATATATGTAAAATTAGATAATTTAATGATGCAAATTTTAGTAGTAAAACAAAATTACAGTGCCGGGTAAAAAAAATTCAAAAATTAATATTTCTAGTGGATTTTAGCAGTAGCGATAACAAGCATACTTCATATATTATGTTATTATGTGATAAATTTTTAATTTTTTTTGGTATATTTTTGAGTTTAAAGTAGAAATGTAATAAAAAACACAAGTAATACAGTTAAATTCAAGAACATTTTTATTATTATTGTAATATATAAAAATCAGGATATATTCGATAATATTACATAGTTAGTCAATTTATTCTAGAGCTTTTTGTTAAAGTACTTTTTTGAAACGTCGGGATACAATGCTCGGCATTTGCTTACAACTTGCAGGACATATTGCTTTTGTTCTTTATCTTTTGGTCAGAAGATCGTTGAAGTCAGTTATTAATTTAATACCACGCTCAGCCATATCATTTACTACTTTTAATGTTTTGACAATTTTCAATCCTTCTTGGAAGTTATTATTTTGAGGCCAGGTGTTTGGATTTTGTCTAAGAAAATCTATTTTTATATTAAATCGTTCAAAAAAAATTAAACCGTTTCTTTGGAAAGTAAATTAATTAATCCTCCATCAACCAACTCTTCTAACTTTCTTTCCTAACTTTTGGATTTACAACCCTAGCGTGCTCTGATGGTTCATCTGTGCTACTGAGCAATTTATTAGCCCATTAATAACTTTTCATCGTATGTAATGGTGGGATCAAAGAACGACAATCCAACCAACTCTGTATTCAAATACCACAAATGATTCGAAAATTTAGTGAGTGCTATTTTCTGCGATGTCGTTGTCATATTCTTTATAGGCTAATAGACTACGCAAAATGTCTAAATCTTGCTTTGGTGCTAGATGAGCTTCACAGTAAATTTTAACTAGAAAAACAGCATAGCACTTACAGAACTTTGTTCTCGTCTAGACATCTTAAATTGGCGCCGAAAAATAAATATGTTAAAGCAGTAAATAGCCTTTGCCATCCATCTGGCGTGATGAATGGCGCCTGGAGTTCTAAAACCCACAACATTGCCGTCTAGTGATCCTACAAATACGAGAAGCAACTGCAACAGCTCCTTGTAGTCATCTCTTGGATGGTTCTCAGTTAATTTCTTTTTGAATTCAGCAGTAACATGTGCAATTAATTCTGGAGATAGCTGCTTTTGTATTAGATTGTCACTAATACCTGTGTTATATTTTTGTTTGTCTATTTTGGGCCACGCAAGGAGAAATCTTTTGAAAATGTCTGGATGAGGTCCCGTGGTTGAACCCATTTTTGTGTCGAATACGCCTTTTAACATAATTTCGAAGATATGGTGACGGCAAGCTATGTGCAGTAATTCTCTTCCTAACATTTGCTGCAATATGACGCATGCACATCGCCTTGACGGTGTTGGGAAGACACCATTGCTGTAGGCACTCATATACGGCAAGTGCTTGATCCTCTCCTGAGCTGTTTTCTGTTACAGGAACTCCCAGCAGTTGTTCCTTACCGCCGTATGAAATAGCAATAGCTATTCGCTCACATTGCTCATTTTCTTAAACGCCCGGTAAAAGTTTACCGTCCCAATGGACAACTACGGCCTCTTTTTCTGCAATGTTTACTTTATCTAAAATATTGTTAGTATACTGTTCTCTGAACATTTTCCTTCTAGTATGTAATAAAGTTTTGAATACTTTGTACTTAAGAGGGTCAAGGTTAAGTGCCTCTAGTGTAGCTATTAAAATTCTCGTGGCATTTCTGTCGGATACCTTACACCGATCTAACAAAATTGACAATTTCATGTTTAAAATCTCGTGAACGCCTCTTGCATACGAAACTTTCATCCTTTTTCTATCAGATGGACGTAGATCTTCTGCAGCTTCTTCCGGAATGTCCATTGCCTCCAAGTTTTCAAGCTCCTGGTAGATGATGTCCTCTTGAGTGTCTTCTTCTTCTCCGAAATTGTACTCATCATCCGTCCCTAAGAAGCATCAAGAAAATAATAATAATAAATTGGAATAATAATATAAAAAACTCACCAATATCAAAATATTCTTCTTGGATTTGTCGGTTAATTCTTTCAAATTCCTTTTGCGCCTTGATTTCTTCAGCTCTAGATAACTTGCGATCTACTCCAGACATGCAACCTGGACGGCCCTTCTGCCTCTGTTTCACGAGAAAAGCCTTATCTACTTCCGATTTCATCAGAGTCAAGGCATCTGGTTGAGCAATATCAAAAAGATCGTCTAACTTTTCAACAAACTGTTTAAATTTGTTTTTGATCGTTTCCGATGTTTTCTTCCTGTCTTTTTGAAGAATTCACCACTCGACGTGAAGTTTTTCAAGCTTAGTTATTGCATTTTGCTCATCTTTAGCCGGGATTCGAACTTTCTGCCAAAAAATTAACACCTCTCGTATAGTAAGTTTTGCTGATTCTCTTAGAGTTAATTTTACATTACGTAAATTATAAAATAAAGCACACAAAACTTGTCGATTTGAGGGTAGTTTACAACCTGTAATCTGGTGAATGGGAAAGCCAACAAGAAATATTTTATCCTTGGACCGGCTTTGTACACCTGATGTGGATGCCATTTCAGAGTCTAGGTAAATTGATTTCTATATATTTAAATAAAATAAATTAATTAAAAATAAAAATAAAATAAAAATTAAATAAATTAATTAAAATTAAAAATTTATCACATAATAACATAATATATGAAGTATGCTCCTGGTGGCACCAGGTCACGTTTTCGGAGCTAAAGGCTGCCGTAACTCGGTTTGACTCAGAGTTACAACAATTTTGTTCATAACATAAATTTTGAAGAACAAAATAAGCTATCTTGTGTGATATCGTGCGTGTTTTTATTATTTACCGTTCTCGAGTTATGGCTCAATACGTCAACTTTTTGGCTTTTTCGTTTTTTTCAAATTTTGAGCGACGAGCGGCACGTGTTAACGTCGTTTAATCGGGCTCAAATTTTGGCTATCCCAATATCTGGAAAGGGGATTCGTTTTGTGGGGTTAAGACGAACAAGATTCCGACATTGATTTTTTGCTGTCACTCTAATATACATACATAAGAGTACATATTTTCTCAAAATTAAAAATATGTTATGATACACTCATGATTTTCATAGAAATCTTGAAATTCTTTTCTTAGAGAGCATAAAAACGAACTTAAGCTTGACTATAAATTTCATTGTATGTAATATATAAATATTTCGACCAATAATAATTTCAAATTTTCAAAATTAAAAATCGCAAAGCACCGCGCAATCTTGTTTACCCAACAAATTTTGGTTTGATACTAGAGTAGTGTTAACTAAAAACGACTGTTGAAAGCAAAACAAATAAACAAAAGTAGCTTTCATTGCTAACCGAAGATTGGCTGAAGGAACAACAAATATAAGGTGGTAAATATTAAAAAGTAAAAATATTCACCAACTGACGATTGATAATTGAATACAAATTTTTTCGTATTCCTTTATCTGGGTTTTGTTGGTTAAACAGATGATGCTTACAACTAAACATTACCCTAAGTAGATAGATACGAAGAGTACTGATGACGGACGTAGCTGTCTTGGAAATGTGCATTCCGCTCCTGCTGGTGTCTAAAAATTAAATTTTCCCAATTTTTCTTTAATATTATCACCTAATTTGTAATTTAATTAATTCATTCTTAGAGAGAATAAAAACGAACTTAAGTGTGACTATAAATTTCAATGTATGTAATACATAAATAGCCTGACCAATAATAATTTCAAATTTTCGAAATTATTTCGAAAATTGTTTGTAAAAATTTTTTCTATAAATACTTTTTTAAAAATTTTTAAAAAATATTTTTCGAACATTTTTATGTAAAAGTATCTTTTTGAAATTGTTTTGTAAATATATTTTAAAGAAATTTTCTTTTTTTAATTTTATTGAATTTTTTCTTTTAATTTAGGATCTTCCTGTAATCTATTTTGAGTTATAATAGTCAGACTAAAGCAAAAAATCCTTAAAAACAATTTCCTAATATCGACCCCCCATGGGCCATTTAATTGCTCCTGTTTACCAGTGGCACCCTGAGTACTTTGGCTATCTCTATGTGTATTGCTTTCCCCCTAGCAGGGGGGTTATTGATCCCCCGAGATCGGTATGCACTCCTTGCGATCTATCTGTCGCGGTCCAACATTTATTAGACAAAAAAGCCAAACCAAATCATTAAAGCCAAAAAAAAAAAGAAAAAAATATTGAAAAAATATACGCGGACAATGTTTTGGCCCGCAGCCTCCAAAGGAATGATCCGATGTTTCTGACTTGCAATATCAAAATTTTCGAAACTATGCCTGACAGATTGGTGTGATTAAATTTTTATATCTCTTCTGGTGCCTTTGCAAATGACGTTACTATCCGAAGACGAACAGACGGATAGACGGACATCGTTAATCAACTTCTCGATGTACAAGGATCCAGAATACTCTATGGGGTCGGAAATGAATATTGTAGAAATTACTCACGGAATGACAAACTTATATATACCCTTTCCAACTGTGGTGAAGGGTATAAAAAGAGGTAATACTTTCATGAACTTGAAATTTATTTGCTTTACCGTGTGAACACAAAACTGCACAGAAAAAAATATTTTCACTAATTAAAGGTTTTAATTGGTTTCAGATTAAAATTTAAATAAATAATTAGTTGATTCATTTATTTATTTAATTAGAAAATTTTTTGTTCTGTTTTAAACAAATATATATTTGTATTAATTAAAAAATTAATTTAACTTTATTTTGAAACTAATGAAAACCATTAATTAGTACAAACAATTTTTTATGTGTAAGTCTTAAGGAGAAGAAGAACAGCAAGAAAACTTACAAAGTTTAACATATTTGACTTGCACGTGGTCATATACCTTAAATAACTTGAAAAGGGTAAAACGATTACCGTAAAATACTATTCGAAGTTTCGCTATTGATTTGAAGCAAAAAAGCCTCATTTAGGAAAATAAAGGTTATGTTCCATCAAGAAAATGCACGGGTGTATATGTGTAGTCACTTTGGCTATGAACTCCAGTATCTATACAATTAATAGACAAACACGTTTTTTGTCATCCCCTTTACGTCCGTAATATTGCACCGATTTTGGAAAGACTTATATGGATTTAAAGTTTTTTCTTCACAGATGTGCACAATCTTAATTTTATTTAAATCGTTTCAGTACTTTAGGAGTAATACGTCTATAAAGTTCTTACTAACACCAATAAACAAATATGTATGTATGTACATTAGACCACCCATATATGCAAATGTGTTATTTTTTTCGCTCCCTGCGCGTAGGGGGTCAAAAATACGATGTGCATAAAAATTTTGTGTCGAAACCATAAACCGGCCAGGCCCCTCGCATTTAAGTGGCAAAAATTGCCTAAAAAAGCTGTAAAAAAGATATGTGGCTTTATTAGTCAATAACTCTTAAACTGAGAGGTTTTCGTGATTTACTTATATAAACTTTTTATTCGTTATAAAGGGAGAAATATTTTGTTCATACAAACTTTTAACCCACGATAAAGCGTAAGTGATTTTTTTAGCGGTTCAATTCGGAGGTTATCTTGAAATTGAACTTTGAGTGGTTCTCATTCATTTCTGGGGGCATGTAAATACGAACTCTCTTCATCATGAGATAGAAGATTTTGCGCTCATTTAGTATGTGAATAAAGGTTTTTTGAATGTTGTCCATTTTATGGCTTAAAGACTAACAACTGACTCAGGCCTGCAATATTATTAAGTAATTTTAATACTGAAACTCTTGAAAGTGCGCAATTCCATTATTTGCATGTTAGTAAATCAGTTTCATAGTAATTAAATATAATATTTTACCGATTAATCGAATAAAACTTAAAAAAATATTCGATTAATCGTTCAGTTTTTATGTTGTTTGGAACGTAATTTAGCTAATATATTATATATAATATATAAAATATATAATATAAATATATTATATATTTTATATTTTATATTATATATTTTATAATATATAAAATATATAATATATAAAAATAGGTTCTGGAGTCGAAATTTAAATGTTGATGAGTGTCCTCTTTTTTATTTGTTTATTTTTTTGAAATTACATTTTATTTCATACTAGCTATCCCCAGTGCGCTTCGCTACACCGATCCACAGAAAATGCAATAAACACATGAAAGAAAAGTTTGGCTAATCTTTAACACAAAATCGCACGCTATTCTAGCGCAAAACTGTTTCAGTTTCTATGCAGGGTACGACCTCCACTGTTTCTATCCAATCTGGTTATTGCTAGACTATGCGTAATAACACAATAATAATATTTTACTTCTTACGGGAGGTACTATTGTCACTATCCTGTATTTTGCTAGATTATACACATTACTATGAGGGTTACTTGTGCCAAGTTGCAAGACTAGTAATTCTCTAGGTGCACGATAATAATTTTTAAATTCATATGGGAGGTACCACACCTATTGTCTAAATCCAGACTATATTTTGCTAGGTTATGCACATTAGTGTCTGATCTAGTACAAGCTTAAAGAAACCTTACTTCCTTGGTGAAGTAAACTCAATAAGTTATTTTCAATATTTAGCCATTTTTAACTACAGGGTGGGCCAAAAGAAACCAAGGGCTCTCCAAAAATTTGTCTTAAAAGTGCCATTGTGTCTCGGGCAGTATGGGCAGTGGCTCCGTCCTGCTGAAACCACATACCAGGTCTGTTTTCAAGAGCAGGACGTAAAAAATTTTCTATCATAAACCGATACCGCTCTCCATTTACGGTTACAGCACTTCCATCTTCATTCTTGAAGAAGTAGGGCCCAATGACATTTTCAGATGTGATCCCACACCATACTGTACACCTGATGGGGTGCAATTGGCGTTGATGAATGGCTCTTGGATTTTCAGAACCCCAGAATCTACAGTTCTGCTTATTAACAAAGCCATTCAAATGAAAATGAGCTTCATCACTCATAATCAAATTTTCAATAATGTCGGCGATATGCTCTTTGCGTTAAAATAATTGATCTCTGGTTTAAATAATACAATTCCAAGTGTTGTCTATATAATCTGAAAGAAAAAATAAAAAAAAGTTAATAAACAAAAAAGTTATTAAACTTTTACACCCCTTGGTTTCTTTTGGCCCACCCTGTATTATTAACTATTACAAATACCAAAAACAACATAATAATCTCCCCATTTAAGGTAGTGTAGAATATAAAAACTCACAACACACTTATATTTATAAAGAAAATAAATGCAGCATTCTAAAGAGATTTATGAGTGCACTTTGCGTTGTCCATACGAATGTGAATAAATTTATATAAATGCTTTTAACAACCAAAAAATTATGTACTTCTTTGTTTTTCTTCACCTCTTTAGATTTCGATGTTTTTGCCAAAACAAAAAGTTTCCCAATAGAATGCATTTATGTGAAAATGGCCAGACTTCAATAAATAAGATTTTATAATTGATTATGGCATATGAAAAGAAAGAAGTAAACAAATACATAAAATATGTATTTTATAGTTTGCAATATATTTTCAAACCTTTTTATTATCTGAATGAAGCTTTTAATAAAAGCAGGTCAAAGATTTCAAAACACAAGTGATCGTTAAGAAAATATTATTACATGTCAAATGGTTTTTTATAATGTTTAAGATTTTGTTACACAGTGGCTAAAATTCGCCAAAAATGTGCCTCTGTTTATAAAGCAAAAACCATCACTGACGAAATGTCGAAATGGTTAATATAAACTAGTTACAGTTTGCTTTAGGTAAACTATAAAAAATAATTTGAGTAATAAAATATAATATAAATTGAGATCTAACGTTACAGTATTATTATGCAAATAATATACAGTTTACATTCTCAGAACATTAGTTACCGTCTTCTTCTTTGGAATAACTTGTATGGACACTGCTTTGTTCGACAACTCCTGAGAAGATAAATTTATATTTGGTAATATAGAGTAAGTTATTTAAGAGCTACATACTGTATTCTATTTCGATTATTTAATATGCAAATTATCCTATAGTTTCAGTAACTTCACCATCCATTTCAACATTACTTAAATCAGTTTTAAATGTTTTTTATTACAAATGTCTACGACACACATTGGTCGAAATGCATGATCTGTCGTCATTAAACTCAAATTTTGAAATGTTAAAATCAATAAATTTTTTGCACTTTATCGATAACTAATACCATATTGATCATATTGACGTTTTTACTTATGTTTTGCTATTAATATTCGCACAGCTGTGAGCTGTTAAACATATTATTTGTTGTAGCTTTTGTAGTTGAAGTGCAAAAGGAGTGTTTTATGAATATCAATGAAGATTCACTTATAGCTATATATAAATGAGGATGTGATGACAGTAGTGAACATTCCACTTATCGGCAACGATTTTCTGACGCTGAATAGCTACGAATAGATGAAAACATATTTGCTGTGTGCATTGTGCCATTGCAAATATAAATGGGGAATGTTGTTCTTTGGGAGAATTCACGACCTTCTTCAACACGGTTTTGTAGATCAATTAAATTGATTTTCGAAAAAGAAACCTCTGAATTAGTAAGTAGGGAAGTTGAAGCAGTTAAAAAGCAAATTTTGGAAATAAAGCCCACACAATTTGAGTTTTTTCAAATGTATCACAAATTTTACACGACCATGATAGATGGAAAAGTGTTTAGTGTTGTAGCAGAATCCTCGTCGCAAAAATGTGGCAATTGCGGAGCCTCACCTACAATGATGAACGACTTAAATGCTGTTAAAAATCGATCATGTAACATGTCAACACTCCATGCGTGGATAAGATGCTTTGATTGCATTCTGCACATTGCTTACCGATTGCCTATAAAAAAATGACAAATTCGTGGTTGTGACAAAGACATAGTTCAACAAACTAAACTAGACATACAAGAAAACTTGAGAAATAGAGTGTCTTTATTAGTTTATATTCCTAGGCCTGGGTCAGGAAATACTAATAACGGTAACACTGCAAGAAGATTTTTTCCAGAGCCTAATTTAGCTGCTATTTTGACCGGAGTCAATGTAGGATTAATAAGCATATTTAGTGTAATTTTACGAACTATGTCGTGTGGGTATAAAGTTAATACACATGCATTTCAAATGTATTGTATACAAACAGCAAAAATATATGTTGCGCTATATCCATGGTTTTATATGCCGTCTTCCGTGCACAAAATTTTAATTCATGGTGCCGATATTATAAACCACGTATCTCTACCAATAGGGATGATGTCTGAAGAAGCTCAGTAATCGAGAAATAAGGATCTAAGGAATTTTAGAGAACAACATACACAAAAAATTCAAAAAAAACACAATGGAAAAATTGAAGCATTCACTACTCTTCTCTTCTGATCCTCTTATTTCCTCGATTTCTAAGCGCCCTTCTTTATATTCCCGAAACCAAATAATAGTAGATAATGACGTCCAAAACTTACTTTTAGAACAAAACATACAGGAAGACGCTGTTTGTTCTTACAATTCGGATTCTGATTAGAAACATGCATTTTTGCCTTAAAACTATGTATCAATTGTGCAAATTTTTTTTATCTAAATTATTAAAATAAATAAAATATGTTTAAAATTAACTTTTTTATACTTTTCCAAGTGAAACAAAAATAAATAATTATGTTTCAACGCTGTTTTAAATTAAATGACGCCAGAATGTGTATTTCGATCACTGTGCGACATGCTGTTACAATATTATGGTAGTCATTTTAATTATTTTTTTATTTTATACTAGCTGTGTCCGCCACTTCGTCAGCGTCCTTATTGTGTGGTCAATTTTTCTTACCGTAAAAATCTAAGTTGGGTTATGATGAAGATCTAAAGAAACAGTTAGCCAAATCGGTGCAGTCGTTCTTTGAAATTAGATAAATCAAAAAATTGGGCTTTAAAGTGGGCGTGGTCATTTTTTTACCGTAAAAACCTATTTTGGGTTATGATGAAGATTTAAAAAAAAGTTTGCCAAATCCGTGCAGCCGTCCTTCGAAATAAGATAATATTAAATATTGAGCGTTATACTGGACGTGGTCAATTTTTCTTACCATAAAAACCTAAGTTGGCGGAATCGGTCAAGCCGTTCTCAACTGATGCGTTTAGCAACGGACAGCATTTTATTTTTATTTATATAGATAGATTTTATTATATATTATTATTTTTTTTAATTTTAATTGTTAAAATTATGAAAAAAATAGTAATGATTAAGTTGACACCGCATGAATTACGATTTGTATCGAGTCATCATCGGTATCACGACTTTCAAATCTGAGGAAAACTGCATCACTAACAGCGACAGGTGGCAACTCATCTGCTTCAGTCGATACAATTGGTATAAAAACGTTTAACAAATGACCAACAAGTATATTACACATTACACATGTAATTTGTAATTAAATGTAATAAGAAAATGTTAAGAATATAATTTAATTTTGTTAAACTTCAAGTAATGATTACTGCCTAATTACAATTACATGTAATTTGTAATTGAAATGTTCGAAGTATGTGTATATATAAAATGTTGTAATTGACTTTAGTCCCTGATCTTAATTACAATTACTTTTAATAAGTAATTGAGAATATGCAATTACACATAACCTGTAATTTTAATTACAATTGAAATGTAATTGAACTGGCAGGTTAAATCCTTAGAGATTTCAAAAGCTTAAAGGCCGTAAAAAACGCATCGTCAACCTAAAACCATGAGCAGAAGTATGAGCAGAAGTTAAAGAAAATACTATACTCACTCTTATTCGACTTGCACATTAAGATACTTTTATATTTAGAATAATATTGTAAAATAAAACCTAAATGTTTTTAAAATTATCTTAATTTCCTCCTCAAAGTTTAACAAATAAAATATAATCAAACGTTTATAGATAAAAGCATAAACAAGACTTTTTTTTCTTTATTTTTAAAGTGCTAGTCTACAATCGTACAGCAGATATTGCAGTAAAAGTCTGTCTTTATGGTAAAACTTAAAATATAAACTAATGTACATACAAATCATTTAATATATTATTTTATAGTCTAAACGAAATAAGCAGATACAAATGACCAAATGTTCTGTTGTCTGGTTGCTTAGTAGAATTTCCTAAAAACAGAAGATTTTTTATCTATTTTTTTGTGTTTGAAAGTTTCTCTATTTGAAAATGTGATTATGTTGCTTTTTATTCCTTTTTTTTTTTTTTTTTGTTAGATTACCAAAAAAATTTAAAACTTTAAAAGTGTTTAAGTTAAAAATATTAACAAAAAAGTAACTAAACAAGTGATAGTGTGAAAAGCATTAGCAAACAAATTTCTTTTGGAGTGACCATTTTAATATGAACCAAATTTCGTAGGTAATATTAACGAAAAAAATTAGTTGATCCTTAACCACAGAAATATTTAAAACAATTTAATTTTTATTCAAATCTATACAAAATTTATTCATATAAACTAATTTTATTCAAAGTAACAGAATTTCTTTTGTTATTGAAATATTATTTCAATAAAACTTGAAAAAAACTTATAAACATTCGAATAAAACTTTATTCTTAAAATTCTAAAAATTTAAATAAATTTCGAATGGATACTTTCACTAAGACACAAATTTGCATAACCAGTGAGAAAATCTAATTTTAGGCCTGTACCCCTAATAGCTGACATGAAACAATGAGTTCAATCAATTAAAGACGAAACGAAGACAGTTTTTAAGAGATCTATTATAGCAAATAGAATTGCGTGTTACAAAAAATCTTTAAGAAACCACATGAAGCAGATATTTATTCTTGGTATTTACGAAAAAACGAAGCAATTTATATTTATAACAAAAGCGGACAAAGGCAACAAACCCGTTATTATGTACAAAATACACTACGAAAGTAAGATGGACGAACTTGCAACAACTGAACTGTATGGACTACGAAAGATACGCAAAGAAAATATCTCTCTAAGGCCGATTTCTTCATCAACAATGGTACCAAGTTACCATTTGGCTTAACATCTTGCATCGATGCTAAAAAAATTAATTTCACCAGTTTTTAATATCAAGGTTTTGTTTTAAAAAAACAGGCCATTAATTTGTTTATTTAAAATAATTGAAAATTTGAAAATTTCCCCAATATTATAATTTGCAATTAACAATTTTAAAAGCAGTGTTATTCTTTGACAATTTTTTGCTGCATCTACTCGTCCACATAGAACGTGAGAGCATTTGTACAAGGCAAAACAATTCAAAGAAGAAGCAGCCTTAGAAAGGGAAATAAAGTGAGAGAACGAACTTACTTTGGATCTTGTAGACGAATAGAAATATCATCTGTGGAACGTTGTTTTGAACGCATTAGTGTTAAAATCACTGTAGAGCTATAGCCTTTTCGGTCTCCTCTTCGAAAACTTTATGATTCAGTGTTGCCACGGCAAATAAATTTTTGTAAGCAAATTTTTTTAAAAAGTAAACAAAAAAAGAAAAAAAGTAAGCAAAAAAAATATTTTTATATAAATGGTATTTTTTATTTGGTATTATACATCAAAGTAATAAACATCTTCTTTCAGCTATTCAAAACAAATAAAACTGGAGTGGCCTACACTCAACTTTACCATACCAAATGGAAACAGATATCTTTTTAGATATATTACATAATGAATAAAAGTTCAAAGTATATTCGAATCGAAAAAATAAATTATTTTCGATTTGGGGTGTTAGGTATACTACCCCTTGCTCCTTCCCGATTATGGCCACAATTTACACATCTCTTCATCTCCATAAACCAAAGGCACATACTGAATTTCATTTTGATATGTCGTACGGTATGACCCTTAGAGCGTTTACAAAATTTGGGAGTAACTAAACTACCCCTTGCCCCTTCCCGATTATGCCCACCTCCATAAACCAAAGCTACATACTAAATTTCGTTTTAATATGTCATACGGTATGACCTGTAGAGCGTTCATAAAATTCCGGGGTAAGGAAACTACCCCTTGCCCACTCCCGATTATGCCCAAAAACTATACAGCGCTTCATCTCCACATACCATAGGCACATACTAAATTTCATTTTGATATGTCAAACGGTATGACCTGTACACACTCCACAAAAATAGTGGCATACACACCCACCCACAGACATCATCGCGAAAATAGTCAAAATGGATTCAAGAGACCTCTAAACGTATAAATCCGTCAAAATCCCGACCTTGATTTTTTTCATTATCACTACATTATTACTATACATTATTACTATACTTTACCTTATACTACGTATGGTAAAGTAAAAAAGAGTTACAAAATTCATTTTATAAAATAATCACATAAAATATGAGAGTATATAAAATATTTACATACAATACAGGTACAATTAAAATAATCTAATTTAAAACAAAATTTGTACTTTGTAACAAAAAATAATAGGAACACTTTAAGAGGTGTAAATCCAAGTAAATAAAGCAAAAACTGTATTTCATCGTAGGAACATTTATGCTATTGGTATCATTTTTTTCAATTCTTTTGACAGCATTATATTATTTATAGTTTTAAAATCTAGCTTCTTTCTGTACTTGGTTTTTATTAGTCCTAGCTGCGAAAATATTCTTTCAGCCGCAGCTGAACTATGGGGCAAAGATAAACAATTGTGAACGAAATCAACTAGGTCTTTAAAGAACTTTCCATTGAAACCATTTTTGTGTTTAGACACTTTGTCCCAAAAATCAACAATGTCTATGCTAATATCTAAAAAGAGCTCAATGTAAAATGATTTTATATTTTTTTTTAAATTCATATTTTTTAAATCTGTTAAATTACTTTCTTGTAAATATGATTCAGCCTTGCGGCCATTAAAAATGGTTTCAATATTTAAATGATTGCTTTCATCATTCAAATTAATATTTTCTAATGAAATTAATCTTTTTACGTAACTACTCTTTGTAAAATTGCTCAAAAGTAATTTAAAATTACTTTCAAACTGGTTGTAAAGGTATGGAAGGCGCACATTATCTGATTGAAATTCTTTATTTAGATTATTTATAATTTTTAAAACATAAGATAGAAAAAGAAGATATGTTTTCAAACTAGCATCGCTCATTAGTTCTCCTAATTCACGAACTTTAACACCGTTTACCTCATAAAATACCGATATAAAATATAACTGCGATGCAGACCATTGTTCAATAATTCTGTTTATAACATTTTCAAGTGCAAGCCATCTAGTCATTGAAATTCCTAATATTTTATGCGGTGCCAAATTACAATATTCTTGAAACTCTTTAAATTCGGAAATGCGTTTTGGACTATGGGCGAAAAAATTTCGACAAAGAGTTTCAATTTGAACTGGAAGTTTTTTGCAGGCGTATGAAGAGCATAAATGCAAAGAATGACAAGTACATTTTATGTAAAAAATATCGTTATAATTCTTTAAATTTGTAGGCAAATTTAAACCTCAATTAAACTTAAAATCCTGTCGTTTACTTTTCGTGACAATCTGTACATATAGCGTGCTACTAGAACCACACATTTCTTTGTTGATATATCTGTTGTTTCATCTATAATTAACGAAAAATTTGCTGTTTTTAACATAGACATTATGTTAGACTCAACTTTGTTTCCTAAAGTTTCAACAAATTTGGTTCTGCCGCATTTGATATTTTTTGCGATTGTTGAATCTGCTAGCAATGCGGGTAAATAATCCATCAGTGTAAATGGCAAATTATGCTTGACTAAAAGCATGGTTAAAGCGCATTCACCATGATATATTTGTTTTAATAATTTGTTGTTTTCAGATTTCGCAAAAGAATCTATTTTGACTTGATTTTGCTTCATATTTACGTTGAGAACATGAGTTTTCAAACAATCGTGTTTTTATAATAACTTACGTTATTTGAAAGCTTTTTTTCGCAAGCAGCACAATAACTGCAGCCATCTTTATTCCTCAACCAGGAGAATTGTTCAAGCCAAATTGAACGGAATCTTCTTTTTGGACTGTTGTTGATATCACTGTATATTACATTTTTAATAAATAATTTATAAAAATAAAATAATGAAATTTTTTTAATTAACTTACATTTCATCCCCACTATCATCCACTGCACTGTTCTGTTGCTGTTCTTTTATTTGGCGTTTTGTTACAAATCTATTTTAAAAGGAAAATTTTATGTTGTATTAAATGTTTTTTAAATCATAAATGTAATACTGACCTATCCATTTTTCCAATACATACAAAATTATAGTTCAAGATTTTTTTTTCGGCAAATATATTTTTATTACTAAACCACTTTCTTATAAGATTTGCATTTTTTATCACATCAGAGTTGAAAAAAGAACATTAAAAACATTACAAAATGGTAACAGTGTTGTATAACTATAGTAAAAATCGCGAATATAGTTAAGTTTGAAATATTTGTTAACTAAAAAAATATGCTACATAAATAATTTCTCCAAAAAGTAACCAAAAATCAAAAAAAAAAATCAATATGTAAGCATAGGAAAAAAAGTAAGGAATTTTGGTTAAAAGTAAACAAAACGGCAACGCTGGTTATGAATGGAAAAACGTTTCTCTTTGCCTTGGCGGACAGCAGAGAAAATATTACTGCCGTTGTTATTTATTTTACTAATTGTGTGAATGTATGAGAGAATAAGTTAAGAGTAGATTTATGAGTTTTTTACCGTTGCTGTCAAGGCATATTTAACCAGGTGACTGCACAAGGCGGAGCTAATATTAAAGAGAAATTTTTTAAATTTTTTTTACATGGAGTTTGACCTTAATCAGGTTTTTTAAGAGAGAATAATATCTATTTTACTCAAGGCGAATTCATACCAGGTGTGAGCGGTAGGACAACAACTACAACAAAACAACAACTTTGACATTAGATTAGCAGATATGAAACAATGTATTTTTTGACAAGACATTAGCAAAAAATCGAGAGAAAAAACAATCAGCTGGGCTATCGACTCCACCTGGTATGAATTCGCCTTGATTTTACTGTCAAAATCCATATAAAAAAATTGAAAAAATTTTTTGCTGAAATTTCCTCTCCCTTATGCTATCACCTTGTTAAATATGCCTTGGTTGCTGTTGTCATTATTTTTATCTTTAGCCGTCTCGCTTTTAATATGACCGGCTTACTATTTATGTGGATGGATGTTTTATCTAAAAATATTTTTAATAAAAGCAATGTTGTGCAGAAAATATGGGACATTGGGTCAGAAAAATTGTTCTGGTGCCCACGAGCGCAACCCCGCGCATATGTAATAATGTAGCAAAACGCTTAGCATTTTCAAAATGTAGTACACTATTCCCATCTATGTAAACTTTTTACATTTTTAATGTTAATATTGTTATAAACCCTTTTAAGCCTCGTAGCACCCTTATTTTTGAAAGCCTGACTGCGGCTGTATTTCAATAACTCCGGCTGTATTTCAATAATGCACGAAATATTCGATCAGTTTGTCGGCTTGAAGTAAATTTGAACAATTTGAAATCGCTGCTCTGGTTTGAGTCTATTCATTGAAATTGCCAAATCAATCTAACTAATTACCATATCAATCTAACGAGCAACAGAAAAATGTAAAATCAGCTGTCAGAGAAAATAGTGATGCCAGTTTTAAGCTATGCGCTTCTAAAAAACGCTTGCAAGAAGTGCTTTTTTAATATTTTCTTCAAAAAATAAAAGACCAAAGTGCAACACTTTGCCAAATAGCAGAAATACATTTTTTTAATATTCTGAAAATAGTATTAAAAAAACGGACGAAACGGTGTTTAATTGGTCGTTATTTTTATAAAATGTCTGCTAAAATTACAGTAAATAAATCTCTACCAACAAGAAAAACTGCTTTAGTCTTATTCAGTATTTTTAAATGTACACCACTTTAACACTATGTAGTTGGTTTTTTATTAATTTATTCTTTTTTAAGTTAAGTATAGTTCCTTCTATCAAGATTTTATGAAATAAAAAAAAGTCGTTAAGCATTCCCCTTAATAAAAATTCAAATAAATAATTCATTCACGATAACAAAAGTTATGAGCTTAAGACGACATAAGCCGTTATTCCTTTTTGCCACAGAACTTTTAACAGGAATTTAATTGAAACCATAGTTTGTTTTATTTGTATTGTTATGTTTTTTTATTTTAGAAAACTATTTTCGAAAGCCTGCTAAAAATGATACAGCATTTTTTGAATGTTTAAGCATTCATAAGAGGCTTCTTAAAGATTGGTTTGAAGAGTTACTTGCAATGTTACTTAAGCTTTAAGATGTATTAAAGGTATTCAGAAAGTTAAATAACTTTCCGAATGTATATATATGTATATACTCTATATATGAATATACTCTTTCCCATCTCCCACTTTTGGTACATTAAATTTACGATTTAAAACATATTTAGACCAACTTACAAATAAAATGCATCCGCGAGTTGTTTCTAACATAGACATAAAAATAATTTGTCAAATATAATTTTATTATTCTCGATTTAGTAGTTAACTTTAAGATCCTTTTTATTCTTCTATTCATACTGCAGCTCCTCGTTGCATGTCCATGTACATTGCCAAAGGAAATGGGCAAAGATGTATAAAATAAAATAAGACAAAATGCATAAAAAAACTAGAGAATCCGTTAAAGCTTGTACTATTCAAAAGGCAAACGTTGTACGACTTGACAAATATTTACGAAACGTGTTTGCCACTAAAAGAGGTGGTGGCAAATATTGTTGCTGCATAATATTATTTGCCTTTAAGAAGAAGAAAAACTATAAAAATACATACATACATACACACACTAATACAGTTCGCTTAAATGTGTTTATACAATATCCGTATTTTTATATTAAAAAGTAGCAATGTTCTGCGAAATAGTTTAAGTATTTCGCAAACAACTTAATAAAGCTTTAGGTTTTTCTTGACAAAAATACTCCATTTAGAAAAACTTAATTGCAGGCCAATTTTTTATTATATGTAGGTACTTAAAACTAAAAAATGCACGAAAAAGTATTATTGGGCTTGGTCCAAAAATGTTGCTTGCTTCGTGATAGCCCTATACAAATTTGATCTAAAATGAGTTATGTCACAATGTGAGAAGATTTATTTAATTATAAATATATTTTTTCAGGCTGCAGGAACTTTATATTTTCTGCATAACTATTTTCTTCTGAATAAATATCAGGAAATAATATTTGTCTAGTCCAACGTTAGATTTAACACTGCCTGAACTGAAAAGAGTACGTCTTTTAAGGTTTTTGTTTGCAAGCCACAACATATAAGTAAATTTAGGAAAGCAGGTAAATTAATTTAAAATAAAAGTGCACCAAGGCGAAATCATACCAGGTGTGAGCATTAGGGCAACAACTACAACAAAACAACAACTTTGACATAAGACTAGCATGTATGAAAAAATGTATTTTTGACAAGACATTAGCAAAAAAAAAGAGACCAGAAAACAATCAGCTGGACTATCGTCTCCACCTGGTATGAATTCGCCATAATACAGGCTTAGCAATCATCGTATTTTTTGTAAATACTTTAAAAATAGGTTTTAAAATTATAAAATATTTTTGCTTTGTAATCTGGACAAAAGTTTTATCCTTTTAAGTGAAGTTTTGTTTGTAGTTTGTGTCAGGATAAGTGGAATTTAAAAATTACCTTTTTATCTACAATAAATTAAATAACTAAACAGATTAGCACCTATTATCTTAGCCAAAAATAATAGATAATAGATAATAGATAATACAAATAATAGCATCCAAATGCTTTTGTTATAAAAAAGTTACATTTGGCTATAGAATAATTGCAAGAAATGGACCTGTTAACTCTGGCTACTTCGTAAAAATTTTATGGAAATTTTTCTATAAAAATTTTATCGAAATTTTTTGTAAAAGCTTATCAACATTTTTTGTAAAATTTTTATCGAAATTTTTTTGTAAAAGATTATCGAAAATTTTTTGTAAAATTTTTATTGAAATTTTTTTGTAAAATTTTTATCGAAATTTGTTTGTAAGAATTTTATCGAATTTTTTTGTAAAAATATTATTGAAATTTTTTTGTATAAATTTTATCGATAATTTTTTTTGAAAAATGGCTGCAAGGCCACCGATATCGAAATCATGTGTGATACAGTCATAATGAGTAGTAAATTATATAATGTGGCAAGCCTTAAAGGTAACCCTAGACCCATATTATAACCACCGTTCTGTTGAGAGTGCAACAGCACACTTGATTAACCACGCACCATCTCCACATAAATCGATCCAAACCACAGCCACCACGTGTACACCCATTTTCCTCGAGAGCACTGTGTCAAAGCTTTTGGCGTTACTGCACTGACTATTAGTATCCCCGCGGGGACCCTTGAAATGTATATGTATATACAACTACAAAATTGACTAAGAAAAAATATTCTCCGAAAACCGAAATATGAACAAAAAATCAAAATAGAAATGTGGCCATAAATTCATGATTTTGTTTAGTGTAATTCAGATTTCACCAAAAATTTAAACTTCATTAACAAATGTGTAAAAGTTATCTTAAAAGATTTTAACAAAAAATCCAAAGTTAATGAAAAAATCTTATAAGAATCAACAAATAGTCAAAATCATACATATGTATATAAGATTCAGGTGGGCCATATGTAACACTTTTACTTCTTTGTAAAATCAAGACAGCGTATGCAATTAATTTCAAAAAACATTATAACAATTTTGTTATAATCCATAAACTACATACATATGTATGTATATAGAAAAATAACTTGTCTTCAACCAAAACGTGCAGACTAATGTAGAGAAACCAATGTTAGGTGATGCGGTTATGGTTGTGACAATGGTGACGACAGTTACGGTTTTTGTGTTCAATAATTTTTCTTCAACCAAAACGTGCAGACCAATGTATAGAAACCATGTTAGGTGACGATGATGCGAGTTTAATCATTTTTCTTCAACCAAAACGAGCAGACCTATATATAGAAACCAATTTTAGGTAACGCGGTTACGGTTGTGATAATGGTGACGACGGTTAAGGTTATTGAGTTCAATAATTTTTCTTCCACCAAAAAGTGATTAACGTGTCTAAATAAGTTTTCACTTCAAAAATATTTTTTGTCAAAGATATATTGAATTTTATTAAATATTAATTCACAATAACTTATTAATGTAGGGGGAGTGTCGAAGAAGACCTCTTCCTTAATTCGTCCCTTTTCGACCACAATAACTTACAAAGCCTTTATTTTTTCAAAATTTGCGTTGCGGTTAAAGAATGCGATATTGTAATGTTAAAGAAAGTGGTATTTGTATAGAAATAACTCAAAAAATTTAGTGATTTTTATACAAATATTTTAAACGATCCGCTCGCTTCCAATACAGAAACAGCCCTTAATTCGAATAAAAAAAGGATAGTAATAAGAATAAAGTTACGGCAGAACTTTAGAATCCCAAATTTTGCGTATTTTTATATTCGGAGGTATTGAGTGTGTAATTCCTCTTATGTATAATTCTTGAATTTTAAATAATTTCGTTCTGCGACACTCAGTTCTCGCATTCTTTTTATTTTCGGTTTTTTTTTAATTAATATGTAAATTTTTTAAATATTTATTTCTTGGGTCAAAAACCAGTTCTTATTAGCAACTTTTTCTCTTAAGTTTAGAAAATTAAATAATAAATATTCTATAAGCAATAACATTCGAAAAACATAATGAGAATTTTGTAATAAAATCCCATAACAAAGGAACTAAGTTTTTTGTTCTCACAGCCTACAGCAATAGGCAATTTTTTTGCAATACTTAATGCAGTCGTGAGAGGTAATAAAATAAATGTCAACACAAGCTAATTTTGCTAGTACGTGGTATTTCCAGTTGCCGAGGTGAACAGCGATTCAAAGTTCTTGGATTTAGTTGCATATTTTCGACCACATCTTCCATATTCGAAAGTTTTGCATAAACTTGCCTACAGCACTCGAGGTAGATAGTTCATTTTAATTCACACTTTTCTTTCAACAGAAGCATAGTTTGGGCAACATGGCACTCACTTTGAAAATAAGTTTTCAATATTTGCCAATGTTGTTAAAAATATTGCAAACTCAACACCCATAAATCTTTCTCATCAGCCCATAGAGTCTATCTTATCTGAAAAATATTAAATTTGGATTTTGAAATATTAAATTAAAATTAAAATTGTATTACATGAAAAATATATGTTCATATGTACCTATTTACGTCATGAATCCCCATATTTTTTCTCAAAAGTAAAACCCAATAGAGAAACTTTAAACAGCACTACTTAAAGCTGAGAGTGGATTCTTACATAAGTTGCACAAAAAGAGCAAAAAATAAATGAAACTGTTTGTTGAAGTAGCTGCACTAACTAACGTATCTGTGCGTATAAATTAAGTGGCAAGAGATAAAAACGTAGCCAACATTTGTTGTACAACTAGTAAAATGTTTTTTTTTTTTGCTCCTCATTTATTTGTACAGTGTTTTTCTGTGTGTTTAAATATATTTTGGTGAAGTACAACTGAACGTAGCAGCTTCACTTTCTTAGCTAATTTACTATCTTTAAAATTAGCTAAAATATATGTTTATTTAACAGAGTGAACAAATTTGGGGAAGAAGAGGAGACAGATTTAATTTTCCAACAGGTAAATAACCAGGTAATGGGGAATTTTGTGTTAGTTATATCAGAATAGGAAAAATTGAAATTTTATAAAATTAAATTCACTATAATTGTGGCAGGAATATTCTGTGATTGCAAATTAGTTAATAATAATTGCATATAAAGATAGAAGGATCTCTCATAATTCTAATTACGATTTTTTTTTGCAAAATATATACCGATTTATTTAAATAAATAATTTATTTAAATAAATAATTTAAATAAATAATAAAGTTTTTTTTGTACATTTTCATTCATTTAGCCCTTTTCATAGAAGAGTGCCAAGCCTTCGACAAAAGGCTTAATACATAAGTTTAAGCTCTATTTGTCGAAAAAGTTCTATAACTTTTGAGAAAATTATTTAACTAATCGAAAGTTTATACTGAAAGAAGGAAACTTTTTAAGTTCATCTCAGCCAATGGACAAGGGAATACGTGAAAATAGTACATTGGGACTCATTTTAAATATATTTTTTTTTGTATACTTCGAATATGCCAACTAGCAACCGAATCCACACATCGACATTTGCTGATGGCACAGCTTTTCTAAGCATTCACGAAACGACAAAAAAGTAGTTGAAGATATGGAGAATAAAGGTGAATGAACAAAAGTGTACTTATTTAACGTTCACACTGTGACTTATAACTCATGCTCCCTATATGCATAAATAATCAAATAATACCTCAACTTACCACAAATGAAGTTAATAGCAATCCAACTTAACTTGCTTACTAGCCAGTCAGCTTAGATTACAAAATAACTTTTTCTGTACAATTTGATCCTCAAACAAATATTATGTTATAGGATTCACTTACACCGAGAAAAATATATATTAAAGGTTTTAATTAGGTTCACATTAAAATTTAAAAAAAAATAAATATTCTAAACATAGGGTTAGAATTTTAAAAAAGTACCAGCATATGTTTGACTTATCCAATTTTGTATAAATATTTAAATTAATGTGAAAACTAAATACAACAATATTTTAAAAATATATTTAATATTGTTTTACTCAAAACAATTATATAAAATATTTTTAAAGTCGTTGACATTGTGTAGAATGACCTGTATATGAGCCGTTTTCTTTGATTGTGGTGTAAGTGTATTTTATTTAATATGGAGATATTTAAGGATTTGCATTTGAATAATTTGAAAAATATGGATATGTATGTTATTACACTAGTTTTGTATTTTTTAAATATTAAATTTACCTAAATTTATAATGTAATCAGTTTCAAATGTATTAAATATACTTTTAATGACTTCACAGGGACTTACACCACTTTTATACTCAGCAAAAAGTAAAAATCTTACATTTGCAAAATATTAACTAAGGGATTTCAATTGAAACAAACCAATTTCTTTTTATGAACTTTTTATTAAATACTTAAAAAATAACAAAATAAAAAGTCTTTATTTCAATATTTAAATATTTACCATTCAACTAACATTATTTATACTCATAATATTAATAGACATATTTTAACTTTTTTCATTATGATCGAGTTTTTAAAAATAGTCGTGATGTACTGGAGGAATATATGGTAATAAATCAATCAGATCTGTAAATTTTTCGAATGAACGTGTTAGTACTATACCACCAAATTTTTGTGGTCTTCTCCGTGAGGGCAATAAATTTAGTGATTTAAAATCCTCATTCTCACTAAATAAAGTGCAAAGGATGTATTCCAAACTATCGAGTCGGCTTCAGGAAAAAAAAAATAGTGCGTTCGAAAAAACTCACAGGTTAGTTTATGTTGTTAAGAAGACTTTTGAAGAGAGAAAATACTGCTCTGCGCTTTTTATCGACGTTTCTGAAGCATTCGATAAGGTATGGCATGAAGGCTAAAACTGAATTTGCCCGTAAACCTATATAAGCTGCTAGATAGTTATTGAACCGAATGAAAATTTATTGTGAAAGAAGGAGATTTTTTGAGCTCACCCCAGCCAATCGAAGCCGAAGTTCTTGAAGGTAGCTTATCGGGGCCCTTTTTACACTTATTGTATACTTCAGACATGCCAACTAATAACCGATTTCACACATCGACATTTGCTGACGAAACAGCTTTTGTTTTTGAACATTCAGGAAAGACCCGAAGTAGCATCATTATATTTACAAGACCACATATTCAATTCAGAAAAATGGTTGAAGAAATAGAGAATAAAGGTGAATGAACAAAAAAGTACTCATATAACTTTCACACGGCGCGCCGTAGGGAATCGTGAACCCTATTCGCATAAATAAGCAAACGATACATAGAGAATCAAAGTGAACAAAAATGAAGCTATGACCCGTCCAACTAAACTGGGTTATTGGTAGAAACTCTACTCTCATCTTAAATTGCAAACTTCTATTGTACAAGTCAATTCTAAAACCAATTTGGTGTTATGGCATTCAATAATGGGGCACTGCCTCAGCTAGCAACGTAGAAAAAATTCAAAGGCGCCAAAATAAAATTCTACGTATGATTACATGTGCTCCTTGGTATATAAAAAACTCGAACATCCCTAAAGATCTAAACGTGCCATCAGTAAAATCAGAAATAGCGAAACTTGCCATAAGGTATTTAAAGAAACTTGAAACTCATCCGAATCCACTGGCCCGTAACATACTAAATGAACCTGGTTACATTCGACTAAGAAGGTGGGACACTGCTTCACTCATCCATACATCAGAGGAATGACCCGTAACCGTGAAAAATACATTTTTTTTGTCCAGCACTGGTTGGACGTAACAAGTATATTTATTTTTTAGACTTAAGATATGAATAATTATTGATACTTCAAATATATTGAAGATACAATAAATAAAAACTACGAGAAAAAAACTAAATAAAGTTTTATAGAACATTGTCATTAGTTTGCCTTTTAAAACCTTTATCCAACATATCGTCACCTAAAATGCAAAAGGCCGTAACTACTCAAAAATTCAAAATTTACTTTTTGATTGATTATGACGAACTTAACCGAAACACATCTACACAACAAATTTTACATGTATACGTCCAAAAATAACGACTTTATTGGTGAAAAACAAAAGGCCGTAACTGCAACGTCAACTAAACCAAAAAGCCGTACCTGCACTTTTCCAAAAAAAAAAAAATCAAAACAAAGTTGGCTTTGATTATCTTTCAATGTGTGTTATGTTTGTTTTCTAAGTTTGAATCTAAAATGTGAATATTAAGTTTTAAGTAGTCTTTAATGTATAACGTTTATTCCTTCTCCTGTAAAAAACTAAAAAGTGTAGTTACGGCCTTTTGCATTTTAGGTGACGATATGTATCTTTAACCAATTTACTTCTTCAGTATTGATATTTTTTGCCCTTCTTAGAATTTCATCTACTAAAGGTTTTGTATTTACATATTATATTGTATAATAAACGGTAAAACATTTTTCATGTCATTTACATATATAAAAATGAACTAACTAAACAGTACAATTTCGAACTAAATAGTAGTGATTCTTTGAGCATAGTGGACTTACACCATTGTCATAGTAATTACATTTGTAACTTCATTAACTACGAATATTTGTAATGATAAAAACAAAAGAAATTTTTAACAGATTTGTTTACAAAAAGTTTGTAAATAAGAAGTTCATAGTAAATTGTATTCATTTTTAACCGACTTCAAAAAAAGAAGGAGGTTATCAATTCGTCTGAATGTTGCTTTTTTTTATTATGTTTGTGCCCGCAGAACTCAGTCATTTGTGAACCGATTTTAAAAATTTTTTCTTTATAAGAAAGGAAATGCTTACAGATTGGTCCCATTTTAAAAGAAGTTCAGAATTTTGAAAATTAAAGGGTGTCCCCATACAGCATACGTAAAGAGCACCCTTTTAAAATTTGAAAAAACTGCATATCACTGTTGCTGCCAATAACAGAAATTAATAAAAAAAATAAACTTAAAAATTAAAGGGTGTCCCCATATGTGACGTCAATTTAAATATATGAACCATTTGAACCATTGTAGACAATCACTTGAAAATTGAACAGAATGTACAATACATATAATCAGAAATTAAATATTTATAATTAGAAGTTAAAGGGTGTCCCAATAGTTGATGTAATTTGATGTATATTGCAAAACTTTCGAACCGTAACAGAGAGACGGTTGAAATTTACAAAGAACCTGTATATCTAAGTCCTTTATAACATCAAGTATGTAATTTAAATTTGGAAACTAAAGGGTGTCCCCATAATTGATAAAATTTTACCTATCTAGCCCTATCTTTTGAACCGTTATAGACAAACACTTGAAAATTAGACGGAATCTCCACTACTATGTCCCGTATAATAACATTTATAAATATTTAAAGTTATAAAGGGTGTCTCAATAGTTAATGTAAATTGATGCATATGGCCAAACTTATAACCGTTTTAGACAGACATTTGAAATTTACAAAGAATCTGTCCTTTAAAATAAGTTTTTAATTTAAAATTTTACATTAAATGGTGTCCCCTAGGTGATATTGTTTAACCTATATGGCCATATCTTTGGAACCGTTACTTTTTTTTGCTGTGTCAGTAATAATAAGTGTAAAAAATTAAAGGGTGTCCTCATATCTGAGGTAATTTGTATATGGCTTTATCTGCTGAAACGTTATGGATAGACATTTGAATGTACAGAACGTATATTACTATGTCCGTTAGAGCAACAAGTATAAAAGAATTTGATTTGAGTACTATTTCTTACTTCCTTTTAAATTTTTAGTTAAGAATTAATGCACATATATTTGTTTTGTAGTCGGTTTTTTTTTGCAAGAATTATTATCATTTACTAGTTTTTCATCAAAATGAACATAAACCACTTTTAAAGAAAACGGCTCATATGTACGAAAAACAAAACCCAAAATGTAAAAAATCACAATAATTTAATAAAATTGTTTTATGCATCATCACAACAATACAAAAAAGGAAAAGCAACAACAACAATAAAGCCCAAAAATAAAACTAAATTAAATCTGTAACATTGGATAAAACAGTTGGAAGCTACTTATGTTGCTGCCACACACAACCACACACACACACGCGACCGCACACAAGATTTTATACAAACACAAATTTTGTCGATTCAACAACAACTTATTTGTTTTTGTTTTTATTTAACTAAATCCCCTCCCGCCTCACACTATCATTGAACCACATAGACAATAGAAATTTTCTCTTGAAATGCAACAACAATAGTGTCATTTTGATATTATCTTTTATCTGTTAAATTGTGTATTTGAAAATTTAATTGCGACTATGAAACCTGCGACGCCAGCAATAACAGCAGCACAAACAACGATGCCAACGTTGCTGCTGTCATCACCTTTGTGTGTACTACCGCTGAACATTTTCACAAACAGATATTTTTACCTTTGCAGCATTGGAGGCAGCCAACATTGTTCGCGGCAGTAGATGTTGTTTGCTACTGTAACAATGTTAGCAAAACTATATGTACGTACGTTTATGTACGAATGAGTATCTCTAGATACCAAATTGCGTTAAGGCAAACGACTACAGCGGCCTTTCGAATCAGCCATACGGACAACAGGTTTTTTTCAGTCTTTTTTCTGTTTTTATGTGGAAAACTTAAAACGGTGGTAAAAGTCGTCATCTAATAAATTTTCAAACGCGAAAAGAGCATAAAGTGTAAATAACTACAATTAGAAAAAGTTTTTAATTCGTTATCTAATTGGCTTAATTGCTTAAAAATTTCCAAAGACAAAAACAAAAGTAATAAAATTTGAAAAATAAAACAGTTTTAAACATCTTAAATATTCCATTCAATTACGACAAAAAAAATAAAAATTATATTAAATAGAGAAATCTTCAAGTTCATTATTCAAGTGTATATATTTAAATTCTTACGTTATCTTTACTAAACTAGAACACTTAAGATAACACTTGAGGATTTAATTATTATTTATTTAATCATCATTTAAAAATTCGTGGAAATAACGAATAAACAAACAATTTAAAATGTAAGTGTTGTGTTCTTAAATATTTATTCACTTTTTTAATTTAAATGGTTTTAATTACGAGTATTAATTTCAAAGTCATTTAATATTAGCTTAATGCTGCCAGTTATAAGGCGTAGAAATATTAAAATTATTCTACTTTATGTTGTTATAAACCTGTGGAAATTTTGAAACTACTTAAGTTGTAATTTAATAATTTTTAATTTTAAACTTTAATTCGTTAATTATTTTTATTTTCGATATTTCTCTACTCCATTGTGTAGCATCGTCAGAAAAAATTAAAAAATTAACGTTTGGAAATTACAAATAAAAAAAGTATTAAAAAATTTTCTTCAAACTAACATATTTTAAAAACAATTTTTGTCATAAACTTTTAAAAAATTGTTTACACAAGTACAAACAATTATTAAATCTATAAATCTGAGATACATTATCTGTGACTGCCTTAAAATTAATTTTCTATGTGTTTGGTGTATTAATAATTTGTAACATTTCTAATATGTAACGACGCACAGACGTCCGGCTAGATTTTGCCAATCTAGCCGGACATGAGGCCAAAAATTAATTTTGTGAAATGTCAAAATTTAAGTACGCAGCTCGACAGACAAAATTCTGCATCGTATAGTGAATTTTCAAGGCTTTTGCTTGAGATTTGTCGTTTTGGGACACTGTTAAAATCAAGAAAGTTGAGTAAATCGTATACGTTTTTAATGACTTTAAACGATTTTGAAAGGTTTGCAATATATTTTTTTGTGGCTAAAGGAATACAGATATTGTATTGATTTTTTTTCTGTGAAAGGGTTTATTAGTAGCTACTTATGTTAATGTTTAGAAAATTTTTTTTAAATTTTTAATGATAAAAAATATCGTTCAAAATTAAAAACGAGTTTTTTTTGTAAAATTTTTTTCAAACAAAAAAGTGAAAAACTTTTTAAGAGTGATCTCCATCGCGATTCTAAAAATGTTATATATCAGTACAAAATCTACGATCTCTACTTTTAAACTGTAAAAAAAACGTTGCCTGTTTTCGCGCCATTTTTTTGCGATTTTTTTTTTAAATTTTACCATTTTATGTTTTTACTTATCTTGGATAGGTAAATACGAGTAAGAAACTCTTGTATATTCATAAAATGTTTTGGTTTTTAATAACTGAAGGTAGATGTTTTTTATTTAAATTATTACATCTAACACTGTTATTATCTGTACAAAAATACAATTTAAATAACAAAAGAGTTATAGACGTAGATACGCTTTCTTTCGGAATATCTACTTTCCACGCCAGAATTCGCCTATTTGAGAGCATATTACACCTGTCATATAAACTGACAGTGAAAAAATGGCAAATATAATCTGATGCGGACAAAGCCATTATTAAAGCGAGGAGAAAAAATTTCCAAGGAAAAATTTAGAAGTGAATTAGGGCTAATAATGTACCGAAAGCTGGATTTGGAAACACCAACGATGGTAACACTAGCAGAAGATTTTTTTCCAATCCTGAATTAGCTGCAGAAATAACTGGAATTGAGTTTGATTTCATATACCGAATCAAGGTTATTATTGAAGTAATATAAAGTGGTCACAAAATCCAAATGCACGAGTTTGCCGATTATTGCTTAGATACTGCAAAACTTTACTTTATTCTATGACACCAACAATGCACAAGATTTTAATATATGGTGCAACTGTTATGAATAAGGCATTGTTGCCTATTAGGCTGATCAGAAGAAGCGGCTGAGGCACGAAACAAACATTTCCGGCTGAGGCACGAAACAAACATTGCTGGCTTTACAGCCAAAATTTTGCTAGAGAGTTTTCAAGGGTTCAGTGTAACATAGATATTATTCATAGGATTTTGCTAAGTTCTGACCCACTCTTCTGACCCAACTTTAGTTCGTTAATTATTTTTATTTTCGATATTTCTCTACTACATTGTGGAGCATCCTCAGAAAAAATTAAAAAATTAACGTTACAGAAATAACAATTAAAAGAGTATTAAAAAATTTTCTTCAAACTAACATATTTTAAAAACAATTTTTGTCATAAACTTTTAAAAGATTTTTTAAAAAAGTACAAACAATTATTAAATCTATAAATCTGAGATACATTATCTGTGACTGCCTTAAAATTAATTTTCTATGTGTTTGGTGTATTAATAATTTGTAACATTTCTAATATGTAACGACGCACAGACGTCCGGCTAGATTTTGCCAATCTAGACATTAGGCCAAAAATTAATTTTGAGAAATGTAAAAATTTAAGTACGCAGCTCGACAGACAAAATTCTGCATCGTATAGTGAATTATCAAGGCTTTTGCTTGAGATTTGTCGTTTTGGGACACTGTTAAAATCAGGAAAGTTAAGTAAATCGTATACGTTTTTAATGACTTTAAACGATTTTGAAAGGTTTGCAATATATTATTTTGTGGCTAAAGGAATACAGATTTTGTATTGATTTTTTTTCTGTGAAAGGGTTTATTAGTAGCTACTTATGTTAATGTTTAGAAATGTTTTTTTAATTTTTAATGATAAAAAATATCATTCAAAATTAAAAACGAGTTTTTTTTGTAAAAATTTTTTCAAACAAAAAAGTGAAATGTTATATATCAGTACAAAATCTACTATCTCTACTTTTAAACTGTAAAAAAAAACTTTGCCTGTTTTTGCGCCATTTTTTTGCGATTTTTTTAAAATTTTACCTTTTTATGTTTTTTCTTATCTTGGATAGGTAAATACGAGTAAGAAACCCTTGTATATTCATAAAATGTTTTGGTTTTTAATAACTGAAGGTAGATGTTTTTTATTTAAATTATTACATCTAACACTGTTATTATCTGTACAAAAATACAATTTAAATAACAAAAGAGATATAGACGTAGATACGCTTTCTTTCGGAATATCTACTTTCCACGCCAGAATTCGCCTATTTGAGAGCATATTACACCTGCCATATAAACTGACAGTGAAAAAATGGCAAATATAATCTGATGGGGACAAAGCCATTGTTAAAACGAGGAGAAAAAATTTCCAAGGAAAAATTTAGAAGTGAATTAGGGCTAATAATGTACCGAAAGCTGGATTTGGAAACACCAACGATGGTAACACTAGCAGAAGATTTTTTTCCAATCCTGAATTAGCTGCAGAAATAACTGGAATTGAGTTTGATTTCATATACCGAATCAAGGTTATTATTGAAGTAATATAAAGTGGTCACAAAATCCAAATGCACGAGTTTGCCGATTATTGCTTAGATACTGCAAAACTTTACTTTACTCTATGACACCAACAATGCACAAGATTTTAATATATGGTGCAACTGTTATGAATAAGGCATTGTTGCCTATTAGGCTGATCAGAAGAAGCGGCTGAGGCACGAAACAAACATTTCCGGCTGAGGCACGAAACAAACATTGCTGGCTTTACAGCCAAAATTTTGCTAGAGAGTTTTCAAGGGTTCAGTGTAACATAGATATTATTCATAGGATTTTGCTAAGTTCTGACCCACTCTTTACTAGACCCACCTTAAAAAAGGTCATTACCTTTTACGAAAGAAGCAATTTCTTTCATGCTTCCACCTGTACTTAACGCTGAAAAGGATTCAGATTCGAAAGAGGTCTTTGAAGAATCAGATGAAGAAGAACCATGGCACTCATCATCATCTTAGTGCAAAGGAGAAGTTGTTTAAAATAAATTAATAACAGATTTTTCTGCAAAGTTTCATTAACCTAGGGGCACTCAGTACATTTTTAGAGCCAATACAAGCTAAAGAAAGTAATGTCCGGCTAGATTGGCAAAATACCCCTATGTGCAACGTTTATAATTGTTTTCTGAGTTCAGCACTGAAACATTATCAAAATTGGGATTGTGTATTAATTCAGCACAATGAGAATTTAATGCTATTTTTTGCGAATTAATATTCCTTTATCTGATTTATGTTCAGCAATTCTAGCTTTTAGTTTATTTTTCATTGTGCCTACATATGTATACGTATGTAACAATAATTTTTTTCCTGCCTATCAATCCATCTGTCCGTGTTCACATCACGTAAAACTACTGGATGGATTTTAATGAGATTTTTTGTACCGATATGCATAATTTAAGGAACTTTTCATTTTTTAAAGTGGAATATTTTAAGCATATTTTACAGAGCGTCAGAATAATTTTTAAAATTTTATATAAATTTTAGAATTTTATCCAGGGATGGGTACTTTTATATAAAGAAAATAGGCACTATAAAAGCAAAATATGTATTTTTAAATTATCTTCAAATGTAATCACAAACAGTTTTTTTACCTCTACTAAAAATTTTAAAATTTTGAGTTAATACCCTCTTGTTGATCAAGTGCGATATAAAACTTTTCATCTGAATCCATTACTAAACACTGAAAATTATCATAAAAAAGAAAATAGCTTTGCTCAATATAGCATTCACTCTGACATCTTTTAGCATCCGTTTAGCTCGAAGTATGATCGCTTTTAGCTCTGCTTCGCTTTCAGTGCGCACTCTGACGTCAGGCTTTATTTATTCGTGGGTCGAAAAACAGACAGATGGACAGACAGACAAAAATTCTAAAAATTTGTGTTTTGTATTCCACTTCAATTACTAACTGCACCAGAAGCACCGTCTGTTTGCTTCCAAGAGAAAATACCGTTTTACCGTAAAGGAACTGCAAAGTAGGCAGCACCTTTTATTTTTGTCAGTGGGATATTTTAAATACTACTTACAGAACTCTACAGTAATTTTAGAATTTGATCCAGGGATGGGTACCTCTATCTAAAGAAAATTGATAAACCATAACTGAAGCACGATAAAAGTAAGAGTCTTAAAAACAAAATCGAACACGATATTGTCAGGAAGACTACAACGTGTAGGGCACAGCTATTGTATATACCTATATATTTACATTTATAATGCCATTAATAATTATTTATCTGACTCCATCAGGGGAGAGCTCATGTGTAAACACATAAAATACAATCAATGATACAATTTGAAAAGGTTCGCTTCTTAACCCTGACCATAATTAGCCCACCCTGTTGTTTGACTGTTGCTAAGTGATATTGAGAGAGATTTCCTGCAGTTGCTTCATTACTCATTATGGTAATGAGTAAATAAGATTCGGTGTATCCGAATTAATTATCAATATACATATTAATTTAAATTTCCCATGTATAACAGTTTGACAAATATGAATGATGTCAAGATCACCACTGAGAAGAGCATAAAATAATTATAAATTAACGAAAAAACGATTTAATTTTTTTTTTAGATTGGAAACGTTCTAGTTTGATAAAAACAAACTTGACCATGAAATATAGATTTTTTGTGCTTTCTTTTTTGCTATACATAATTAGAAACATCTAGCTGATTAAAATGTTTTTATTCAAATTAATATGAAAAGGTGAATCATAAATTATTCGAAGAGCTGAAATATTAAAAATATACTAAAAAAAAACAGTTTTGGTTTTTAAGCATGTGGGCTTTTTTATATTTTAAGAAAAATTTATGATAATTTATTTTTTTTTTTAATTGAAACAGAAAAAATTTGTTTTTAATTTTAGATTTCTAATTTAAATCCTCCTGCAAATTTAAACGAACAATATAAGGCAAGTGTTTGATTCCATTGTCTGATTTTTAATTCGGTAAAAGAATTAAATAAATATTTGGCTTTTTTGCACTGCCAAATTATTAGAAAAATTTACAACATTTTTCTGCACTACCGAAATAGTCGTTTTGTCTCCTAAAAGCTACTAAGAATACCTTTACAAAAAGAAAAGGGACTTTAAGTAACATCATTTTATGGTATTCATAATGAATTCATACAATTATCCATATTTTTATAAGTGCTAAAGCTATTCGACCTTATGTCAGCAGTACAGGACTTGGCAAACCCTTTCATTTACTTTAACATAAAATTTAAGACAAAACGTACGAAATAGAGCGACAGGTACCTGCTACAGTAATAATAAACTAAACTATATATTTCTCTGTAGAACTATAATAAAAAGTCTTAAAATTCAAAAATATAGTCGAGCAGAAAACTATTGGAATAGGAGTAAGTGTTGAGTATAGTCCACATAAATCTGGAGATCTCTTTGAAAACAAACATCGTAGTCTAGCAAGTTACTGATGATTACGATCATTAGCAGGGGTGTCCTAATATAAAGTAATTAGTTATTAAAAATAATATACCGAAATCTTTATTTTACTTATAACGATGTACGTAGCGAAGCAACCGGGTATAGCTAGTCTTCAGTAAATGAATTGAATCAATTTTAAAATGAGAATAGGGCAAAATATATATTAACAGTATTTTATTATTTGTCATCCAGATTTCAAACAATAAAAGCAAATAATGACAAGCAACAGATTTTTCGCTCGAATAGAATTAGCAGTAATTTAATTAGCACTAATTGTTATAAGGTAATCTTATTCAGACATAGCAAATTAACCAGCTTACTACAATTAAAAATAACAAAAATCCAAATAAACGAGGTGAATTGGAATATTTATGTTTTTTGGAAGAAACACACTTAGAGGTCAAATAATTCATTTAATTTATTTGTTGTTAATTATATTGTAAAAAGTAAAAACAATATACCATAGAAGAAGGATCGATAAAGTGAATATAATAAAGAAATATCCCATTCAATAGTTGACTTCAAATTTTTATATAAAATATCTTATCGTTTTTATATTTATATTTAAAATGTGTTATTTTAAAATGCATCTTATAAACTACCCAGGTTAATGAACTGTGTTTATTTGTGGCCTCAGTTCTACAGTAACCTTGAAATAGCGTTACACATAAAATATATATTTTTAATAAAAAATCAATAAACATTATAAGTGATGATCCATTTCGAGGTTTCCTACTTTTTAAAAGAAAAAAAAAAAAAAACACAGAAAATTCAAATTTAATGGAGAATGTTTATTATCATTTGAAAGAAAATTTTTTTGACATTTATTTTTTGAAGATTATGTCTATCAACGTAGCAATGGCCACGTCGCAGATGGTCCATCCGTTGAGTCCAATTTTCGATGACTTGTTCGAGCATTTTGACTGGTAACTGGCGAATGACACGCGTGATGTTTTCCTCCAAGGCCTGAATCGAAGCATAAACTTTAGACTTTACATATACCCACAGGAAAAAGTCTAACGGTGTGATATCACACGATCTTGGGGGTCAATCGACCGGCCCAAAACGTGAAATTATGTGCTCACCGAAATGTTGTCTCAATAAATCCTTGCTGAAACCTAATATCGCCGAGATCACGAGCTTCAAATTCAGGCATCAAATAGTCGGTTATCATGGCACGATAACGGTCGCCATTCATGGTTACGTTTGCACCGGCATAATTTTTAAAGAAATATTGACCGATAATTCTACCGGCCCACAAACCACACCAATCCGTTGTTTTTTCTGGATGAAGTGGCAGCTCTTGAATCAATTTTCTTTATTTACATACCCATTGAGCCAGAAATGTGCCTCATCTCTAAACAAAATTTGCCTCGAAAATGGCGGAGCCCATAGAGCGCACCGATTCAGACGTAAGTCTTTCCATTATGAAATATAAAACAATACTAAACAAAAATAAAATGACAGCATGACACGACTCACACGTTATCTGTCAAAAAAGCTATTGAAAAAAGTACCACCCTTTATATCAGTACATTATTATATATCAGTCAAACTCTATATAAAATTAGAGTTAAATTTCCAATGTGGCGTCACGTGACATTTGTACGACAAAAAGTTTAAAAAAAATTGAATAAATCATGAATTTGTCAAAAGGTTTTTTATATTTGCAAATAATTAAGTATCTTTATCTTCAGTAAAAAAATTACAACAATGGACCCTATGGATTTGAAGATATAAGCAAAAATATGTGCTGGCCTAATGTTACAAAAAACGTAAGAGGGTTTTGACTTGGATTACCAAATTGCCAAAATCTGCGAATTTGGCAAGTTTATATAATATAAATTTAGAAATCTTTCATCGTTTTGTTTTTTATTAGCCTTAGTATCTGGCGGGACGTTGCTGACGTTACGTTATCTGAATTTAAAAAATAAGAAAAATATATGTATACACAAATAAATACTAGAAAATTACATAAATATATTTGTTATACTGAATATTGAAGTCTTATTATTTGAAATATTTACTACTGATAATTTAAAAAAATATTCTTTCAACTTAGAAAGAAAAAAACGAACTTAACCCTTACTTCAAAAATTCATATTTTTATTATATTAAAAAATTATATTTAGAATATCATATAATATTACTTATTTCTAACACTATGAGTAATTCCTTTTCTTACAATTTATTAAACAAATATTTTATGAAAGAAACACGAAATATATATTTCAAATAAAATCGGAATGGATTATTATGAGGAAATCTATTCATACAGCTATTGCGCTAGTGCTCAAATAGCTCATCAATAGATTTTTCCAAATTTTCTAAAAAAAATTCCGATTCGTAAACTTAAAACTTAATTGATTAAGCAAAATTTAAACTTTTAAAGAAAAACAGGTTTATCTCAAGCCTATGCGATTCTGATTTTAATTTTTGTAATATGGCATAGAGTAATTTTTTCTTTCAATCAGAGATTTTAGCTGCAGAAACCATAATTAGATGTTAATTTAAAATAAGCATACCACCATGCAAGGAAAGGAAACCACAATATGGCGTAACGTTACACACTTTTGAAAACTAATATAAAAGTAACTAATCGTTTAATAACCGAGTTTTTATTATAATTAGTTAACTTTCTTAACCTTTGTTAAAATACAAGTTTTTCATACACTTGCTATCGCCAGCCTAAGAATAATGAGACTAAATACTTTTTTCTCAGGCGCGACGTCATCTTAAAATACAATTAGAAGCTAATATAAATTTTACCGCTAATTGATATTTGGTTGGCCTTTTTCATTTATTTTATGGTTAGTTTTTGTTGTAGCAAAAGTTTTGCGACAAGAGTGGAATTTCGCAATAACTAGTAGACATGTAAATTGTAAAGAGAAGAAACCCTTAGAAATAAAACAAAACTGACCAAAACGAGAACTTGAAGTTCGTAGCCCAATATCTCGCAAGCGCAGCTAAGGAAAGCCTTAAACTCTGTAATTTACTTAATTTTCAATAATACAAGAAAGAAAACACTGTTGGTTAACGTTTTCGGTTAGGTAGGACCTTTCTGAAATGCCCATATAAACATTTTGACAGTTAGAGTTTATTACTAAATTCATTATTTAATTTACAAAAGTGTTCTGTTGACGAAGTATAAATAAAGCAGTTTAAATAAAAATATCATATGCAATTTTTATATCTTTTTGTATTTGTGTTTCCTTCTTTTAAAGAGCAACAAAAATAAAGCAAAATACACGTATGTTATTTCAGTCCTGCACATACGAAAGTTTAATGTTAATAAATTCCAGGGATATGAAAAATTCACACGCTTCAAATGTTAACATCATTTTTTGGATTTTGTCTTATGGACAAACGTGTTAGAAATTTGTTCTCTACATTGATGAGTTTTCCCATTAACAATGACAGTCAAATGGCAGTGGTTACGAGCATTGTTTTCACTCTAAAGCTTTAAGTAATGCCAATTTTAAATCAGTGCCTATTTTTCAAATTACACAAACAAAACGATTTATCGAAACTGTTAAGACTATACATTATATGTACATATGTATATCGATACATATATATGTACATATGTATATCGATACATTTTTCGTATACCTTTTTTGGGCTAAAGTACACAAAAATGCAATAATTTTTAATTTTTTTAAATTGACAATCGGCTACTTCAAGTTTAGTTTCTTTCAAATTTTATATAAAAATTTTGACTTAAATACCACTTCAAGAAGACTTTATTTTTTGGCTAAGGACAATAATCTTCATATGTATCCAAATATTTAGAATTTGGCTTGCTAACTACGATAAAAATTAAAAAAAATTTGGTAAGAATTGTACCCAATATTTTGAAAAAACTGGATCAGGGTAGCGAAAAATCAAAAACTTTATTTCTTTAAATGCTTATATATCGTTTTAAATTATCGTTTGCAAGATACCATTTTGTAGGCCCTGACAAGGCCGTTAAGACCATGTATAATTTTAAATAATTCTTGCAAAAAAAAAACCGACTTCAAAACAGATAGAAGGGCACCAATTCTAAACTAAAAATGTAAGGAGTAATCTGTAAGAATTAGATTTGAATCAAATAAAAGATGCGCCAAACTTATAGGGAAAAAATGAAAACTATTTGAATGTCAAGCCTCTCCTCTTTTCATCAGCATCCGTCTTTTATAGGGGCACCATTCCAGCCTCTGTCTACGGTTTCACAGATTGGGGCACACAGATCAAATAACATCACATATTCGAACACCCTTTAATTTACAATGTTAAATTAAAGACCTGTTGTTATACGGGACTTGGCCACAAAGATTCTTTGTAAATTTCAACTATCTGTCTAAAACGGTTAAAAAGTTCAACCATATACATCAAACTACATGAACTAATGGGACACCCTTTACATTATAATTCCAAATATTTATACTTGTTATCATACCAGAGATAGTAGTGGACAGTCTGCCTAATTTTAAAGTGTTTGTGTTTAACGGTTCAAAAGACAGGGCCATATAGATCAAATTACATCATTTATGGGGACACCCTTTAATTTCAAAATTCAAATTGTATACTTGCAGTAGTGGACTTTGCAATACAGGTTCCTTGTAAATTTCAGCTGTCTGTCTCTAACAGTTTAAAAGTTTGGCCACACACATAGAATTACATTAACTATTGGGACACCCTTTTAGTTATAGCTGACTTAGCACTAAAGGTTCTTTGTAAATTTCAGCGGTCTGTGTACAACAGTTCAAAAGTATGGCCATATACATCAAATTAAATGAACTATTGGCGCACCCTTTAATTTAAAATTTTGAATATTTATACATTTTATTATAACGGTCATAGTAATCGACATTCTGTCAAATTTTCAAGGTTTTGTCTATAACGGTTCAAAAGATAGATCCAAATAGGTCAAATTATGTCACCTATGGGGACACCCTTTAAAATTTAAACTAATTTTTTTATTCATTTTTGCTGTTGAGAGCTATAGCGATACGCAATTTTTTTAAATTTTAATTTGGTGCCCTTTACGGTTCTTAATACACGTAAAAAACATGTATGTTGTATGGGGACACCCTTTAATTTGTAATATAATGAACTGCTTTTAAAATGGGACCAACCTGAAAGCATAACCTTTCAAATAAAGGAAGAAATTTTTAAAATCGGTTCAGAAATGGCTAAGTTCTGCGGTTACATACATAAAAAAAGCAACATTCAGACGAATAGATAACATCCTTCTTTTTTTAAGCCTGTTAAAAATCAGAATAAAACTGAGACCACATGGCGCTACCCCTGTAGGGAGTATGGTACCCACCTTTAAAAGTTCGGATACTCCTCTGTAATCCTCATGTCAAATTTTGGATCGATCGGCCGATTATGTAATTTCCAAAATATTTTGATTCTGAACCACTGTGCAGTGTAGTGAAATTCTAAGTAATTATCAGGATACCAGATAAATATGAACATTGCAATATCGGTTTACTATAATATTAAGAAGCCAATAACATTACGAATAAAAACAGAAGACAAATTTACACAAAACCCTGACGGAATAGCAGTGAGATTAGCGGTATCTTCTACTTAGGGTAATTTTCAAATACCGCAAATCTGAAGATTACTTTGAAATTTTATAGCAAAATCCTGATGAATACAAAGGTAAAGGGCTTTTCTAAGAAAAAGTATTTGCAATATCGTATATGTAAATTTTTGTTTTATTAAATGACGTTGTCTGTAGCGAAGCAACCGGGTATAGGTAATGACTTAACAATTCTTCCTCTATCATTATTTTTTGAGATTGCTGCTTAATTATATACATACATGTATAATATTGCTTTAATTTTACAAATAATGTTCTTTCTTTTTTTACAGGTAAGCGAAATATTATTGTTGATATTGATTTGTAAGTTTTGAAGTTATTCACAATTACAAATTATTTTTTAACTCAAATTATCAAACATAGTGACAAAGACGTTTATTCATTCACAGTCTTTGTTAGGAATCGAACCCACAACCCCCAGGCTGATAGAGTTACTTAACAGCCTACCCTTTTTGTAAGTTATTTTACGTGCTTTATATTGTAATATTTGGAGATAGTGATTAATGCTTATATGAATTCCTTGCGCCTTATGACAAAAAGATAACCACTACTGGGACACAATGTCCCAGTGTGAGTTGCCATCCATCTGTTTGATCAAAATTCCATATTTTGAATTTTAAACAAAATTGTAGCTGATGGAAATAAAAAAAAAATCTCTTGATTAATATTACGCAGTAGGAGAATTTCTCCAAGAATTTGAATTTTCGTACGTTTACATATATACATACATACATATGTACATAGATTAAATAATATTTGTTTTTAACACAATACAGTTTTTATTTGATATTGATAAAGAACATCTTGTGGTTCAAAAAATTTTATTATTTTCATATCTCTTGAAAGGATTCTTAATGTTAAAAAAATAACGCTTTATTATATTTCAGTGAGCATTTATAGGTCTCCACAATATTGATATTAAAATTGCAAATTAAAATAGACAATACACACAGAACAAGTGAAATCAAAACCCATTATGAAAATTGTCTGTCAATCTTTCTGCATGATTTTTTATTACTTTCATTTAAAATGTCATATTAGGGCCTACTAAATATTTTGCTCATTGTGATTGTAACAATTGTGGAAAATGAATATAATCAATATGTAATATCAGTTATATTTCAACTGCCTTAGTTCCAAATAAGCTAAAAGTAAGCGTAAAAACATTGAAAGCATGTGTGTGTGTAGTTGTATTAAAAAATTAATATGATGTGGAAAATCGGAAAATAAAATTGAAGGATTCTATAGGGCAGGGTAATAATGCAAATTAATATTAAGTAAATTAAAGAACAGAAAAAAAGTCTTTTAAAATGTCATAAAATGTATCTCTTCTAAAGCTGTCAACACCACTCAACTCCTACTTGTATTTGCAAAGACTTTTACTTTTTAATGTAACGTATAACGTAAGCACTTATGAAAATGTCAAATGGATCTCAAATAATTCAAAACTCAATATACTGCAAACTGTATATTTTTTGTTCACTTTGTTAGGTAAAGCTTTAAACTGCTTTCTTTTAAATTTTGTTTATTGACTTTTCTTTTAGATTTTAATCGAGAAATAAAAAAGAGATTTATAAAATGATGCAGGATTTATAAGCACGTCACGTTTAGCAGATGCGCGACAAATATGTTATTAACTTTTGTATGCTTTTTTGCAACATAATTTTTATCATTAGCTGTATGCGTTATTTTAAATTTGATAAGTGGCTGGTTTAAAAAGTATTATAATTTCCAGGTAAAAATACATATCGTCAATAATTAAAAAATTAACGCACCAAAGTATCTTCTTGTATTTAGAAAAAAAAAAATATTCGAAATCGTTTCAACATTTTTTATACAAAAATTGATGGTTTGTATACAAAAAAAAAGTCAGGAACAACAACTTTTTTATGTGATTTTAATTGGCTTTATTTTATTTAGCTGAATCCAAATTTCTTCCCAAATATATTCTATCACTTCCCAAATATATTCTATCACTTCCCAAATATATTCTATCACTTTTAGTGTTTTAGATTTTTTAAATAAAATACTGATATTAAAATTGATTTCCTACCAGAATTCAGCTAACATTGCTGGCGATCACTTGCCGTTAAATGTTTTTCCCATGTACGCAATATTTTGGTGGAATCTTTCAACATGCTCATCGGGCACAACACCAAGAAAAGTGTATTTTTAATGACATGTTGCGTCCGAGTTGTTGATATGAAAAACAAAAGTTTTTGTACCCATTGTGACATATATCCTCGAAAGCTACTCTTCTTTCCTTATTGGCCAACTTAGAGTTGAACAATTGGTCTTTAAATTTTAGTTTGGCCGCATTTACGTTTGGAAATACACTTCCTAAGTATTTAAAAGCTTCTCCATCTCTGTTCCTAGCTTTTTTCAACCTTAAAAAATAAATACATACAAATATTCTAATTATAGTGGTCAGCAAAGAAATTGTTCCTAAATATAAATATATGTGCAATATACTCGTATGTTAAAGTTTTGAAATTGAACCGCAAAATGTGAATAAAATCAACATCTGTATATCGATATTCATTATTTGTAGCTTAGTTTATTCCCAGTATATCTACGAGGGCTGCTATATACATATACATATTTCTGGCCTATTAATGGAATTTCGAATATTTATCATCAAAAATGGTGTTATTGTTTTTCAAAGTACTCTCCAGCATGATTTATACAATTTTGCATGCGCTCAAAGCAACTGTCGAAGGACTTTTTGCCCTCCGATTGAGACACCTCCAAAACATGGTTTTTGAATGCTTCGACAGCATCTTCTGTTGACGAATATCGTTGACCACGCATTTTTTCTTGATGTGCGGGAATAAAAAGAAATCATTGAGTGCTAAGTCAGGCTTGAACAGCGGATGACCCATCAATTCAATGTTTTGGCCGGTCAAAAAGGCGCTGGTTTGGGCCGATGTGTCAGAGCTCGCATTGTCATTCAGGCAAACAACTTGTGCTGTACCAGTCGGAATTGACCGTTCTACATAGCTCAAGCGGAACAGTTGCCACATAACCAGTTTTGCCGAAGAAACAGGCAACCATTTGCTTCGAAGTGCTTCTTTCATAAAAAACTTTTTGAAATTGGCTCGTTTTCGGAGACACCCACGGTCGATTGTTGTTTTGTTTTGAACCCATACCTATAGATCCATAAATCGTAATCTGTGACGATCTTATAAACGTCTTTTGAAGCACAGCGATTGTATTTTTGCAACATTTCTTTGCACAAATCGACACGAGCCTTTTTTGAGCGACTGTCAAATTGTGCGGGCTCCAACGAGGACAAACCTTTTATACGGCCAGGTGTTTATGTAATATCGAATGTATGCTGGTGGAAGAAATGTCCAAGGATGCCTATATCTCACAACTCATAATGCAAGGTTGTCACATGACAACCTTGCATTATGAGTTCACGCCCGGCATCAATATTCTCTGGCACAACGGCCGTTTTTGGACGACCTTTACGGAATTCGTCTTTGAGTGAGCGTCGGCCACGATTGAATTCATTATACTAGTTTTTCACAGTGGTATAGGATGGTGCTTCATCGCCATACAAAGATTTTAGTTCATTAATGCACTCTTGTCGTAATAATCCACGTCGAAAATTCTTAAAAATGATTCCATGAAAATGTTAACGAGTTTATTCCATTTTTTATCCAAATTAATTTTTTCAAGTCACTGTAAACAACACAAATGATGGTCGTACGTCAAAACGTTTTAAAAATGTCAAACTTTCCAATGTAAATGTTAGATTGCACCAGAAATATGTATATATGATATGATAAAAAATTCAAAATATTTGCCGTTTTAAGATTTTTACGAATTTTTGAAGAAAACTCAAAAAATTAAATTTTCATTTCGCCACCAATTTCTGAAGAACTTCGAAACAGTTGAAAATCGAACAAATATATCAGTTTTACTTAAAGGTGAAGGTATCCCTAATCTTTCAGTGTTTCATTTATTCATGAGTTCTAGAGTTATATTGAATTAATGAGCGTGATCGCTTTGTTGAGGCGGTCATATTCGCCACGCCCATTAATAAGAATCTGTACGTGATAGATGAAAACTTAACTTAATTTAGCGAATTGAGGTTACTATATTGCACTTATTTATTCTTAAGGAACAATTTCTTTACAGACCTGTGCTATTGGAGCACTTATATAACGCTCTGTTATCCGATCTTAGTTTAGCATTTTATAAAATTCTCAATAAAAATACAATTTTCGATAATTTAATATAGTCTGCGTTTACTAAAGTCATTAGAAATAAATTGGTTTGTAAAAAAATTTTTTTTTATATTATTTATTGTATCTTCAATGTCTATGAACTAACAACAACTCATGGATCAGTGTTGGTATCTGACAATGTATAAATTGTACCCCTCTAATCATAAAATTGTACCAAATCATCAACTGTACCAAAATTTGGAAATAAGTAAAAAAAAAAACTTGTTTCTAGGCACCGACAGATGATATTCCATTCCAATTATCCTAGGACCCGCTACAGCAGAGCAATCATATTCTTAGCTGGAACAATAACTGATTAACAAAACAAACACAAGAGGACAAATCAAAAACTTTATATTGGGCTATTTTAACGTAATGATAAATGAATTTCTGTTTCAGTGTTGATTTATTAACAATTATTTTCCAAAAAGACTTAACTATTTCATAAGCAAAAGGCTTACAATGTCCTACAAAGTCCACCACAATGTCCATCAAGTGCTTGAAACTAAACCAAAGTCATCGGATCCTAATCCTATAGAGTATGCGTGGAGTTATTTGGAAGAATAATTAAAGAGTCATCTAATTACCAAAAAGACCTTACTATTTCTCGCTAGAAAGAATGAGAAAATATATCAACCGTATACTGCCGCAAACTGATTGATGCAATGAAAAAACGTTCAAATGCTGTAGTTAAGCAAAAAGGCCTTGGAACTAAATTACCTATTACTTATACACAAGTCAAGAATATTGCAATTTAGTTAGTTCTAGCCATCGTTAGAGAACTAAATAGAAAAAAATATTACCAAAATATTTCCTAATAAATGATTTTTTCAAATCTTTATTGATTTTCAAAAACTTTTTTGTTTGAATCTAATAATACTTTTGTGTGATTCTTAAATTTGTTGCTAACAGTGTTGCCGTAATAAAAATAATTGATCAAACTAAATTTATTAATATGGAAATGTTGTTCTTCTGTAAAAATTAAATTAAAAAAAAATTTTTAAGTTTTGAATAGCCCCTAATTATATTTTAGTAGGGGAACTACGTCCATTTATACAACCTAATGAAATTTAAAAGCAAAAAAGTATATACATTTTTTTTTTCTTAACAAAATTAAAGTTTGGTATTTGCATATGTATAGTCAGAAAAATATTTTCTCACTGTTTATTAAATCGGTTTTATACAAAACGTAGCACTAGTGTCGTAGGAATAACAAAGTTATTTTGAACAGCTAAATAAACAAACTTATTAAGATTGAAACTAAAAATCATTTTGAAGTTTTCGAATAAGTGTTTTTGTTAAATCTTTTATTGTTTGTGTTGCACTTCTTAAAGAGATATCATTATTTTTAACCGACTTCAAAAAAAAAGAAGGAGGTTATCAATTCGTCTGAATGTTGGTTTTTTTATGTTTGTGCCCGCAGAACTCAGTCATTTCTGAACCGATTTTAAAAATTTTCTTTATTAGAAAGGAAATGCTTACAGATTGGTCCCATTTTAAAAGAAGTTCAGAATTTTGAAAATTAAAGGGTGTCCCCATACAACATACGTGTTTTTTACGTGTATTATGAACCGTAAAGGGCACCCTTTTAAAATTTTAAAAAACTGCATATCACTTTAGCTGCCAATAACAGAAATTAATTAAAAAATAAACTTAAAAATAAAAGGGTGTCCCCATATATGACGTCAATTTAAATATATGAACCATTTGAACCATTGTAGACAATCACTTGAAAATTTGTCAAAATGTCCAATATTCATAATCAGAAAATAAATATTTATAATTAGAAGTTAAAGGGTGTTCTAATAGTTGATGTAATTTGATGTTTATTGTAAAACTTATGAACCGTAACAGAGAGACGGTTGAAATTTATAAAGAACTGGTATTTCTAAGTCCTTTATAACATCAAGTATATAATTTTAAAGGGTGTCCCCATAATTGATATAATTTTACCTATCTAGCCCTATCTTTTGAACCGTTACAGACAAACACTTGAAAATTAGTCATAATCTCCACTACTATGTCCCGTATAATAAAATTTATAAATATTTAAAATTATAAAGGGTGTCTCAATAGTTGATTTAAATTGATGCATATGGCCAAACTTTTGAACCGTTTTAGACAGACATTTGAAATTTAAAAATAATCTCTCCTTTTAAATAAGTGTTTAATTTAAAATTGTACATTAAAGGGTGTCCCCTAGGTGATATTATTTAACCTATATGGCCATATCCTTGGAACCGTTACTCTGTCAGTAATAATAAGTGTAAAAAAATAAAGGGTGTCCTCATATCTGACGTAATTTGTCGTATATGGCTTTATCTGCTGAACCGTTATGGATAGACATTTGAATGTACAGAACGTATATTACTATGTCCGTTAGAGCAACAAGTATAAAAGTATTTGATTTGAGTACTATTTCTTACAGATTACTTTCTTTTAAATTTTTAGTTTAGAATTGATGCTCATATATTTGTTTTGTAGTCGGTTTTTTTTGCAAGAATTATTATAAATAATTTTCTCTACTCTCAAAATGTGGGTCAAGCTTTCCTTGCTTGAGGAACCAGTGAAATAATTTTATATAATAAATTGATTTATAAAAATTTATAAAATAGTATAGTGTATTACCATTATATTATTAAAATAATAGTTGAATATCCAAAATAGTTAATTTCAATATGAAGGCTGTGTAAATATCAAGTGTCTGATTATAACGATTCAAAAGATAAGGCCATATACATAAAATAAAATCACCTACCGGGACACTGTTTAATTTCTAATTTGAAATATTTATACTTATGGTCATAATGGACTATCTGCAATTATACCTAATTTCCAAATTACATCAACTATAAGGACACTAATCTGTAAGGTAATTTTGTTATTAGTTTGTTAAAATATGAAATTGGTGCACTTTAGGGTTCAAAAGACACTTAATCCCATACATGGTTTTCCCGATGCACAACCTTTGATTTTTAAAATTATGAACTTTTTCGAATGGAACTAATCTATAAGCATTACCTTTCAAATAAAAATATATATAAATCGGTACAGAACTAAATGATTTCTAGGAGTTAACTCAGACCATTTGATAACCTTCATCTTACATGAAGTCGGTTAATTACACGATAATTTTGCAGATATTATTGAAGAAATTTTATTTTGGCCCATTTATTAATAATTACGCATTCGCAAAAAACGGCAATACTGCCATGTCATGCATTGAAAAAAAAAAAAATAAAAAAAAAAAAATTATATTGAAATTTATTTTAATAAAAAAATATTTAAAGCACAAATATTGAAACATTCAAAAGCCATTAACTGCAGAGGAAAAGGTAGAAATGTACAAATTTTTTGCTATTGCTAGATATTTATATATATTTTAATGTTTGATTTTTATTCACAGTTTTTCAGGTGGCGGCAATGGCCAACTTTATGTAAATACGTATGACATATGCTTTTGACCCGCAAACAATTCCCATACCAATAATTTAGATGAATCAAATACAAGGTTTTGCCCAAATTGTGCTCAAGTTTCCGCTTTGTGCCTAAAATATATAAGTGACTAGTCGTTAAAAAGTGAGATACATTATTTTCACTGTTGCTCAAGATGTCAAATTCCATATATAGATAACATTTTTTAATATATAGAACTTGATATTTTAAGAAATAGCGAAATTGAATGTATTTACTTACCATTGCCATCCTGTAAAGTGATTCGTCTTGGCCTTTTTTTAATATGGTCAAATTTTACCCAGTAGTTATTTAAATTAGTCACAAAACTATTACTGTTAAACACAATTAGCGAAAATTGTTTTTGATTTAGCTAGATTATTTGTTTGAAAATTGTTTGTTATTTCAGTAAAGTTTTTCATTAGTTTCAGATAAATTATTTGTTTGAGTTTTTTTTTTAAATTTCAGTAAACTTTTTGTCTACTTCAGACAATTTTTTTTTTTTTAATTATTTTATTTTATTAATTTTTTGTCTGATTCAGACAAACTTATTGTTTGAAAAATTTTTTTAAAGTCAATAAATTTTTTTACCATATCATAACTTATTGTTTGAAGAAATCGTGGAATATTTTCAATAAACTAATTTTAAATTTAATTGTTTGAATTCACAAATTTGTTTATCATTGCACCATTTTCAAATAAAAAATTGTCTAATTATGCAAATTAATTGTTTGAATCTGAAAAATTATTTTTTCTGTGTATGAATTTAGAACTGTTTATTAGTGCAAGAAAAATGATTAAATTATAAAATCTATTGCATAAATTTTATATGAAATTGCACTAAAAAAGCATAAAGTATACCGGTGTACCACTGATGTGTCGATTGTACCAAATTTGGTACAATTGTACCACAAATCCCAACACTAAAAGGATGTGTTTCAAGCCTCTTTAAATATGTTGCTGCATGTTTCGCTATTTTTCCTTTAACTAGATGTTTGTGAATGTTTGAGTTTTTAATGTACCAGGATGCTTTATTGAGGCTTTTGGCCACCAAACCACAAGCGCATAAGTTTTTATGGGTCACACCATCATTGAGATAATCCAGTATGAAGCCTTTGGCTTAGGGCCACAAAGACATTTAGATTGATGCAAGATCCTTTTTTCTTACATCAGAGTGATGATCCTCTTTAGCTAAATAAACACAAAATTTCATATTTTATTAATTGCTAAATTATCAATTTGTCCACGTAATTTGTTTCTTATTTTTTATTCTAACCAAGAAACCAATTTAAACATTTTATTGTTATTATAATATACCGGAGTGAGTATTTACACACTTCACAAAAAAATCATTTTTTCTTCTGGATAAAAAATATAATTCAAGGCAGAATTGTATTCATACGTGAGTTAAAATTTCTGTCAATCTTAAATATTTTAAAGGTTTTTCGCTTAATTTTGCACTTTTTATAAATTTTATCTGAATTAAAGTAAAAATTTATATTATTATTATCATGCTTTTAGGATTGGTTGTATAAAAATAAACACAGTATACTTCTAGGATTGGTTATATATAAAAAAAACGTATGAGGACACTCTCCATTATCATTATTTATTATATTTTTATCATCTGTTTGTAATCATTTTACCCGCCCTGAGCAAATTCACGGGCATAGCCCGTCTATAATATTTTAATTTTTAATACAAAATTGCTTATAAAAAACTCTTTTGTGATATGGTCATATTTAAACACTTTCGGCGCGATGCTGATAAATTTCTTCTTTTAAGTAAAACTAGTTTTAACCACTAGCACTCAAATTTAAACAAAATAAATTATTATCAGGTGAAATCGATCCAAAAAAGCAAAGATAGAGAAATTGGCTGCTACGGGCATTACTATATTTTTTAAGGATGCACCACAGTGATTTTATTTATAAAGATTTAGATACAAAATTAGTTTAATTTAAAGATAAATAAAATAAGCAAAATAAGCACAAAATTTCTTATTTTATATTAATTTCTAAATTATCAACTTTTCCACGTAATTTTTTTCTTATTTTTTATTCTAACCAAGAAACCAATTTAAACATATTATTGTTATTATAATATACCGGAGTGAGTATTTACACACTTCACAAAAAAATCATTATTTTTTTCTTCTGGATAAAAAATATAATTCAAGGCAGAATTGTATTCATACGTGAGTTAAAATTTCTATCTCTCTAACTTTATTATAACTGACTATTTCTTGTTTATTATTTTTTTAAGCAAATCACTTAAATCTGTTCCCACCGTAAAATAAAGCTTATTCATCGTTTTAATATTTACCCACACATGCATTCAGACACACTACGTTCTTTCACATGTACAGATGAAAACATTAGATCCTGTTCATTATTAAACGGTTCCTATTTTATTTAAAAATCTCTTACATTTGCATATTTATATAAAATCCGTTCTTCTTTATTTTTCATCTTTTTCTCTTTTGCTAAAGTGACAATTTTTGTATGAACAAATTACCACGTGCATAAATAGAGCTTTTAAACGTTGATTCTTCTGTTATTTGGATATGTGTATGACTATTTATATAATATTATTCTGACACGTTTTGAGATTTCAAACAATCACGTGTTTTTTGATTGTTGTCAGACTTTTTTTTAGTTACTTAACTTGTATTTCCAATTGTCTTCTTTTTTTTTGTATTTTCCCCTTTCCTTCTCAATTTTGTGTGAATTTTTTGTTGTTGTATTTTTTGATTTTCACTGGAAACTCCACAAAATCATGGGAATTTCGTTATTTCATTCTTTGTATTCTGTGTAAATATTTGCATTGTTAAGAAAAGATTTTCCGATAATTTTTCCTCTTTTGGAAAAATTTATTTTCATTTTGTGGTCTGCTGATGCAGTGATTTTATGATTTTCTTTTGTAAAATTGTATTTATAGCATTTGAATTTTCGAGGGTATGCAATTGAATTGTTTTTCCTTTTATCAATTGTTTAATTTTAAACAATACCGACAGATTTATTAAGAGCTGGAAAGAGTTTAGTTTGTTCGTTTTAATTATGGGTATATTTGTCTAATAATAATATCAAGGGATTCTTGTGCTTAATTTTCAAGTTTTAAAACGTTTGGTGTAAAAAGTAATGTCGTTTAAGATGAAATTATTTACTTTAAAGCTGTTAGTTACCCACAAAAGAATTACAAATTAAAATTTTTATTAATTATAAACCTTTGTTTTCTCTACTTTTTATGCTTTGTAAGCTATATTGCCAGTCACTAAATCTCCACAATTCACGAGTCGAATAGGTTGGAAATATAGAAAATATCTTTGATCTTGTTATATGGAAAATATACCTCTAAGAAATTGATTTAAAAAATGACTGCATAGTAGAGTATCGGTTGTTGATTTTATTTGAGCAAATAATTAATCGTTTTTCCAATTTAAATTTTCGTCTATTAAACCATTAGGATTTTTCAATGTCTAAAAACTTGAATACAATGAGAAAAAAATTTAGTAATTATATAACTTCTTAATGACAACTTGTAGATGATTTTTAAAAAGGATTTATTGATTTGCTTATTTTAGTTAGAAAATTATTTTTAATTCTTTCTCCAATGCACAGAAAAAATATTGATCATAAATAATATTAACTGATTTCATAGCTTTTCCGTAATATAAAATATGAATTAGATGGCCCAGTTGGCTAGTAGGTAGTAGGCTAGTCTACGAGTCTGGGCATAGTGGGTTCGATTCCCAAAAACTGTCTTACTACAACGAGTGAAGGTCTTTGTAAGTGTATGCTGGATAATTAAGTTGGAATTTAATTTGTAATTGTATTGTGACATTAAAACTAAATTATGATTATTTCATAAATAGTATGATTTTGTCGTTATGCGGAAAAGATAAGAAACACGTTTTAAACATTTATAATGGAGTGCAAATATTAATGTGTTTGATATAAGGAATCCTCGTAGTAAGAGGAGTTCTGAAATATGCTTTGACTGATACTTAGACACTTTAAAGGCACTTTAAAGTTTATTTTTTAAGATAACCTCTAAACTACTAAGAGCGTGTTTTTCGGATGGAGATTAAAGATTTAGTCATAATTAATCTTTGCTTCTAGTTTTTAAGATAATAATTAACTTATAATTATTTGCTAGTTTAAGCAGCCAACATTAGTGGATTCAACTGTCATACAAAAAAGAAATCTATTATTTTTTAATTATTTTACACTTCCAAATAAACTATCTGTTCATTATGTTAAATAAGAGCAATTTCTTCTTCTTCTGTAGACAACACAGTGTTCTTTTGGTATAATATAATTAGAACATATACAAAAGGAGATAGAGCTTTTTTTTTAATTATTTTACACTTTTAAATACCATTTCTTTATATTATACTACCAAGTAAACATTTTTTCTTTATTTTTATTCTCTTCATATAAGTGTAAAACAATTTAAAAAAAAAGCTCAATCTCCTATGAAATATAATCCTAATTCTTTGATATGTTTGTTTAAATAGAAAATTAATAACAATTGTAACTAACTTGTAGATAGATAAGAAGAATGCTAATGTCTTCCGTCATCAGCTGTCTAGAAAATGCATTCTAATGTCTAATGTCTAATTTTTCTTTATCTCTTTATAATTAAGAACTTAAGCCTAAATAATTAATTTATTCGTTATAAGTATTATTTTTTTCTGCACGATTACTAACACGTCTAGTTCGAAATTATTCCTAAACGAACAAATAAGAAGTAAAAAATCAGTAAAAAAATGTAAGATCCTAATGGAAATTAATTTTAGTCGATTCAAAATTTGCAATTTTTCTTACGCGAACAATTAATCGACTTAAAATTCTACGATTAATCAAACCGTTGATTGTTCGAGTGGATATTATACATACCAACCTTAGGTTAGGTTAGGTTAAACGGGCCGCCCGCAAAAACGCGAGTTCACTCGGAGGCCAATAAGGCCCATTGTGATGCCCCAACGATCGTCAACCCCCACCATTCCCTAAAGAGCTCCGATACCGGTGGTTCTTGTGAACCACCCGGAGCTTTTCACAAAGCCTAATAGGCTACTCAGTGTCACATCCCTGAGACAGTCCAGGTCCTGGAAGAATCTTTGACCCAGAAATTTGAGCCTACGCTCTTGAAGAGCCGGGCAGTCGCAGAGAAGGTGTTGAACTGATTCCTCCTCTTCCTCATCCATACAGCTTCTGCAGCACCCTCCACGAGAGATTCCCATACGCTCCGACATACGTCCGATCATACAGTGTCCCGTTATAACACCAACCAGAAGTGCTAACGAGCTTTTCTCGAGGATCAGTAGTGCCTTTGTCCTTTTTTTATCAATTGAGGGCCAAAGGATTCTAGATAATCTGCAAGTGGTTAGTATAGACCACCTGCGAGCCGTTTCCTTCAGCGACCATTCTCCCAGTATATTAGACATTTCGGCCAATGGGATATTGATTTCCCCTTGGGCAACCGTCACATCCAGGTTCGAACCGTTCCTCGCACATTGATCGGCCATCTCGTTTCCACGAATGCCCTCATGTCCTGGAACCCACACTATCATTATACGATGTCGTTCAAGTAGGGCTAAAGATTGTATGCAAGCTAACATACATACCAACCTTACTAGACGACAAATAATTTGACGTCAATTGCTTTGTCTTCGAATAAAGTACACTCAATTCTTTTTTTACACGGTCTTTTTTTACACGGGTTTGATTTAACACTATTTGAAAATAAAAAAAAAAAACAACATTTTACACGATTTTATTCCATTTAGCACGATTCGAAATCATTTGGGCTTAGATTTCATTTGTAAAATTTAAGTTTTGCGAAATATTTTCATATAAAAAATTTAGAGGAATTCCCTTTTTGTGCAAACAAGCATTTTGACTTGTTAGAGCAATTGAAATGTGTTAATAGTTTGTGAACTATCAATGCATATCTACAAAAAGACGACGAAAACTACAACGTAAAGTCATTTCTTTAGAAAACAAAAAGGAAATTTTAGATCGCCTTCGAAATGGAGAAGACCCAACATTTCTTAGTAAAATGTTGGGTTTAAACGAAGCTACAGTAAGAACTATAACAAAATAAAATTCAATAAGGCAATCGTTGATTTCTGGAACAAAACTATCTATTAAGTCTTCATCATACACTAAAGACGCAAATAAACGGTGCAAATACACATTACCTATATGATTTAGAAAAATAAACATGATTTCTTGTTCTTAAAAAAATTCTCGTTTTTCACTAATTTTTATAGGTTTTAGAGATAAGGAACCAATCATCTATTTTTTTATATGATCAATAACTTTTTTTAAACGGTTTTTTTTTACACGGATTTTTCTGGAACCAATCTACCGTGTAAAAACAGAATTAGGTGTATAGTATTTTATAACGCCGCAGTACAAAACTTTGACAATGTATACACTCTCAAAACACCGTCGGCAAATATTAGAAACGCATATGTGCATGATTTAAATACGGTAGCACAACTGTACATAAACTTTGTATTGTTATGTTTTGGAAGTCAGCCTAATATACAAACAAAAAAAAATCATTTAGATACGAACGAATTTTATAAATTCTATATAAAATTATATCGAAGCAACTTTCTAGTTTATGTGACGAGAGAATATTGCCTTACAAGGGCCCTTAAACGATTCACCTCTTGAAACATACAAATCGGAGTTCCCTCAGAAACAAGTTTCTTCAACAGTTGCGAGACTTTCTTCATCAATCATCACTATCGGATTATATGCTTACAGAAAAGGAAATATTATATCCATCTCTCATTTTATCTTACACAAAAAAAATATACAGTACTTCCACATCACTTAATCCTTAATATTCCACTAAAATTAATCTAAAATCCATGAAAACCATCAAGTTTATTTGTTTTTTTTTAAGCATTGTGGTTGACATTTGTATCAAACAATTCTACGTAAGAGCCATTATTGTAATATTAATTTTACAATAGTTGTAATTTGATTTGTTTCCTTTTTATTTTCCTCGATTATGTCACGTTTAGCATGGCGGAAAGTTATATTTGTAGAGGATTTTTTCATTTTAATTAATCATAAATAAGTAAAGTTACTATTAATAACTTCTGCATAAAATAATTACATTATTGATCAGAGGCGAAAACAAGCGAAATATGAAACTATGAAAACAATTAGTAAAAATATCAATTTAATTTCGCATGATATAACCTAGAAACATAGAACAAAATGTAAATTTAATACAGTATTAGAAATAATAAAACTGACAGATCATTTAATTATTTCAAAATATGGTTGAGATAACCATAATCTAAGAGCAACAAATAATTTTTGAATTAAATGGTTGTTCTTAAGTAATTTTTTTTATAATATAATAGCTATCCTCAAGGTACGACGCCTACTGTTCTCATCCAATCTGTTTTTTGTTAGATTATCGCCCATGTTCTGAAAAAGGCATATCGCTTAAAATTTGCGTTTTCGATTTGAAAACGCCAAACAGGTGTTCTGGCAAACGAAAACGCTAGAAATCTGGCGTTTTCAAACCGCTAGTGTATGCTGAAGCGATCTTGTAATTTTTACATAAACTGCATTTGAAAGAGAAAATAAATTGATGTAAAATTAAAATTTAATATGTTTTGTTTTTATTTGAAGAAAAACTTTTAACATTTTTTTTACAATTTTAATTAAAAATATGCAATTTAAAATTTTGCTTTGTTTTTCTCAATTTTGTCGGTTTAATTTAAAATTTATTCGAACAAAATTTATTTTTTGATAATTCTTTTAATTGACGAATTTTTATGAATAATTTTTTCTATGTTTATGTTTTGTTATTATAAAACATATGTTTTCTATTTGTTCGAACACAACTTCGAAAAAGGCAAAACGCCAGCAAATCGCTTCGTTTTCAGAACATGCTTAAATGCGTTTTGCGTTTTATAAAACGATTTGCGATTTGAAAACGTAGCGTTTTCAGAACATGGGCGTATATTTACACGATAATATTTATTTTACTTTTTATAGGAGATACCACTCCCACTATCCTAATCCAGACTGTATTTTGTTAGACTATGAACATTAGTAAGAGAGTTACTTGTGCAATGTTTAACACCCTACCTATTGCAGTTCTCAAGAAACAAGAAAATAATTTTTTCACTTTGTAGGGGAGGTACCATGCCCACTGTTCCAATTCATTTTGTACTTTGGTGAATTATACACATTTCCAAAGCGCTATCTATTGTAGTTCGCCAGGAACACGATAATAATTTATCACTTTGTATGGGAGGTACCATGCCTACTATTCCAATGCAGTCTGTGTTTAGCTTGACATTGTATATACGATAAAATATATGGGAGTAACTGCTGCAAAATGGCAAGGTGCTACCTATTGCAGTTCTCTAAATAGAGGATAATAATTTTTCACTTTGCATAGGAGGTACCACGCCCACTAATCCAATCCAGTCTATTTTTCTCTAAACGGTGTATGTTAATATATAGGTTACCCTGCAAGACAATAATAAAAATTTACTTTGTATCGGAGGTGCCACGCCCACTTTGAATTTAAAAAAATAAGTACCCCATTTTACTAACCGTATATGTAATAATAAACTAATAAAATTTCAGAATGCTCTATTCACTGGTGTAGGCAACTATAGCTATCCGACAAACAAACATACAAACAAACACATTTTGTGCTTTATATATCGAGCCATTACCGCCGAAACGTTGTAAGTGTCTAAAAACTAATTTTTTAAAGAGAAGGTTTTTTGTAATTTTTTTTTTTTTTGCTTTAAGTATATTAATACAACCTCGAAATTACTTTTGGTGTAACTTCGTAATGAATCTTATATTAGGTACAAAATATTAAGAGATGATGCGAATGGTCATAAACAATCGATTTTGATCAAAAAACGAAAATCCAAAAATTAAGACTTAAGACTTACGGCGGTAAGGGGTCGATATATAGATATAGGTAATAAAAATATTGTTATTGTTAGAATCATACTGTCTATACATATAATAAAACTGCTTACATGAAATATTTTTGGAAAATCTTGGCTCTTGTGAATATAGAAACGGATATGGAATATTAAACCTATTTTTTTTAAACTAATCGATGAATTTTAATAAGTTTCTATTAAGGCACCTTAGCAACTCATTTAATTATAGGATACTTTTTTCCCTAGAAATATACAATTTGTAGGTACCGATTTAAGTTTATCTAACGTTTCAACATTGAAATAGGGTACCATCAGTTCTTAAGTTAGGAAAAGTAGCGTGACTTATATATCGGGTGTTTTTTAGCTGAAATGTATGGGAGATGTTGAATGAATGTAATATTGGTTCACATTTGCAACATCTTACATCTACCATCAACTCAATTGTCCAAAAAAAATTAAAAGTAATGACGCATAATTTTGCGAATAAAAAAAATAAATAAAAAGATAAGATTGCAGCAAGTATTAATAATAGGACTTATTGTTGCTTTGTTGTAGAACAAACCCAAGTGTTAAAGTAGAGTTATTAAGTTATAGAAAGCATTTTCGAGGAAGATATGTACGAATTTCTACTAGACATACCGCTCATTTTTATAGAAATATTTGCTTATATGAAGGTCACTTTAATAGCGATGCAACTAAAATAACACAGTGCAACACGGAAAAAATAACCATATACGGACACCACTACGTGATAAAAGACCAAAAAAAAAGACCCCTGCCTCCCAGTTTTGCCCAAAGTCCTCCAGGACGTAGTGGTGTCCGAATATAGTTATTTTGTCATGACTTAAAAAATTACACAGTGTGTAATCTAAATTTTATTTTAGTCATGTTACTAGAATAAATGAAAGATGTAAAATGAAACACACTGAGATAGCAACATATTGTAAAGGTGCTGAAAAATGTTGATTTTTAGCGCTGTGTAATTCTTATGAAAAAATATCAACATTCTCGAAAATTGATGGTAGACGTTAGAAGATGATCACTGTAAAAGGGCTATACGAGCTTTCTATGTTAAGTAGCGCCGTCTTACAAGTTGCGCTGTGTTATAACCAAAACCCCTAAGGGTCTGTGAGCACATACACAATCTCAACCAGAATCTGACGAAGAGAACAAAACATGTAAAAATTTTAAATCGGTAGCATACCAGCTTTCAACAATGTAGGTTTGTGTCCCTTTGCTAAATATTTAGCAAACCAATGCATTTTCATTTTTACCTCTTTTCTTGGTTGGGGGCCTTTGCTTATAACCAAAAGTTGTTGTGGTTAAGCTGATGTTTTAGAAATATGGTCAGCATATACATATAAGCTTTACAAAGTTGAATAATGGGAATTTAAAAATACTTTAAGTTAGGAAACTTTTTATCTTAAGTTTCTCCTTTTTTACAGAAAAATTGTTTTTGGTAACGAAGATTATTAAACCATTGATTCGATGCCAATATTCCCATAGATAAGAAAGTAAATCATCAGTACCGACTTGTCGACTTAATCGACATTAATTTTTTTGCAAAGACTGTGTTTCTATTTCTATGTTAAGAAATAATATATAATAACGATACCATTAAAATAATAATATTCAATTATGTTTAGATGGTTGTGAGGCACAATAGAAAATAAACAATAAACGCCATCGGAACATTCTTTCTTTTCCAAACGATATTACACTTAATTGAAAATTAAACAAGTCGAGGAAATACGGAGTAAGTAAGTTGTACATATTAACCGTAATATTACACGGTGCAGCAGCCGCAGTTGACGTTTACGAGGCTCAAGAGAAAATTATTGAAAAACTTTGCATCTGTCTCGTATAAAATAGTAGAAATTGAATCACAAAATTGTTTTTTATTTTATTGCAAAATGTTTACATTTAATTTGTTTATTAATGCGCAAGAAAAATAACAGTAACTAAAGCAATGTTAAATGTATTTGTTAACAAATGCATAAAAACTATAGAAAACCAAGAAGTAGCGCCGACAAAATTCTATTTTTCAAAAATACATTAAATATAAAATAGTTTAAGATCACCAGAAAGAATAAGGGAAATGAAAATATAAAATGTATCTTAATAAAATTCTATACAATACAAGATACTTGATCCCTTGCAACATAATTTTTAATGGTTGATACTGTTGCCAACACTAATGGTTTGTCTTCAGGAAGTCTAAATGCAAAACGAAAAAGAAAACGCATGAAAAACTACTCACTGGCCGGCCTTACTGCAAATGTAACAAGATACATATTTTATTATAATGACTTACTATAAATATTTCTTTTTGTTGAAAAATAACGAAACGAAAATTATGTTTTCATATAAAACAGACAATAAAATGCATTTTTAAAAGAAAAATGGTTTATATTCTGTATTTTGCTCTTACTTCATGTTGGGCGAGGAGGAAGCACAACAAAAATAAAGCTTTTTTTTATTTCTAGGGCAGACATTTTTTTAAATGGCCTCTGGATAATGAAATTTAAGAATTCTAAATTTATGGATTTTTATTATTTCAATATTCTTTTGTTTGTTTTTGTAACTGCAGAAAAAACTATTAAAGCTTTTAAAGAGTTAGAAAACATATCTGTTTAGTTTATTAATGGTATTTTCTTTTCTAACTACAACATCACCTTTTAAAAAGGTAAATATTTAAAACTAGCTGTGTCCGAAACTTCGTCAGCGTCCTTGCAATATTTTCTTGGACTTTGCGTTGGAAGCAATCCACACCAAAGACCCTTGCTTTTTTAGTGCTTTAGTTATGGTTTTAGTATTTCCTTTATTTAGAGGTTCTCATCCCTACTAAAATAAGTAAAACCATAAACCATAACAGTACCACTAACCGATATGCATAGTTTAAGCATATCCGTAAGTGCTTCAGTTGTGGTTTATGTATTTACTTTATAATGGGTTTCCATTTCGAGGTTCCCTACTTTTTTTTTAAGGAAAAAAACACAGAGAGTTCAAATTTAATGGAGAATGTTTATTAACATTTGAAAGAACATTCTTTGGTATTTATTTTTTAAAGATTATGTCTATTAAATGTTGGCCGTTGCTACGTCGCAGATGGTACATCCGTTGAGTCCAATTTTCGATGACTCGTTCGAGCATTTCAACTGGTAACTGGCGAATGACACGCGTGATATTTTCCTCCAAGGCCTGAATCGAAGCGGGTTTGTCCACATAAACTTTAGACTTTACACATACCCACAGGAAAAAGTCTAACGGTGTGATATTACACGATCTTGGTGGCCAATCGATCGGCTCAAAACGTGAAATTATGTGCTCACTGAAATATTCTCTCAATAAATCCATTGCTTGTCGCCGCTGGCGATGTTTTCAATTCTTGCCGCCTGCATAATTGGCTGTATCTGGTAAACCTAATGTAGCCTCTGTATTTTTAATCGTCGAAGTTTGAAATCAATTTGGATGTTTGTTCGCTCCGATCACCAATGATTATTTTAAAAAAGAATTTTTTTATTATTTATTGTATCTTCAATATTTGTGAACTAACAATAATTACTCTTATTTTAACTCTAAAACAAAAATATACTTTTTAAGTCCAACCAGTGCTAGACAAAAACATTATTTGTTTCATGGTTGTTGCAATCATTTGCGGGTCAACCCTCTGATGTACGGCCCCTAAAAGGAGTATCTCCTCTTTTAAATCGAATGTAATCAGGTTTATAAAGGGATTGGATGAGATTCATTCTCTTTAGGGTTAGGTACCCAAAGGGTAAAAACGAAACCCTATTGTTTTCGCTACAATGTCTGTCCGTCTGTCAGCGCGTTTTATCTCTGGAATCGTAATAGGTAGACTCTTGAAATTTTCACAGATGATGTATAGCTGTTGCCACTATAGCAACAAATACTAAAACATATAGGGTTTTCCGATATAGCGGTGTTATTCACGAATATGTGTTTATTTCTTGAACTATAGGAGGCACAGACTAAAGATTAACAAACAGTAATTAAAACTTAGTTCGCTATATAAACAAGTACAAAAAAATAAATCCAAAAATTAAAGGGTGTTCCGATAGTGGTGTGATTCTTGAGCTATAGGAGACAACCACTTAAAATTTGCAGACAGTAATTAACACTATGTTCGCTTTCTAAACAAGTATATAAAATTAAACCTTAAAATTAAATGGTGTTCCGAGAGAGACGTGCTTTGCGTGTATATGGCCTAAGTTTTGAACGATAATAATTAGATTCTTGAAGTTTTTACAGGTGGTTTATTACTATGGAAACTTTAACAAATAATAAAAATTAAAGGGTGTTCCGACAGTGACGTGATTCTCATTATTTCTTGAACCGTAATAGGTAGACTCTTAAAATTTTGTACAGGAGATATGTTGCCACTGCCGATATGACAATTACTAAAAATTAAAGGGTGTTCCGACAATGACATGTTTTTCGTATATAGTGACTTATTTTTTAATTCTAATAGGTAAACTCTTGATATATTTCCATGGCCGTTATAACAAATAACAAAATTAAAGGGTGTTGCGACAGAGACATGATTTTTACTTAAATAGCCTTATTTTTTGAACCGTAATATGTAGACTCTTGAATTGTTTACAGTAGATGTTGTACTTCGGCCGCTGTAACAATTACAAATTACCATCAGTGACATGTTTTTCACGTATATTACCTTATTTTTTGAACCACAATAGGTAGGGCTGATATTTTCATAGAAAGTGTATTACCATGGCCGTTATAACACCAATTCATAAAATTTAAAGTGTGTTCCAATAGCGATGCAATTTTCGCGAATATCATTTTGATTTAATTTTAAAAATAAAGGGTGCCCCATAAGACATGAAAAAATCAACAACTTGAATTTTTAAAGTCGTGCTAAACATAGTACGAAACCCTACGTGTGTGAGACTAACTCGCACTTGACTGATTTATTTAGATACGTTACTGCATGTTTCGCTATTTCTGCTTTGACTGATGGCATGTTGAGGTCTTTGTGGATGTTTTTTTTATATACCAGGGGGCAACTGTAATCATTCGTAAAATCTTATTTTGGCGGCTTTTAATTTTTTCTACATTGCTAGCTGAGGCAATGCCCCATCATTGAATGCCAAACACCAAATTGGTTTGAGGATCGACTTGTACAGTAGAAGTTTACAATCTAAGCTCAAGGTGGAGTTTCTGCCAATAATTTAGTTGTACTGCTTTTAATTTAATTTATGTTAACTTGAAATCGATGTGACTTTTCCAAGTAAGGCGGCGATCAAGATGTAAACCCAGGTATTTAACGTCTGAAAGCTGCGGTATCATTTGATTATTTATGCGAATAGGAGGGCATGAGTCCCTACGCAGTGTGAAAGTCATGTGAGTGCATTTTTGTTCATTCACCTTTATTCTCTATTTCTTAAACCATTTTTGCAAATTGAGTTTGTGGTCTTGTAAATATTGTAATGCTACTTGGGCGTTTTCATTAATACTTAAAAAAACTGTGTCATCAGCAAATGTTGATGTGTGGACTCAGGTGCTGATTGGCATATCTGATGTGTACAGTAAATATAAAATTGGTCCCAAAATACCACCTTGGGGAACTCCGGCTTCAACGAGCTGAGGAGAGCTTAAAAAATCAACTTCTTTTAGCGAAAACTTTTGATTCGTTAAATATTTTTTTAAGAGCTTATAGAAGTATTTGGGCAAGTTCAGTTTTAACTTATATTAGGCCTTCGTGCCAAACCTTATCAAATGCTTGAAAAACGTCGATAAAAAGCGCAGAACAGTATTTTCTTTCTTCAAAAGTCTTTTTAATTACATTTACTAATCTGTGTGTTTGTTGGATCGTACTATGTTTTTTTGTAATTTTGTATTTATTAATACTTTCGCTTTTTTACTTTTGAAGGTCATAAAGGACATATTTCTTCCAAAGATGAGAATCTTTAGAAGTTAGGAGTTCTCAAGAAATTTCAAGTAGGAACATTAATCGGACTCATTAATCTCAAAGTGATTCTCTAATATGAGCAAACACAGCTTTTTCATATCATTTGTTTATAATAAATTATCGCTTAACCATATAATATACCCGTGGACCAAAGTACTGACTCCCTAAACTGAGCATTCTGAAAGAGTTTCGTTATTTCTAAGGTTTGGCCACGTATAAACTTACTTACTTAGTTGTAACCCAGCATCAAATTTTAAAAAAGGTATTCCAATAAAAATTTGGCTTTTTTAGTGGAAGGCCTTCCTAACTGGATTATCAACTTAATGATTTTAATAAGGGGTAATACTAAAATAATCAATTCTAGAGAATGGATTACGTAATGTAAGGTAACGCAAAAAAAGGTATGCAAATATATACTTTGTTTGGTTTTATATAAATAAGTTGGTGAGTTAACAGTTTAAAAATATCTTTTAAATAATGACATGATCAAAAATTATTTTTTAACTTTGATGTAATGTATTTTGTATTCAAGCAACAGCTTCATTAATGGGTCCCTTTCCAACCCCGTTTGCTCCCAATGATTATGTGCAAACCAAATTTCCAGCTGTGCCTATATGCAACTCTCATTGTGTAGATCCGGTATGCAGCCGTTGGTGGGAATCCCCACTTACGACCACACACACTCGTTTACATTGATGCAAGATCCTTTTTTGCTTTCCATATCTTCGTTTCAATCTGTTCATTCCAGATAAGTTCTTTATCCAAGAAATACCTTGATAGTTCACATTCCTTGACACACTGATTTCCGATCCGAAAATTATTACAGACTTAACCTCTATACCTTTGGAGTGAAGAGCATAATGTCGAATTTGCTAGAATTTATGGTTATACCCTATTCATTGCACCATGCGTCGGTTGTTATGAAAGCCTGTGATGCATCCTTGGATGGATGCATACGCAACTGTATGGACGCCTATTAAGTACAGTTCCGAAAGAAAGACATCAAAGGTGATGTTCCTCAAAAGAGGTGACTGCCCAACCCCATAGTCTGGTATGCTCATTTTTCAGATTTATAGCTTTAGACATATTTTCATAGAAAATTTGAAATTATCTTATGAAACTTTATTTTGTTTTAGAACCCAAGTTTTTTTTTTTTATTTTTAGTGCTCATTATATAATTTTGTAACGACATAACCGATAATTTATTTAAATTTCTTCTTATAACTAAAATGATTAAAGCCCTATAACTTTAGTTTAGCATTAAACCTCCATTGCCTTCTTATTAATTATTACATATTAAGACAAGCAAGTGTCTACAACTTATTTTTAATCCTGCTAATAAATTCAAAATTTCATCAGCATAAAATCTGTTACCTGAGTGATTATTGAACACAAACCTTATTGTTAATTTTCTGCAACATCGGAAATATTCAATCAACAAGATGAATGTAATTTACAAATACTTCTCTACTTACATGTTTACAAATAAATACTTGTTGTATTTGCTTAACAAGGCTCCCCAATTAATATTTGTGATAGACAAAAGAGATTTTAATAGATGTATTAATAAGTGTTGATTAAATTGTACACAACTTCGAACACTTTAGGCTTTGTAGGCATTGTTTGACTAAGAATTTTTATTCTTTATTCTGAGGCGAAAGAAATTGCTCATAACATCAATTATTTGTATAAATTTTCAAAGTTAAATTTGATTAAAGTTAAAACCGCTGTACAGACGTAATTTTTAAATAAAAATATTTTAATTTGTCTCTTTTCTTTTTAATTAATTTTGTAAAGTACTATATTGTATTGTTGCTTTTGCACTGAAAAAAATCTATGCATTGTATAGTATCAACTTTGTTATTTTATAACTTAATTATATTTAAGAAAAATGTGACATATTAAATATAAATAAAATTTTGTATAATTAATGCAATAAATATTTTAATGACTTATTAACTTACGTTTAGTCGTTAAAATGAGAGCATGAATTGATGTTTAAAATGTATTTTTTTTTTTTCATTAAAAATTTTTATTATATGTATTATTAATGTTGGGGGAATATCGAAGCTGACCACTTCCATAATGATTGCCTTTTCTACACACTTCCGTCCTGTCTGATTACGGGGAACCGAAATGTAATTTACGGCAACCTCCTTACATTGAGTAATGTGCTACAACCACCCTTTAATCTTGACTTTAGTGATTTCAGACTGTAAAATGGCCTTCTTTCTCAGCACGCAGTCTCTAGTAATTGCTAGCATTTTTTCAAGGCTCAGGTTCCCCATGGCATCCACATTTAGCAGGCATCGACCAGTGGAACTGAGTCTTATTCTAGCCAGCGCTGGACATTCACATACAATGTGCGCTGCCGTCTCAGCTTCTTTCCGTTCCCCCTCTCCTCTTTTGCCTCTGCCTCTGACTTTTAGGCATGAGCTGTAGAGACTCCGACTTGACGTTGAAGAAACGTTTTGAGGTGCCTGCTTTCGAAAAGAATTTATCTAAGCTCACATGGTCAGATACGTCCAATTCATCCACATTTACCTCCATAGCTGCAGGAGTATCTTCATAGACTGACCAGTCCACCCCTTGCGAGGTACCTTTGTCATTCTCTTTCGATATCCTCCCTTTGCCAGTAGCAACTGGGAGTTCCTAAAGGGATTAACCTCTCCACCTCTAACGAGGCTTCCTTATCCATCCCTATCGAAATATCCCGGCCCAACTCCATAGCTTTAGACATTAACCTGTTCACCCCTTGCGAAGCGTTCCTGTCCATCCCTTCTGAAATCGTTCCTAGGCCATTATTGGAGAAAACGATGTCCACCCACACAGAGCTCCTTAAGCGTGGGAAAGTCTACATTAAAACTAAAGGTCGACCGCTATCCAGAGTTCGCATACTAAAGACCAAGCACCCTCTTCACCACGCATCACTGGCGTATGCTGTTCCTCTGTGGATTAGGGGAGCTATTAATGACCACTAACTAGCCATTCAGGTTCTCGGCACAGCCACCAGCAACCTTAAACTTACAAATAGAATTATTAAAAATTTTTACTCTAAATTTAACAATTTTAATTTTTTTAGTGTAATAACAATAAACGCTCTGATAAAAAGAAACCAAATTAGTTGCCTATATAAACATCTTAATTTGTTGCTGAAAATATAGAGTGTACCATTTTCAGAAACCAAGTGACATAAACCTGCTTTCTTTAAAGCTGGAATGCTACTAATTACGCTTTGCACTCTTTGTGAGTCTTGTTGAGACTGTGTAGGGTGTCTTTGTTCAAGATTCACGTTTAACGACAAATATACTGAATGTTTTAATCGCTTTAAGACGCTTCCCCTATTACTAATTTTGTTTACTGTCTTGAATGTATGTATGTGAACATTTAGAATATTGATACTAGTCTGTGTTAAACCGAAAAAATTAGTTTATTAACTACACAGGTCGTCAAAAAATAAAGAATAGTCGGGAGCTTGAACCTTGTTTGTGATTTTAATTGACTTTTATGTGCTTAATCTAAATCTATTCACAGATTTTTTCTATAATGTTTAGTTTTCGAGATATTCTTGTTTTAGTAAAATAAATAAATTAAAATACTAATATTTGAACATTAAATACGTATTTATTATGAAAAACAAAGTCGGGAGCAGGAACTTTGTTATGTGATTTTAATTGACTTTTGGGTGCTTGAACCAAATCTCAGCACATAAAGTTTTTCTTTCACGTCTAGTTTTCGAGATATACTTATTTTAATAATATAAAAAAATTAAAATATAAGAAATGTAGTTCTTGTCATAACAATGGTCTGCAAAAAAATAAAGTCGTGATCAAGAACTTTGTTATATGACTTTTTAACTGACTTTTGTGTCCTAAATTGTAATCTGTTAACAGATTGATTCTATCACGTCTAGTTTTTCTTTCTTTATTCTTGTTTAATTAAAATACTAATATTTAATACGTATGTACTATAACAATAGTATATAACACTGGTTTGCAAGAAAAAATTGGTCCCTAAACAAAGATACATATGTATTGCACATATGTATCTTTGTTTAGGGACCAATTTTTTCTAGTGTTAAAATTGTTCAGACTTGCTAAATTCAAATCCGCTTTCAGTTTTTGCGTATCACGTACAATTTTTTTTAATAGCAGGGCTAATATTTTCCCCTAAACAATGCGACCACGCTAACTTATTACAATATAACTCTTTAATGGCTGATTCCATTTGAATAGTTGAAGCACCAAAAAATGCGGAATAAAATTACTTTACATAATTTTTTCCCATTTTCAACTGTTTCAGAGGTATTCAGAAATTGGTGGCGAAAAACAAATATTTATAATGTAGTAGATACCTGCACTTATTTGATCATTGATTTTCAATATTTATGGCTTATTTTATTCGTATTATACCTAGCTTTCCGAATAAGGACAAAAATGTAAAATATTTTTTACGAATTTTTAAAGAAAAAAAATTTTTTTCATTAAAAATATTTTTTTTCCCCACTAATTTCTAAATAACTCCGAAAAAGTTGAAGACGAAAAATGATTATGTAAAGTTGACTGAAAGCTAATTTTATCCCGAATATTCTAGTGTTTATTTAAAAATAAGTTAGCATGATTGCCTTGCTTAGGGGAAAATATTAGCCATGCCCACATAAATAAAACTGGAGTGGCCTACACTCAACTTTACCATACCTAATGGAAACAGATATTTTTATAGATATATTACATAAATAATAAAAGTTCAAAGTATATTTGAATCGAAAAATTGATTATTTTTGGTTTGGGGTGTTAAGTAAACTACCCCTTACCCCTTCCCGATTATGCCCAAAATTTATACAGCTCTTTATATCCATAAACCAAAGGCACATACTGAATTTCATTTTGATATGTCGTACGGTCGTTTACAAAATTTGGGAGTAAGTAAACTACCCCTTTCCGCTACCCGATTATGCCCAAAACTTACACAACTCTTCATCTCCATATACCAAAGGCACATACTAAATTTCGTTTTTATATGTCGTACGGTATGACCAGTAGAGCGTTCACAAAGCGTTTGGTGGTAATAAATTACCCCTTGCCCTCTCGCGAATATGCGCAAAAACTATACAGCTCTTCATCTCCATATACCAGAGGCACATACTTAAATTCATTTTGATATGTCAATCGGTATGACCTGTAAAAACTCCACAAAAATAGTGGCATACACACCCATCCCACAGACATCATCGCGAAAATAATCAAAATGGATTCAGGAGACCTCAAAACGTATAAATCCGTCAAAATCCCGACCTCGAATTTTTTCATGATTACTATTCTTTACCTTATACTACGTATGGTAAAGTAAAAGTTTGTACGTGATACGCGAAAACTGAAAGCGGATTTGAACTTAACGAGTTGTTATTTAAACCCTGATTTTTAGGGTTCCGTACACAAAGTGTAAAAACGTAACCCAATTGTTTTCGCTACAATGTCTGTCTATCTGTCCGTCTGTCTGTCTGTCAGTGCCTTTTATCTCCGGAACCGTAATAGGTAGAATCATGAAATTTACACAGATGATGTATAGCTGCTGCCGCTATAGTAACAAATACTAAAACAAATAGGGTGTTCCGATAGAGAGGTGTTATTCACGAATATGTGTTTATTTCTTGAACTGTAGGAGGCATGGGCTCAAGATTTAAAAACAGTAATTAAAACTTATTTCGCTATATAAACAATTATAAGAAAATAAATCTAAAAATTAAAGGGTGTTCCGATAGTGTTGTGATTTGCATGTATAAGGCCTAAGTTTTGAACCATAATAGGTAGACGCTTGAAATTTTCACGCTATAGTAGAAAATTCTAAAACTTATAGGGTGTTCCGATTGGGAGGTGTTATTTTTACGAATATGTGCTTATTTCTTGAACTGTAGGAGGAATACACTAAAAATATGCAAGCAGTAATTAAAACTTAGTTCGTTTTCATGACATTTCCAAAAAATATCTTCACAACAGCAATAAAAAAAATATGATCTGCAAAATAGTTTGTTGCATTAGAGAACAATCCCCCTAAATTATATAATTAAGTATCCATATATTTGTATACTTTATAATATTTAATTACAAGTATTCTTTAACATTATTTATTATTTATTTCTAAATTGAAAATTTCAATTGAAATTTATTTCTAAAATACAAATAATTCTTAGTAAATAGAATTAAAACTCAGAAATTAATAAATCAGAAGTTTTTCGATAATAACTTTTCCTGAATTTATGATGAAACTAAGTGAGCTAAAGGAAACTAAAAAACTTTTAAGTATTTTACAGCATATTTTAAAACTTTTTTTTATCCAACTGAACTTCTCCCAACTAATAATAAGGAATAGCTTAATACTAAATATGAATGTATTTGTTTTAAGCATAAACTTAAAATGAATTAGAAAAAAGTTTTGGCGTAATTAAACAATTTAACAAGAATTTAACTGCCATAATGATCCCTATAATGTCTGCCATAATGATTGCAATTGCCTCCATCCATCAAAGGCTCTTAATCTGTAAAGGAATATTTATGTATCTGTTGTGTGTATAATTAAGATTCTTATGAAATGTTGGTAAAACTATAAAAGTAATAAAATCGTTTGTCTTTATTAAGGAAAATTATAAGAAAAAAAAAAAAAAATGCCAAAATAGGAAGCAATAGATTTTCTTAGTATAATACTGCAAATTAGATTTTCATAAACTAATTGTGTTTTCATACAGACTGTAAATAATATTATTTTTGCTATTCAATAATTCTAATTTTAAACATTGAAACACTTGAATATTTAATTGAAAATACTTGGATTAATCTTAGATAATAATTATTAAATAAAATAAAATGTGTTTTAGTTGTGTATCATTAATGTCATACGATTTCCTTCATAGGAGTTTTAGTAAAGTTCTGATGTTGCTAAATTATTAAAAAAAAAAAATAAAAAATATATTAAATAGTCCATTTGTGTAAGCAAATTTGGAATTAAATTACATATTTAATAACGTAAAGTAGCTCACTTAGGTTCTTAAAACGATTTCCGTATAGCAATGGTTGACATGGTACACGCCGATATTAAATTATATATCTGCACCTCTGATTTTGTTTAGTAATTATAGTTTTTAATTGAACTTTTTATAAAATATTTTTTAAATTATGTATATACTTTTAGAAAATTTAATTATGTCGAAGCTTCAAATTTTACCCACCAAGGCTAAAATCAGGTAATTAATTATGACTTTCTTGTAGAAGCCTTATTATACCAATCCTATGCAAAATTCGAGTGGATGTGGACAGGAAATAACACTTTAAAAAATAATATATTTACTGGATATTTGAAAAAGGTTGATGTTGATGTTTGTTTCGTGACATTGAAAGGGCAGTGAATGATTTAAATCCCAAGAAAGTATCTGGTTTTGATAAAAACAATAACTAGGTGTTATTTGAGTTGCCTCGTATGGCACAAAAAAGTATTATTATGACATTTTATGCCATGGCCAGTTTCCCACAGCAAACTGAACCAAATTTCGTAGGTAATATTAACGAAAAAATTAGAAGAATCTTAACGACAAAAATAGTTAAATCAACTTAATTTTTATTCAAATCTACATATACGAGTATATGATTTATTCATATAAACTAATTTTATTCAAACTTTTGTTCTTTTGTTGAAAACATATTTCGATAAATTCTGTTAACCTTCCTGATTATTTTCATTTTTGTGCGACACCTTCACATTTCTCGGTCTCTCAGACCGATTTCAAGTATTTCTCGGTATCTCAAAACTATTATAAAGTTTTCAAAACCTGTGCAGTGGTCATATTTAACAAACTAATCTAAAATAACTGAAGTAAGAAAAAAAAAACAAAATTACGTTTTTTTAGCTCACAGCATCAATTTATATTTCATCACAATAATTTGGCATTTATGATCCTAGACCTAATATAAAAATAAAAAAAAATTCATTCACAAAACACATGATTTATAAAATGTTGTTATTCTATTAACATATATTTTAGAAGTAAACAAAAAAAATAAAATGAATTCAAGAAAAAACAGGAACACTAAAAAAAATAATTTCAAAATGCTTCAAATATATGCCTCTTTATGAGGTTAGTCTTTGTAAATTTCAATCAGTCGTTAGAGCTTGTGGCTCGATTCAGCGTCCTGTAAATCTTCAACTTCACTTTCCTCTGAGTATTCTTGTTCAGTATCAGTGTTTGCTTCATACACATCAATATTTTCTTCGTATTCAGTACCACTTTTCACATCAGAATCTAGATCTGAATCGATTTCATTCAGAATAGCTCTTATGCGCTCAATATCTGCCATATCTAACGAAAATCTCACGATAATTAACTTTAAACATAATTCTTTTATTAAATCATATAAACTGATCTCTAATTGTCCATTTTCATCTAAAAATTTCCAATTTAGCAAAACCAGCTTACCTGTCGAAAATGTGACTCTTAACTATAAGTCGGTCTCACAGACCGTCTGATTAGCAATCACCGGTACAACACTTTAACTCAAACGCACTTGTTACACTAAACGTTGTATAATGAGGAATAATGAAGATACTGAGAGAATGATGGTGTTGCAATTTTTTGTTTTCGTGAAATTAACACAAAAGTGATTCATCGGTCTCACAGAGCGACGAAATGGTCAGGAAGGTTAAATTAACAAACATTATGCTAAAACAGTAGTAAAACATGCCATTAAATTAGTTTATTTTACATCCCTAAAATAAGTTAAAGTGACTAATTTATCCTTTCATTTGACAAATTTTTCGTTTATATTACTAAATTTTTGCTTGTTCTATTTTTGAAGAAAATTCAATATCCATTTTGTCCATTTTGACAAAAAATTAGTTAATGATAAAAACGAATACAATTTACTAAGAACATTTATTTATAAATTTTTCAAAAAAAAATATGTTAAAATTTGCAGTGTATTTATCATTATAATTACTTTGAGAATGATGTAAGTCCACTTTTCTCAAAGACATACTACTATTTAGTTCAAAATTGTACTTCATGATTTCTTAAGTGCATTTTTATATGTGTGGTTACATTGTAAATGACGGAATTACGTTTTTTCTCCGTTTATTATACAATACAATAAATACCAAACCCTTAGAAGATGCAATTCTAAGATGGGGAAAACATATCAATAGTGAAGAAGTAAATTGGTTGAAGATATGTTGGATAAGGGTTTTAAAAAAGCAAACCATGTTCTATAAAACTTCATTTAGTGAGAATGAGGATTTTAAATCCCTAAATTTATTGCCCTCACAGGTAAGACCACAAAGCTTTATAAATATAGCACTACCACGTTTATATTATCATTCCAGAGCCGCCATCACATTCGAAAAATTTACAGAGATAATCGATTTATTACCATATATCCCTTCAATACATTGTGACTATTTTCAAAAATGTTGTCATAATGAAAAAAGTTAAAATATATTAATAGTACCCAGCAAAAAAAGACATGACAAAACACCAGGATATTCATGAGTTCTACTACTCTTGCAATGGTTCCAATGTAGGTGAAAAACGCATGATTTTAACATAGGCGTGTCATTGGAGGTCATGTGTTCACATTTATATAAACTGACTGTCATTTAAATGAGTGCGTAGGACTAATAAAAGTTCGATTATTCGGATGCGTTCATAATTTATAAATGCTTTTATGTAAATTAAAAATTTAAAAATTTATTGCATTTTCAAGTACTTCAAAACATGTCATTTTATTAGACTTAGGGATTACATTAAAAATGAGTTCGAGTAAATAAGTGCTAAGGAAATCATGAAATCAACATTTCCTTTTAAACATATTTATTATTTTTTTGCTGGGTAAGAATATAAATAATATTGGTTGAATGGTAAATATTAAAATGAAGCCTTTTTATATTGTTATTGAAGTGAAAATTTCTTTAGGCACGTTGAGCACTTTTTGGTTGAAAAAAAATTATTGAACTCAAAAACCGTCGTCACCTCAAAAAACGTCTTCACGATATGACGGTCTGACTGTACGACGATCTGACTGTATGACTCTGACGGTTGATTCACCATCTGACAGTCTGACGGTATAACTCACTATCTGACGGTCTGACCGTCTGACAGTCTGACTATTTGACGTCTGACTATTTGACGTCTGACTATCTGACGGTCTGACTATTTGACGGTCTGACTGTTTGTTTGACGAACTGCTGGACTCTCTGATGGTCTCACAGACTCTCTGATGGTTTTCTGACTGACAGTCTGACTATCAGATGGTCTGTCTGACTGTTTGTCTAACTGTTCTGTCCATCGCTGTTACTGCCATTCAGTTTGTTTTTATGCAAACAAATCAAAGCTGTGATTTCATTCACTCTATTTACACAATGATAATTTTAATGCACAACCGTTATATCTATATACATATATACATAGATATGGGTCAATAAATGGAAGTTTTGTTTATTCACATTTGAATGAACAAAAATTTACTCACAAACCGTTCACAGTGCATTGGAAGTCCTGACTTCCTTTTCGCATAAATAACCAAATGACACATGAAGTGTTATAAGTAAAATAATTTTACATCGTGATCTTCGACTTACTTGGAAAAGGCAATTATGCAATGATTGTAATCCAAGTTAACACAAATAAAGTTAAAATAGTCCAACTAAACTAGCTTATTAGCATAAACTGTACCCTCAGCTTAGATTGCAAACTGCTACTGTTCACGGCGATCCTCAAACCAATATGGTGTTATGGAATTAAAAAATATTATCAAAGACGCCACAACATGATGCTATGAATTAACACAGTTGCTCAATGGCAATCAACGGTGGCTTTGCCATTCCAAATCCGGCAATGATAGATAATGTGCTCCTGTACATCGTGCAAATATCGGTAAAGCTATTAACTGGTCCTTTGCCTAACCGAATAATCGCCCGTTGTTACACGTACAATGACCCCGAAAAGTTTCTTGTCCATGCCTGGTGCCATATTCTCTAATTCTAGTATATAAAGCTATCGCTAAAATTCTAAAAATGCATTTTTAAATGCATATTTTATGTCATTAAACTAAAATTTAAAACTAATCTATATCTATATCAATATCAATACATAAATATAATAAAATAATAACTAATTTCCGTCTGTCTGTAGGTCTGCTTTTCGTTTGCGTTCACATCATGTAAAAACTACTAAATGGGTTTTAACAAAATTTTGTGAGGAGGTACCTTAGCATCGTGATTCCAATATAGGGTACTCTTTTCCGCAAATATATTTTATTTCCAAGAGAAAGTGGGGAAAAAGCAATGAACTGAACTAACCAGATATACATACCTTATTTTTTATAAAGTAAATATATAATCTGATATGTAGCATAGTTTAAGGTGGCACTAAAAACGTAAGGTCTTTGGTGTGGATTGCAAAATCGAACAAAATATTCCAAGGTCCTGACGAAGTGGCGGGCACAGCTAGTAATGTAAATATTGACATTACTAGCTGTGCTCGTAATTTTTGAATGCATTTTTTAAATTTTAGCGATAGTTTTAGTTACGAGAATTACAGAATATGTCTGTTAGTGTGTTTAGTCTTGTTTAGTTTTAGCCACACGGCTCTTGAAAAACTTCAATCCTCTCTTCCTCTTTAGTACTGACCACTTCTATCTAAAATGGTCTTATTATGTGACTGATCGATCTCTTCCTCATCTCAGTTTTCATTGCAGAAACCAACTGAGGCGATTTTATTTCTCTTGACATTGCAATGTGCCAATTTGTCAATTGTAGCATCAAAAGCTGGCCTGACTACTAGTTTTGGGCGTACAATGTTACCCTTTAAAGCCTCCAGCCCTACCCACTGTTGACATAACTTGTATCTTTCTCACCCTTAGCAATGTGCCTTGAAGCTAGTTCCGTGCCAGGCTATTAATCTGGCTGAAACCTTGGTCTGGAATGTTCGGATAAAATAAAATTATAGCAGCTTCAGTGTCCAAATTCACCTTCAAGCCATCTCATACAGTCAATCGGATTTCAAAAGAGGGATAATTATGAGTTACGCTTAATAAAATTTCAATTAAATAAAGAACATGTTTTTATATTAAAATTAAGATTAGTTTTAAGTTGTAGGTTTGAACCTTAATTTAAATCAAACAAATTTTCAAAAAACAAATAAATGTTGGTTGCTTTATTTTACAAAAAAAAAAAAAAAAGTATCAGACTGAAAAAATATAAACAATTTTTAGTCAAAGAAAACATACGAACTATATGAAAGCGTATTAAATTATTAAATTAAAAATTAAATGCGCCACAAAGTCATAAGGTGAACAACATTATGTTTGAAAAATAGCACATTAAGCCTACAATCGCACTTTTTACCATACGTAGTATAAAGTAAAGTGTAGTAATCATGAAAATATTCGAGGTCGGGATTTCGACGGATTTATACGTTTTGAGGTCCCTTGAATCCATTTTGACTATTTTCGCGATGATGTCTGTGGGTGGGTGTGTATGCCACTATTTTTATGGAGTTTGTACAGGTCATACATTTTGTATGTGCCATTGGTATGCGCAAATGAAGAGCTGTATAGTTTTTGGACATAATCGGGTGGCGACAACGGTCAGTTTCCTTACCCCCAAATTTTGTGAACGCTCTACAGGTCATACCGTATGACATACTAAAACGAAATTTAGTATGTAACTTTGGTTTGTGGAGATAAAAAGCAGTATAAATTTTGGGCATAATCGGGAAGGGGCAAGGGGTAGTTTACTTGCTCCAAAATTTTGTAAACGCGCTACAGGTCATACCGTATGACATATAGAAATGAAGTTCAGTATATGCCTTTTTTTATGGAGATGAAGAGCTGTATAAATTTTGGCCATAATCGGAAAGGGGCAAGGGATAGTTTACCTAACACCTAAAACCGAAAAAAATAATTTTTCGATTCGAATATACTTTGGACTTTTATTTTTTATGTCATATATCCAAAAAAATATCTGTTTTCATTTGGTATGGTAAAGTTGAGTGGAGGCCACTCCTGTTTTATTTTCCTAAATTTTACATGACTAAAGATGTCGGTGAATTTCGTTCCTGCATCAAATATTTGTTTAATGCGTTGGTAGTTCTAGGCTTTTTAAGGTAGAACTTTCCCTTTAAGAAAGCCAATGGCGTTAATCACATGATCTAGGAACCGAAATCTCATCACTAATGCGAGGGCACACACGACAAAAAAGTATTTTATGTAATATGTAATTGAATTTATTTTCAGCCTATACATGCATACAACGTGTCATATCGCCTACATCACACATGTGAGCCCTAAAATACGGCCATTCTAACTTATAACCGAGAAAATTTGCATCACTCAGAGTAATTTGGTTCAAAAAACTACCATAATTATGTTATTTTTGAAATGTTGTTCAACAATAAAAATTCTTTGCCCTTTCATGTAAATCCTTCATTAGCACTTTCTATAAGATTTCAGCGGTCAAATTTTTATTTAGGTTTGCTAAAACCTTACTGAACAAATTGGAGAAAATCAAAATCTTGCGTGAATATTCGAAAAATTAACCTTACGGTAAAAGTTAAAGGTAAGATCATCTTGGGTTGGGTTAAAATATACTGATAATTACCCAAAGCTGAAAATGTGTAGATAACATCCTATCTTTTACTATTATTTTAATGTTATAAAAGTTTCAACATCTTACTTATTTATAATTTTTCAACACCTTAATTCATTATATCGTTAATTCCCGTATTTATTTTACTTAAGCATCTTCTAGGAAGATACTATTTATCTATCAACCAATTATTAAATCAAATTTAAACTTTTAAAATCCGAAGACTAGGACTTGGCAATATACAGTGGCTGACAAATTAATGGAACCTTTTTGTTTTTTTTATTTTAGTTTTAAATAAAGAAATGTTTTTATTATTTGAAAAACAAATATTTTGAATTATAATTCGTTGTAATTTTAGCGATTTTTTTTTTTTAATCTATTCCGTAGTTATAGTTTTATTAGCATTTTTATTTGTAAATAAAAAAAGAAACTACAAAATAGAGTTTCTAAAAAAATGTCCATTGAATTAGTCACTCACTGTAAATAAACAGGTTAATTTTTATGTTTCCTTTGACAACAAATAATCTTTCAAACTCAGCAATATTGCTACTACTTTGTTTTTCCAAAGTCTCGTAAACATAAAATGTCAGTCTATAAAGTTTGCTGTTTTCACATTAATGAAAACGTTAATCCAGGAAGCAAAAAATCCATATTTTCATAGATTTTTAACGTGTTACACAAAGCTCGTTGCCTTAGTTGCTTCCGTTTTACTTTGACTACGAAGAGTACAAGCAATGCGCAAAAATTTAATTAAAATTTCTAATAACAACGGTGCAGTGTACACAATAAAGGAAAAGGGAATTAAACGTAATAATCCAATATTAGTGCGTATAATTGTAACACAATGGAAAAGTTATTGGACAGATTAGCAATAATTTTTAGCAAGGATGTAGAAACTGTTAAAAAAAAGATTAATTAAATGAGCGGTTCCCTAAGTTCATTTTATTTTTCATGTGAAAATGTAATTAGAAGGGCTTAAATATAAAATTATAAAAGCTAAAAAAAATTTGAAAACTTTGCGAGTCTTTTTGTCAATGGAAATTATGTTAGAATTGATAACTAGTTTTGAAACTACACCTAATTCTGTTTTTACATGGTAGATTGGTTCCAGAAAAATTTGTTTAAAAAAAGACATTGATCATATACAAAAATAGGTGATTGGTTCCTTATCTCTAAAACCTATTAAAACTAGTGAAAAATGAGAATTTTTTTAAATACAAGAAATCATGTCTATTTTACTAAATCATATAGGTAATGTGTATTTGCACCGTTTATTTGCATCTTTAGTGTACGATGAAGACTTAACAGATAGTTTCGTTCCACAAATCAACGATTTTTTAAAATTTTTTTTTATAGTTCTTACAGTAGCTTCTTTTGAACCGAACATTTTGCTAAGAAATGTTGAGCCTTCTCCATTTCGAAGGCGATCTAAAATTTCAATTTTGTTTTCTAAATAAATAGCTTTACGTTGTAGTTTTTTATTTGTAGTTTTCGTCGTCTTCTTGTGGAGATGCATTGATAGTTTTAACAAGTAAAAATGCTTGTATGCACATAAAGGGAATCCCTCTAAATTTTTGATATACAAATATTTCGCAAAACTTAAATTTTACAAATAAAATCTAAGCCCAAATGATTTTGAATCGCGCTAAATGGAATAAAATCGTATAAAAAAAATATTTTTTTATTTTTATTTTTAAACAGTGTTAAATCAAAACCGTGCAAAAACAGAATTGGGTGTACTTACAAAATATTAACTAGCAGATACCAGAGCATTCCTAAAATTAAATATTATCCTTTGGATATAAATTTTTAAACTTTCTAAAAATTGTAAGGAAATTCTAGTCAACCAATTTGCTAAAATTTATTTTTCAAATCCAAACACATTTTCTTTTAATCTGCATATTTGTGCATTTTCTAAGTTTGTAACATAAGTGAGCATATAAGTTTATAGGTTCAAACGAAAAACCCAATAATAAAATTAACTAACATTTTATGATGAAGATTTCACAACATATTATTGTTGTTTACTGTACACATCAGATATGCCAAATAGCACCGAGTACATACATCAACATTTGCTGACGACACACCTGTTTTAAGTATTCATAAAAGCGCCCAAGTAGCATCACAACTTTTACAAGACCACATACTCAATATGGAAAAATAGTTGAAGAAATGGAGAATAAAGGTGAATTAACAAAAATGTACTCACACATTCGCATCAATAGTCAAATGATATCGCAGCTTTCAGACGTTAAATACCTCTTGATCGGCGCCTTACTTGGAAAAGCCTCATAGATTTCAAGTTAACATAAATAAAATTAAGAGCAGTTAACTTAATTGGCTTATTGGCAGAAACTCCACCCTGAGCTTCTAAACTTGTACTGTACAAGTCGATCCTCAAATCAATTTGGTGTTATGGGATTCAGTTATGAGGCACTGCCTCAGCTAGCAATGTAGAAAAAATACAAAGGCGCCAAAATAAGATTCTGCGTATGGTTATATCTGCTCCACAAAGATGCCATCAGTCATAGAAGAAATACCACAACATGCAGTAAAGTATCTAAAGAAGCTTGAATCTCATTCAAACCCTTTGACGCGTAATATACTAAATGAACCTGATTGCATTCGAAAAAAGAGAAGAGATACTGCTTTTCTTGACCGTACATCGGAGGAATGACCTGCAAATGATTGCAATAACCGCGAAACAATTAAAAATTATTTTTGTATAGCACTGGCTGGACTTAAAAGGTATTTTTTTACATTATTGTTGTTGTAAAGCAAAATTGCTGTTGTGATTTTTTTATCGAACTCCGCTTGTCATGTTATTGTTGTATGATAATCGAATATTTATTTTTAACACCAGGTACCGTTACGAAGAAACACGGCACGAACAGAAGAAACATGGTTGTGCTATGTAGTCACAAGAACTTGTTATGAACCGGTTATGATGAACAACTTAAGGTGTTTTAAATCATCGCTATAGTCATGAGAAATATGTTTTTGTTAACATTTGACCAGTCAAGGCTTTCTACACCCAAAAAATGCAACATGGTTGGTTTTAACTATATAACTATTGTAAAACTTCAAATGACAGTCAAAGTTTCATTAGAGTTGTAAAAGAATATATTATTCATAACCATTACTTATAAAGTTTGTTCGTATGTAACCTAAGCTGACTAGAAACAAACATATAATGTTTGGTTTTGAAAATACTTGACTATTGCCAAAATATTTTTTAAGTTTTGTATTATTTTTTTTGTTAAATCATTAGATCTGATTTTACGGGTTTATGTTTAAAAAATTAAGAAACATTTCTTATATCGATTTGTTAAGAACCAAATAAGTAAATATCTGAGTCATATCTGTTTATAAAGCTATAATATGTTTATATATTAATAGTGATAAAATAATTTAATTTAAACACATAATGTATATATTTGATCATAACATAATAAAATTTCATTATGGTAAAATACAAAATGTTTATACTTAAAAGTAATTAGTTTTTGAAAATTTTAATTATTATTAGTCGAACTGTTTATGTATTACATACAATGAAATTTTATAATCAAGCTTAAGTTCGTTTTTATTCTCTCTAAGAAAGATTTAATCGCAAAGCACCGCGCAATCTTGTTTACTCAACAAATTTTGGTTTGATACTAGATTAGTGTTAACTAAAAACGAATGTTGAGAGTAAAGCAAATAAACAATAATTCTTGCAAAAAAAAACCGACTTCAAAACAGACAAACTTAAAAGCATGTTTCTTTAAGACGGTAACTATTGCGACACCCTGTAATTTCCGAATTCAAATTTTATACTAGTTATAGCGATCGTAGCAATACAGGTTCGTTGTAAATTTCAACCTTCTGTCTGTAACGTTTTAAAAGTTTGGTCATATACATCAAATTACATAAACTATTGCGACACCCTGTAATTTATAATTTTAAATAATTATACTTATTATAACAGATATAGTAATGGACATTCTGTCTAATTGTTAAGTGTTTATCAATAACTGTTTAAAAGATAGGGTCATATATATCAAATGACGTCACCTATTGGGACACCCTTTAAATTCAAATTTTAATATAAATACTTTTTAAAGAACACTTTGTAATACAGATTCTTTTTAAATTTTAACTTTGTGTCCATATACATCAAATTACATCAACTATTGGGACACCCTATAATTTCCAATTTTAAATATTTATACTTGTTGTTATTCGAGACATAGTAGTGAACATTTTGTCTATTTTTCAAGTGTTTGTCTATAACGGTTCCAAAGATGAGGACATAATGATCAAATAACATCAATAATGGGGACACCCTTTAATTTATAGATCCAAGTTTTATACTTGTTTTAATAGCGGACTAAGCAATATAGGTTCTTTGTAAATTTCAACTGTCTATCTATAACAGTTGAAAAGTTTGGCCATATATATTACTTTTACATTAACTATTGGGACACCCTTTAATTTCCAAATTCATATTTTACACTTGTTATTTTAGCGGACTTAGCAATACAAGTACTTTGTAAATTTCAACTGTCTGTCTATAAAGGTTCAAAAGTTTGGCCATATATATATCAAAATAAACCAACTAATGGGACACCCTTTAATTTCTAATTTTAAATATTTATACTTATTATAAAAGACATAGTATCGAACATTCTGTGCAACTTTCAAGTGTTTGTCTATAACGGTTCAAAAGATAGGAGAATAAAGGTGAAATTAAGTCACCTATGGGGTCACCCTTTAATTTTTAATTTTATTTTTTAATTACTTTTTGTTGTTGGGAGCTACTGTGATACGCACTTTTTTTTAATTTTAAATTGGTGACCTATAATGTTCATAATACACGTAAAAAACATGTATGTTGTATGGGGACACCCTTTAATTTTTAAAATTTTGTACTTCTTTTAAAACGGGACCAATCTGTAGCCATAACCTTTCTAATAGTGCAAAATTTTTAAAATCGGTTCAGAAATGACAGAGTTCTGCGGGCACAAACATAAAAAAAAAAAAGCAACATTCAGACGAATTGATAACCTCCTTCTTTTTTTGAAGTCGGTTAAAAAGTAACTTTCGTTGTTAACCGAAGGTTGTTTGATGGAACAACAACATACATATAAGGTGGTAAATATTAAAAGTAAAAATATTCAACAAGAGGGAAGCTTAAGGTAGTGGTAGACTTCGTTCTCACCAACTGACGATTGATAATTGAAGTTTTCTCGTATTCCTTTATCTGGGTTTGGTTAGTTAAATAGATGATGCTTACAACTAAACACTACCCTAAGTAGATTAGATACAAGAGTGCTGATGACGGACGTGGCTGTCTAGAAAATGTGCATTCCGCTCGTGCTGGTGTCTAAGAATTAAATTTTCCCAATTTTTCTTTAATAAATATTATCACCTAATTTGTAATTTAATTAATTCTTTCTTAGAGAGAATAAAAACGTACTTAAGCTTGATTATAAAATTTCATTGTATAAAAGTAATTAGGATTATATTTTAGAATGTTATTATTAACTTCGACAATAAAATGTTTCTTACATAACAATACATTATGTTTAATAATAATATGGTTTTACTGCAAACATATAATTCAATCATAATATGTTTCTCTTAGATTATCGTTATTTCAACTATTATTTTCTTTGAGTGTAATTCCTAATGTAATCAAAAGTCTTTTTTGGATTGTTCATACAAATATTAAAAAAATAGAGCAGGATTGGTTTCTGTCAATATAAAAAAAAGTTTAAAATTTTTTGCATGAAAACATTATATTTTTTCTTTACAACTTTTTCGATATCTCAAAAAAATATTTTTTAAAGGGCATCTTTAGCGACGATTTTGAATTTTTTACTTAATCGAATCTCGAAAGCTAGAATAAATCAATGAATTCAGCGCCTCGATCCACATAACCTGAGAGATAACAATCAGAACATTAAATTCAAAATATTTATTAGTGCGAGGCTAAAGGTATAGTCTTCAAAATCAGTGAGAGTGTGTTATTTCTTTATCAAAGTGCATAGGCGATGTCAAATTGTCTTGATTAGAACAGTGAGAGTGGCTACTCCCATTCAAAGTCATGTCAAATCAATGTTCTTCCAACACTGATTACAATAATAGCGAGGATTGAAACATGAGCGTATAAATAATAATTATTTTATTTATATCTAGAGAATTATAAAACTTAAAAAATCGTATGAATTTCTACGTTATAATAGTTGGTCCGTACGCTAAAAATAAATGGAATCGAAAAGGCTCTGCCTACTCCTATTCTTATATTAAAAGAAAAGAAGTCATCCTAAAGGGAACTACATTCGCTAGAACCTTTAAACTTTGTGTCTATAATTCTGCTACTTCCAACGAAAAATAAAAAGGACTGGAAAAGTGATCATATCAATTTCCATACAAAAAAAAAATCTGGACTAGCCTACACTCAAATTTACTATACCCAATGGAAACAGAAATTTCTATGGATATAAAGGATATAAGTCCAGAGTATATTCGAAACGAAAAATTAATTATTTTCGGTTTGGGGTGTTAAGTAAACTACCATATACCAATGGCACATACTTATATCAAGCGGTATAACCTTCAGAAATTCCACAAAAATAGAGGCATTTCCACTGTACAAATTAAACATATTACATTTGTTTGCCGTTTTTATCACAGTTTTCTGATTTCCTTTTCTAAAATATTAAATGAAAGTAAAACTCAGCGATAAAACTGTCGTTGTTATCTTCAGGCACAATTTTTCACTTTCATTTCACCTCCCTCTTTTTGATCTGTAGCTGTTAAAAGTTAGATTTAGTTTTCAAAGTTTTTAAGATTTTCAAATACTGTTTTTTAATTGTCTCTTAAAAATATCATTCCATTAAACAAAAGTACTTCAATTTTGTATTTCTATACATTTTTATTTTACACAGCAATACAAAATTTTTATAATACCTTTTGTTTAAGATTCTTTAAACTAAAAATATGTATTTAATCTATACTCAATCTCTTTTTTTGTCAATACAGCAAAAAAGTGTAACAACTAATACTACAAAAGTGTTAAATCGCGAAAAATGTCAACGTACATAGTGACTGCACTTTTAACAAGGATTTGCTAAATTTATCGTTTTATTTTCTAAATAAAAAATAATAACAAATAATCTACTACAAAATAGAAAAAAAAAGTATTAAGTGATTTTTTTTAACAAATCAGCACTATATGGATCAGTGCCAAAGCATGATTCAAAACATAAAAATGAATCAAAAGATAAAAAAATTAAGTGCAAGCAAAAAAAACTACGATTACTTACTTAAGTCTGCATTAGCGAATATTATTTACCCTTTTCTGTATTATATACATGTAACTATATGATCAAAATGAAATTATATCCGTTTGTAATGGTATCGTGAGAGTGGGAGGAGTGATTTGGGTGTTTGTTCAAATGTTCACAACTAAAAGAGTTATAAGTCGTTTTCCTATAATCATTGGTGACGAAAGGGGGTCAAAAAGGAAAAAAAAATAGTTTCTTCGATTTTTCTCTGACTTAGCTAAAGAAATTTTAAACGTAATGCTATTTTTAGGGTATCTATAGTTTGGGTTATGGTGTGATAAATTACGTACTAACCGAAATGGCGCATCCTGTGATAATCAATTTTTTTAAATTTATACTAATTCAGGTTAACGCAGTCTAATAAAATTTACTCAAATTTTATTAAGAAATCGTATAAAGTACTATTTTTTGCACTCCCCGCGCATTTTCGGTTATCTGGGGATTAAAAATTGAGATGTGCATTAAAATTTAATTTCTATAATGTAAACCGGCCAGGCCCCTCGCATTTAAGTGGTAAAAATGGCCTAAAAAAGCTGTAAAAAAGATATGTGGCTTTATTAGTCAATAACTCTTAAACTGAGAGGTTTTCGTGATTTACTTATATAAACTTTTTATTCGTTATAAAGGGAGAAATATTTTGTTCATACAAACTTTTAACCCACGATAAAGCGTAAGTGATTTTTTAGCGGTTCAATTCGGAGGTTATCTTGAAACTGAATTTTGAGTGGTTCTCATTCATTTCTGGAGGCATGTAAATACGAACTCTCTTCATCATGAAATAGAAAATTTTGGGCTCATTTAGTATGTGAATAAAGGTTTTTTGAATGTTGTCCATTTTATGGCTTAATGACCAAAAACTGACTCAGGCCTGTAATATTATGAAGTAACTTTAATACTGAAACTCTTGAAAGTGCGCAATTCCATTATTTTCGTTTTCTAAGTGTTAGTAAATCAGTTTAATAGTAAATAATCATAATATTTTACAGATTAATCGAACAAAACGTAAAAAAAATATTCGATTAATCGATCAGTATTTATGTTGTTTTGAACGTAACTTAGTTGATATATTATCAAAAATTCATTTACTTTACGATTAATCGACCAAAACGTGAAATATTATTAATAAACTTGAAGATATTAACTCTTTCGACTTTATAAGTTGATCAATAGTATTTTACGCCAGAGACAGGTTTTGGTTCGTTTTTCGTAAAATAAATGAAGTCATGATAATATATTAGCTAAATTACGTTCAAAACAACATAACGATTAATCGAATATTTTTTAAAGTTTTATTCGATTAATCGGTAAAATATTATGTTTATTTATTATTAAACTGATTTTCTAACACTTAAAAAACGCAAATAATATAATTGCGCACTTTCAAGAGTTTCAGTATTAAAATTACTTAATAATATTGCAGGCCTGAGTCAGTTGTTAGTCATTAAGCCATAAATTGGACAACATTCAAAAAACCTTTATTCACATACTAAATGAGCGCAAAATGTTCTATCTCATGCTGAAGAGAGTTCGTATTTACATGCCACCAGAAATGAATGAGAAACACTCAAAGTTCAATTTCAAGATAACCTTCGAATTTAACCGCTAAAAAAAACACTTACGATTTATCGTGGGTTAAAAGATTGTATGAACAAAATATTTCTCCCTTTATAACAAATAAAAAGTTTATATAAGTAAATCACGAAAACCTATCAGTTTAAGAGTTATTGACTAATAAAGCCACATATCTTTTTTAAAGCTTTTTTAGGCAATTTTTACCACTTAAATGCGAGGGGCCTGGCCGGTTTATGGTTTAGAAAGAAAATTTTTATGCACAGCGTATTTTTGACCCCATACATAACCGAAAATGCTCGGGGAGTGAAAAAATAACACATTTGCATATATGGGTGGTCTAATGTACATACATATATACATATACTTCCTGTCTGGCTGTATGCCTTAATTTAATTTTGTTCGAATCATGTTAAAACTACTGGATCCATTTTAAGAAAATTTTGTGAGGAGGTACCTTAGTATCTTGATTCCAATACTTTTTTCTGCAAAACTATGTTATTTCCAAGAGTAAGTGGAAAAAAAGCAGTGAAAGTACACTGCTTTTTTTTACCGATTTAAAGATACTGCATATTTTAAGGCATCTTTTCTTTTTGAAAGCGGGATATTTTAAACACGGTTGCGCTAAAGATGGTGCTGTTTTAAAATAATAGCAAAATGAATTGAAAGTGGGATATTTAAATTATAGTTGCGCAATAGAGGGCGCTGTTTTAAAATAATCATAAAATATGTATATAGTAGCCAATTGAACAAAATTTGATTTGTATTTTTACTGTGTGGTATTCATTGTTATTAAAATATTTTAAACAACTTTTACAAGGCTTTGCAATAATTTTTAGAATTATAGGATTTTATGTCAATTTTAGAATTTTACCTAGGGATGGGTGCCTTTATATAAAGTAAATAATTAAGAGTCCTACAATTTGGTGTGGATTACTTTCAAAGCAAAATCGAACAAAATGTTGTCGCACGTACACAACGTGTTTGTCCCACTCATGTCACATAACGTTATTCGATTTTATATTTTTTTCAAAAGTTATTTTTTGGTCGTTTCTTCCAATATTACAAAGCACACAATCTCTTACTTCATAAAAAGCTTTTCCGTTTTCTTTGAAATTTAAATTTGCAAAAAAAATAAAATATGCGTTGTAGACAGTGTTGTCAGATTAGGGGATTTGTCCCCAAATCGGGGATTTTTATTTACTTATGGGGATAAAATATTCGGTTTGGGGATTTAGGATTTTGGGATAGTTTCAATATTTTAGATATTTTTTGGGGAATTTTATTTTAATTTCGATTACTTTTTGGATTATTGTAACTTTATTATTATTTCATTAATACCTTTTCTAGCGCTCCGAATGTGGTAACAAAGACGAAGAAGATAAAAAAGCGAAAATAATTCAAGCAATAATAATGGATTTATTGCACTTAGATGTTATTAGTCTTGGTTACGATTTTAAGAAAGAAATGTAGGCTTAAATCTAGTATAGCGAAGCTACTCCAATTATAGAGAATTAAAAAATCAATAAAAGAGCAGCGGTCACCTATATTTTCCGAGTTACCTGCTTCTGAACAGCAGTAAATAACAATGTTTTAATAGACATTTATAAATCATAATTAAGAAAAATGCCAATAAAAACGTCAAAGCAACTAAGGTGTATTTTGGGCAAAAGCTCATTAATAACAAGGTGACGCCTTGTTTCTAGACCTGGTCGATTTACATACCAACCTACAATACTTATATAAAAAGTCGAATAAAATCACATAACAAGGTTGAAGGTCCCGACTTTTTTGATGACCAATATTATCAAAGCTTAAACAAAATAACAACAATCAGCAGTAAATTTATATTTTCTTAAATTATTTTACTATACTGGCTCGATTATTCCCACTCTAGTTCTAGTTGTAATTTTGCTTTCAAAAGAAAACAAAAAAAAAAATTAACCAAATTTGCACGTTATTAAAAACAATTAAAATTACATAAATATTTTAATTCCCAAAAATCATTACAATGGAATTTGTTTTAATTCTTTTAATCTATTCCCAGAAATAGTGAAGTAAAATCTAATCAACTTATAATTTTTTAATGAAGTTAACTATAGTGCAAATATAGTGCTCCCACGTAAACCCCTAAGGGTCTGTGAGCACATACACAATCTCAACCAGAATCTCACAAAGAGATGAAAACATGTAAAAATTTTAAATCAAGGGCATACAAGCTTTCTACAATGTAGGTTTATGTCACTTTGCTAAATATTTAGCAAACCAATGCATTTTCATTTAAACCACTTATTTTGGTTGGGGGCCTTTGGTTAAGTTCAATAAAAATAGTGTACTTCTCAGTGGGGAATTTTTGGGATAATTAAAATATTTTTTTGGGGAATGTTGGGAATGAAAATTTTCAAATTGGGGATGGGATCGAAACACTTCTCGGAACCCTGGTTGTAGAAAGAACAAACAAAAAGATAAATTTATTGAATTTACTCTTTAAGCATGATATAGGGTGTAAAACCTCACAAAATTAAGCTGAACAATAGAGTTTTTGTTTAAAAGTTTAACAACTCTAAACATTTGTATAGACTTTTATATTTATAAAATCCTTTTTCCTTTCATTTTTAACATACAAACATATTTGTTAAAAAAGCCGGATAAAAAGCAATTGAACTACATTAAAACAGAAATTGAATATTTTAATTTAATTGGTTTTAAGCTTAAAGTCGTTTTTGTATTTTTTGTAGTATCGATATTTCCCTGCTCCTTTGTGTAGCTTCATCAGGAAACGTTTTCAAACTTAACGTTAACAAAAAATTACAATTAAAAAGTTATAAAATTTTTTCAAACTAACATATTTAAAAAACTAAATTTGTCATAAATATACATACATACAAGTACAAACAATTATAAAATTATTTCTTATTTACTTATCTGTTACTTAGTCCTGGCTGACACTTTGAAATATTTGTTCTGCAAAACATAATTTTGTTGTTGGGTGGAAAGACGAATGACAGCGGGTACGATGTATCAGTTACTTATCACTCTGGTGCAACTTTATATTGTAGTTATTGTTGTTGTTGTTTGCTCTATTCGACTTGATGACGATTTTATAAAAGTATTCTGTCATCAGAAAAACAAGTACAAAGTATGGACACGAATGCAACTTCAAAAGAGAATTTGATAATGTTTCAGAAACAAAAAAATGCAAGTGTGGATCGGAATTTACTGCGCTAGAAATTATGGATCAATTTACTTCTTTACGAAGCGTTGGGATAGGTTTTTTACAAGGGCACACAGTGAACGGTCCCCATAGTAAAGGTGTTATGGTAGCTTAATGAAATTTTTGTCACATATCTCTCTTTCTATCTCTCTATTTTCAAAAAAGAATTAACATTTTTAGAAATCCTTTTATTTTTCCGGTGCGGGGACAATTAAATACCCAAAATTCCTCCATTTCAGTAATTATTATTGTTTTTAAAATTTAATTTATTATTTCACATACAAAATGATAAAACGTGATAGTTTTTTTTTTATAAAATATAAATAATCTCTAGTTATTTATGGTTGCCGTATACCTTTTTTTGAATATAACATTATTTAAAACTTTTTAGTATTTTTATTTTTTAAAGTTTTGAAAATACTCATAACCATTGGTATTCAAATAACATTATATGAATAGGGTTATCAAATTGACAATACTAAATATTTTAAAATTAAATTATTAATTAAGATAAGAAACGTATTTATATAAAGATTAATAATAAAGTTACAAACAAATTCAAATAACATGACAATTGTAAACAGTTTTCTAATCACTAAAATAAGTTTATGAGTCTGAATCAGTGTTAACAGATTCATCCACTATTATGTAATTACTAATTTCTTGATTATTGTTGAAAGAGCTGCTTGTATTTATTGTATTTCTATTAGATGAAATTAAGGGATCAGAAGAAATTAGGAGTTTATTGATTAAATCTTGATTACAATTTTCTCTGCTATTTTTTCGAGTGTGCTCAAGTCTGTTCTTTCTTAATTGTTTTGTGAAGGCATTCTAAAGCATTAGCCTAAGCATTCACCTTGTGTTAGTTCGCCCTGGTTTAAAGCATAGCCTACTATTGTCATAAATTTTCAAATATTAAAAATATCAACTGATAATTTTAATAAAAATATCAAATATTGATGATTTTTAAAATCATTATATTTCAAAAGTTGGCATAGAAAACACCTAAATCTTTTAATACATATTTTAGTATATATAACAGTAAATAAGATTATTGATATATAAAAATAGTTTTTTGATGTGCCTATTTTTTCGGGTCCATCGAAGCTGACTATTTTTTTATAAGTACATATTTTGGCTAAAAACTTTAAAAAATTTTTTACAGTGTTGTTATAAATATTTGAGTTTTAGGATTTTTTCATTGTTTCTGCTAAATTTCTGAATAAAACAAATTTTTGATATTTATTTTATATTTATTTTTCCAAGCCCATTAAAAATTATGAAAAAATTATCAAAATAATTTGACTTTAAAGCCGTTTTACTTTTTATAGGTGTAACGCACATAAAAAATCAAACCAGCTCTGGAATCGTGTGAGTCTCAACTTTCATCCCATATATATTTTATTGATAAATTCGAAAGTTTTTTTTTTGGATTTTTTTCCACTAGACAGTTTACTGTGGGGCAATTTGATTTTTCCGTGCCTTACTGCCTATCTCAGAGTGTCACACGAAGTCAATCTTTCGCACAATGTCATTTAAAACAAACAACATTTGTAAATTGGTTTTTGTTTTAAATATAATTGTGCGAAACAACGACTTTGTGTGACACTGTGAAATAGGCAGTGAATGAATTTCCACTGCAGTAAATTTAAAATTCAATATTACTCCTGTGACTTTAATATATATTACTGGTCTACTGTCGGCTGCATGCAAAATGACCCTATGAAAAATCGCCCAAAAGCATAAATGAAAAATTGCCCAAGAAATCTTCATACAAAATTGGGTAATATTTCATATGAAAAGTAACCCATAGATTTTGGGTGTTTTTTCGTCATTTTTGGAGAATAATATATTTTTATATTTTTTGCCCAAATATTTTAATGACCCATTTTTGATAATAAGAGTGAAAAAAAACAAAACGATATATTTTTAATAAAAAATTATCACTAATAATAAGTTGTTATAAAGTTTACCTTAAGCCGCAGAAGCGTTAACATTAAAAATTTATTAGGATTTAAACTGGAAAAATAAGCAACTTAGTTTCTGTCTCTGGTTTTCAAAAAAACTGATTAATTTACAGAAAATGTATTGACATCACATTTAAGATTGTACCAATGGCAGTTTTCGAAAAGCTTCTGATTATTTAAGTAAATTGTTCTGCTGAAAAAGTACAAGCTGCTTTTTTCTTTTATTCCAAATCGCGCGATTTTTCATATCCTGCGGCGCCTAATTCTAAACTTTAACATTAAACAATAATTAATTTCAAATCATATTAGCAAACTATTTGTAACTTTATTATTTTTTTTATTTACATATATTTCCTTTCATATTTATTTTAATGAACCCATGCAATATTTATTTGCGTACATTGGCAACAATATATTTAACTTGGTACCAAAACGCCTCCTAACAGACTATGATCACAGATTACATACAACTTCTTCTCTAAGCTTGCTCGATGAATTCAATCAACGGTTCAATTAATTTAAATCAACGATTTAATTTAGCAACGTTTGTAGTGACCGTGACCACGGTTACTCAGAGTACCTTCAGGAGCAGCAGGTGTCACAGCTTTCTTGGATTTTGATCAAAGATTACATACCGAAGTTGCAAGCTGAAAGCTTTCTCGATAAATTAAACCAATATCAATGCCCTTGCTAAACTATTGACATTTTTATATTTAATAAGAAAACTATAAATAAATTTCGGCGATAATTCATTTATATTTGGGTATTTTTCACAATTTTTGGGCCAAATTTCCATTTTTCTTTTTTGTGCAATCTTTCATTTCTTTAGGGTAATTATTCATTCGGCAATTTTTCATTTTTGTTTTTGGGCGATTTTTCATAGGGCCATTTTGTATGCAGCCTCTACTGTCGAATTTTGAGCAAGTCAACTACACGTTTCTTAGCTTAATTTTGGCAGCCACGAAAATGAAATAATGAAATTTCATGCGTTGATTAAATAGTCGCCCACTTAAAACCCATAAAAACTTTCTACCTATTCATGCTAATGGTAAGTGCACACATCTTTCATATAATGCAAAAGCGGTACACTGTACACACTCTGAGATATCATTTGCGTTAGAAGTGTTTTAAGGGTTGGAGTTTATAGTATATCACTTCGTCTACAGATAGCTAAAAGTTAAACTAATGGTTTTCAGGGTCAGTGTTTACTTGCTTGAGTCTACTGTTGAATGTTCGCTAGTAAAACATATTTTAGCGATGCCAATTAGTTTATGGTCCATTTTATGAAACACATTGCACCAGGCAATATGTATGTAATATATCATCAATTATCCTTCGTTTGACCATATTCCTACTAATGATAGATGCTGTCATGACGCAAAATCGCCTGTGTCAACGTAACCTAAGTATCATTAAACCTGTGTTTTAACATCCTTGATTTTAAAACGCAAAGTATCACTGTTGTTGTCTTTATCAAGAGTAATAGCAGTATTCCTCCACTAATACTCATTCTGTTCGTTGAAAAATCCTGCTAAAGCAACATCCATTAAAATAGTAATCAGGGTCCAAGAATTTGAAACTTCGTTCTTGTACATACAGTGCTCCGTTATGATGCCTACTAGAAGTGATATCGAATTTTTCTCGAGGGCCAGTAGTGCTTTCGTACATTTCTTGTCGAATTCCACTAGAAATAAAATAATTCTACGTTTACAGATTAATTCTACTTAAATAAACTTTTTTTCTAGATGCATGCCTGACGAGGTATTGAGCAATAATTTTTATTTGGCTTTTTAAGTATATGTGGATACGAAAATTAGTGTTGTTAACTACCTTAAAACCAATGGAAACATTTTGGCAAATTAAGCACTACTTCCACCAATCAATATTAAATTCTATAAAAGAGTGCTTGTGAATTTAACGTGCACTGGGCCAATTTATTTTAATATGAAAAGAAAAGTAATTCATATACATACAAATTCATAGACATACATATACATTATATTTGGAATCGTATTATATAACATTATTTATTTTTCATCACTCAGGATTCCTTGAAAATTTATAAAATAAATATTATAAAATAATATTATAATATTTATCAGAATATTGGGAAAAATCTACTGATCAGCTTCTTAATCACTAGCGAAATAGCTATCTGGATACGCTTTCCCCATAGTAATTATTTTCGATTATTATATTTTTTGGAAATAAATATTTTATATTGCTTTTATAAAATATTTATTTAAATTTTCATGGAATGCGTGATGATGTCATAAATCTTCTAATCCTTTGAAGACTTGATTTTGACAGTATTTATGATGGATAGGTCAGCAGCAGTTCTACACTTTAAATTGAAGAACTGGCCAATACTGATTCTGGATTACTTTTAAACATTGTTCTCATTTCAAAAATTGTTAAGCGAACTTAATATTGATTATATAGGGCAAGTAAGAGGCTTTGCGTACGATTGCAGTTCAATATCACTTATTCTACTTATCATTAAAACTCTTTAAATCAGTTAAATGGTCCATTAAGATATTTGAGAATGTAATCAATTTTTTTTTGTACCAAGTGAATTTATTTATTTTATTAAAATAAAATGCCTATTATAGAGTATTCTCTTAAATTAAAAATAAAAAATATTTAAAAACTACAAAATTTACCTTGTAGAATTTATGAAAACCAATGTTGGGGTTGAACTTTCATGTTTATCCATGCATTTGGGCTTAGAATGTTCTGGTTGTTTTTGTTATTCGTGTTATTCCAAAACAATTGTGCAAAACTTTTAGATTTATTGTAAAATTCAATAAAAGTTTGAAAAGGTATGAGAAAAACATAAGATAAATACTTGTGGTTATTATGCTATTGTTGTCATTGTAAAAATATTTGGAATTTTGCCTAAAATATAATAATAAATTCAAGGTTATGAAATTCCATTTTTTTTTCTGCCGCTTATGATAAATACGAGTATTTATATCTTGAAATAGAAATAAGTATGTATGTATAAATATTTTAGGTTTTTTTTAAGCCTAAAGTTAATATACTTTCTTGTTTGCTAAAATAAATATTTGTAATTTCTATATTTTTGTTTGTTTTATGGTTAACAATTTCAATATTAAAATTGTTTTATTTATTGTATAAATTCTAAAACAAGTTACAGAAAGGTTTTATTTTTCCTTAAAATTTGTCAGTTTTATTGCTGACAGATACTTTTCATATTTGAATTGAAAAAGTATTATGTTTTTGACAAGGAATTTTGTTAACTTTATTAAAATGAAATTACTAAAGAAGCTCGAAACGCATCCAAATCCGTTGGCCCGTAATATTCTAAATGATCGTGGTTACATTCGTTTAAAAAGGAGGGACATTACTTCCCTCGTCCGAACATCAGAGGTATGACCCATAAATAATAACATCAACCGCGCACTATAATTTTTTTCAAACTTAAGATATGAGTACTTATTGTTAGTACACAGACATTGAAGATACAATAAAAAAATATACAAAAATAAAAAAAAAAAAATAAATTGCAATGCAATTTTAACACATTCCTTAAATGTTTGATATATAAGTTGTTAAGACAATGAAAGTTTTGTTATGATACATCCAATATTTATTATTATGCTAATTAGCCAAAACATTTTATAATAAAAGTGCAATTTATTTGTTGGGGGAAAAAGCTAGTTCCTAAATATATTTCAATGTTTGCTTAGGACAGATCGTCAGGAAACATTTTCTTAATTTTAAAATAGCCATAAATATTTCATAAGTGATAAATTTCTATAAACAGGATGGGAGTTCGGTTAATAGAAAACAACTACGTTTTTATTTTTCTAACTGCCCTTCTGTAATAGAATGATTTTTCGCCACACTTATTGCAGTATAATAATTAATATTTAAATTCCCAAAAAATTTTATAAATAAAAAATTGTTATTTTCTATTGTTTTAATTAAAAAAAATATTTTATATTTTTAATGTTTCTTCTTAGTAATTCAATATACTGCTCAATATGCAATGAACTGATAAACTTTTGTTTCAGCAAGTTTCTGCTCTCTTTCTAACTTAATTTATGGGGCGTTGTTACTATAAACTTCATCAGTTGTAGTGAAACATGGGAAGTCCTTGGTAGAAATCGATCCCAAAAACTCAGACTGATTTCCTGTACCCTAAAGCAATATTTGATGAGCATATGAAAATTTTATAATATTTTGTGTTACATAAAACAAACGTATTTTACCCTTTATAATATGGAATCCATATGGCTATAAAATTCGAACTTATCTTGGTATAAAGTTAATATGTATTTTAAATTGTCTGTAAGGACTGTATCCGTAGTCTAATATTAAATAAATAAAATAAAAAACAATAAATAAAAAACGTAAATATTTCACAGGATTAAAATTTTTTATGTGTTTCCTACCTAAGCTGTGAAGGTAGAAGACCCTCTTTCCCGTCATTAGATTTGGCTATGTGAAGTTTCTGATCCCATTTTTTGAAATATACAAGCAGAGCATTAATGAAGTTGTTGCTTATCTGCAGCAACGTGTCTTCGCGCCATTTGCTGCTTTTAGTTGTCCTCGCTATATGCTGTAAAATATATCACACACTATAAAACATGGGATCAACAAAAAGGCCTTGCTACAACCACAGTGGTACTCAGAAAATGCCGTCACCTACTTTTACTCTAAAAAAGCAATACTTAATATCTCCTAACATTCTGAAATTAATCCTGCTGAATAGGGAGCCTTTACAATTTCCGTTGTAACTGCTTAAGTTGCTTATAAGTTACTAAGTTCTCTGGCACATAATCCTCAAATTCTATAAAGATTTAAGAAATAATATAATTGGTGATAAAACCAAATCTAAAATCATTAGAATAGTGCGACCAAAAATTTTACAATGCATCCGTCAATTTTCCAAAGAAGGTTAAGAAGACACTTTAAGAAACAATTCAAACTTATGGACAGGGATTCTACGCCAGATTTTAATCTTACTGGAATATATTCGAATGTACGAGAGTGATTATTTATGTTTTAATATTTGATTTCTACAGAACAAAGTCAGAGATCTGGTCCCCATTGCATAATACTCAGAGAGGAACCTTACAAGGATCACCGTTACACTAGCTATTTTCATGTTCGAAAACCAGAAATGATGTATCCAACTTTCTAAGTTCGATGTTAAGATCGCAGAAAACACGCTGTGAGAATTCACTAAAAAGTGTAGCAGCTCATTTTACCTCAAGATTTGTTCTAAAACTGAAACGATTTTTTTGCAAAAAAATTCGTCTAGTAGCGTAAATAACATTAATGGTGACCTGAATAATCTTACCAAATTTTCAATATCAGTTTTCTAGAATAGCAGATATTAACTGATCGATGACTCTCTACAATATTATCGTAAGGCTTTTCTTTTCTAAGGTAAAGCGCAAAGTTTTAGGTGAGAGGTTAAATAAGCCCTTGTAACCCAAATGTATTGCAGCTATTGATCTAGGCAATTTCTTTGGTTGATACATTGAGGTCTATATTTTCTTAAGGGTTGTAGACTTAAACCCTTTTGAACCTCTTGTGCGTTGTAGATGCTGACTTTCAATAATAATTTCCAATGTAACGTACTCTTACAAATATATTAGCCCAATTCACAATCTTGTGCGTTTGAGATTGCAAATTTATGCAATTATGAAAATTTCCCATGAACTGTGAACGGTTTTTTATTTCAGTTTGCAACACTTCTTTTAAAACAAAAAAATTTCCTATTGGAATTTTTTTAAAGAAGTTGCTTTCAACAAATGTATTTCACACATTCTGATTAATAAAATATTCATTCAATTACAAGCCAAACGTGCATTGTTCAAAATTCTTCAGCAGTCCAGTATAAGGGGAGGAAACAGTGTTCCATCGAAAATTGCAAACACAATAACATACGGAAGTATCAAACTATAAAAGATGTATTATGCCCAAAAATCGTCTAGTATTACATAACAACAACAGGAACAGTCTTACATGCTTAAATGCTACGATGCAAGACCACTTGCACCAGATTGTGAATTGTTTTCTATCTACTATATATAATATAACACAATGTCATAAAATTATCGGAATTGGAGGACACGGGCACGTTTCTACGGGTATTCATATAATTTATATAGAAACCATCTGTTTTCGTTAATATAATTTTCACAGATAATATTAATTTTATGTATGTGGGATCTACCGTGATCATAATAAAATTAAATTTACATTTAAAACTTTCCGTAAATTCGTTAGAAAGTATTGATAGTTATTTAAACTTCTCGGCAATTGTCTATTCACAAACTTTTACCATTTTTGAAACCAAATATGTATATTAGAACTGATATAGTTCATGTCAAGAATACGAACTTAATTTAAATATTTTAAATAAATTTTATAACCAACAATTGTAGGAAGTTTGTATTTTTCTGTTCCTAAAATTAAGCCAAAATAATTTTTTTATATCATAATTTTAATTTATATAATTTGTTTTGTATCAACTGTAATCAAAACTCATTTCAATATAAATATTTGTTTATTTTTTGACACTGTTTAATATGTTTTTTAAATAAAATTCATTTGCACCAACAACTGTTTTGTACATTTGTGTGATTCTATTTATAATTTAACTTTAATCTATTTTATCAGCAGTTGACAGGCAAATTTTATCACTTTAATTTAACATAAAATAAGTTTTATATGAAATACAACCACAGGTAGAATTTACGATTTTAAATTATTGCAAATAAAAGTTTATTTAAATGGCTGTATTTATATTTGTTGAGAATTATATTAAAAAAAAAAATAAAAAAATTTTTCCGGTATTATTATTATTCAAAAATAATATAATGTAATATTATTATTAAAATATTTAATTTAAAAAAAAAAATTAGCCTAGTGCGACTAACACTCACATACGTAGGGTTACGATCTACATTCAATATATGTGAACCGGTCTATGAAAATGTGGCTTATAACTCAAAAAACAAAATTTCGAAAATAAATGAGATAAGTTCGTGTGTGTATATAAAGAGCGATGTTTTTTTTCAATGCAAACCACTAACCAGTTTCTGACCCAGCGTTGTCAGGTTTTTTGGGATTTTATCCCCAAAAAAATCCCCAAACCGACTTTGTCTTACCATAACTTCTAAGCATGTTAGAACTTTCTACTTTTCACCACGTGAAAGAGCGTCTCAAAAACTATCGAAACCAAAAAAAAGTGGAAAAATTTTTTGTGAGTCATAAGCCACCTTTTCATTGGCCGGTCACATATAACTTTAGAATTACAAGACTATAAATTGTTATATAAAAATTAAAATTAAATTAAAAAAGGACAAAAATCCGTTATCACCTAAATTTTTTATAAAAAATCTACTTTTTATATAAAAATCTTATTTTTGCTGTAGTAGTTTCTTAAGCCCCGTTCCAATTTTTGTTTCTGAAAAATTTTTTAATTTAATTTTGAAGTTGCATTCGTGTCCATACTTTAGAAATTGTATTTCCGACGACTATAGTTTTATACAGCCATTCTCATGTCGAAAAGAGCAAACAACAACAACAATATAGAGTCGCAGTTTCAAGTACATGAAACATCGTACCGCTGCCATTTTTATTTCTTCTCCTAATAACAAATACATGTGTTGCAGAAACAAGAATTGCAACTGTGGAACGGGACTAAATAAGCGTCTAATCGAAAAAAGAACAAAAATCCGTGATCACCTATATTTTTTATAAAAAATCTACTTTTTATATAAAAATCTTATTTTTGCTTTCTTAAGCCCCGTTCCACACTTAAGCCCCGTTCCATACTTGAAATTTTTATTTCTGAAACATTTTTTAATTCTCTTTTGAATTTAATTCAGGCATTCTCATGTCGAAAAGAGCAAACAACAACAACAATATAGAGTCGCAGTTTCAAGTACATGAAAAATCGTACCGCTGCCATTTTTATTTCTTCTCCTAAAAACAAATACATGTGTTGTAGAAACAAAAATTGCAAGTGTGGAACGGGACTAAATACGCGTCTAATCGAAAAAAGAACCAAATTCCGTTATCACCTATATTTTCATATAAATATCAATTGTTTTTTAATAAAAATATTATTTTTGCTGTAGTTTCTTAAATAAGCGTCTAATCGAAAAAAAGAACAAAAATCCGTGATCACCTATATTTTTTATGAAAAATCTAATTTCTATATAAAAATCCTATTTTTGCTGTAGTTTCTTAAAACAGCGTCTAAATTCATTATCTTCTAATTCTATCTAAATTTGATTTGTGGCTTAATTTCCGGCGGCTAGATTGGTGCTTCGGTTAGCAATGAGAGCAACTCTTTTATTTATTTGTTTTACCTTAACATTTCCATTTTTTCCTTCAAAATTAATCACCGAGTACTTTTCCTATTAGTAACTGTATAAAACTGAACTAAATGTTTAGAATTTTCTTTTACATATACATTAAAAGATACAGGCACACATACATACATACATATTCATATATGTATGTATGTTTTGCTGTGCATAATTATACTAGATTTTAAACCAATAATTTGTTGGCCAACAAATTGTATTATTTTTTTATTTAACTAAAACTAAAATAATGAATATATTTATTATTGTTTATTTTCAGGTGAGTGTTCTGGTTTATACAAATGAACGCATGCATGCATTTGTAAATGAAGGTATCAAAACAGTAGATCCTTTTTAAATATGAATTTCATGTTCTACAGCCTTGAACGTGTTGGGCGAGAGACATATTTAACATGTTGCTATAATGAATATAAATTTAACCAATGACTAAGGTTTTTGTTCATTTTGTGCAGGTTTTTTGTAGTCATAACAAAATAATTGCATAATTAATGCAAGTTAATAATACATTTTATGAATAAAATATTTTAATTATGTTCATTTTATTCTACTAGTTTATGTCCATGAATATGTATGTTAATTATAAATTCAATATTTATTTTGCTATTTCATTTAAAAATTTAATATTTAGTAAAAATATTTAGATTTAAAGCAAACCAAAATTGTGAGAGTTTTGTGATATCAATGAAAAACCGACAATATGCAATTTAATATTGTATGAAATTTCCCGAAAATAATTATACAATTCATCACAACACATTGTAATGAATTTGAATTTAACGCAATTTAAATTTACAATAGAGAACAAATGCGATTTAAAATGTAATTATTTAGATATATAATTAACTAGCTTTGCCCGTGGGGGTCCTGACAATATTTTGTTCGATTTTGCTTTGAAAGTATTCCACACCAATTGTAAGACTCTTACTTTTATAGTGCTTCAGTTACCGTTTATGTATTTACTTTATATAAATATACCCATCCCTGGATATGACTCTAAAATTTATGAAAAATTCTAGAAATTATTTTAAAGATCTGTAAAATGTGTTTAGGATATTTTAATAACAATCTAATTCCATAAACTAAAAATAAAAATCAAATAGAAATTTTATGCAATTGGCTATTTGGCAGTAAGTTATTAATATTTTATCATTATTTTAAAACAGCGCCATCTGTTGCGCAACCGTGTTTTAAATATCCTGTTTTCAAATATAAAAGATGCCTTAAAGTATGCAGTACTTTTAAATCGCTTAAAAAGTCAGCGTACTTTTACTGCTTTTTCTCTTTATTATCTCTTAGAAATAAGGTATTTTTGCAGAAAAAAGTATCCTATACTGCAATCAGTATGCTAAAGTACCTTCTCACAAAATTTTGTTAAAATCCATTCAGATAAATATTTTCTTTTCATAAAGCTACCCAGTCTTGGATAAAATTCTAAAAAAAAAAAATCTCTGTAAAAGGTGTTTCAATTATTGAAATAACAATGTAATTCTACAAAGTAAAAATACAAATCAAATACAAATTTTATTCAATCGGTGCCTAATGTTACGCAATAGCAATTAAAATATCCATCTTTCAAAAATAGTTTTAAACCGATAATTTCAGTACCTTAAACCGAAAATTGCGTTTTGTCACTGCTTTTTCTCCACTTTCTCTTGTAAATTAAATATTTTTGCAGAAAAAAGTATCCTATATTAGACTCAGGATGCAGAGGTACCACCTCACAAAATTTTGTTAAAATCCATCCAGCATTTTTTACGTGATGTGAACACAAATTAAAGCAAATTAATAACGTATTACTACCAAAAACCAGCAGCTTCGATGAGAATTATTAACTACTATTCTAAATAAAATAAACGAATGATTGTAGACACAACCAAAAATTTGCTATAAAAATTACTAAATTTTTAAATTCAATTTTTATAATAAAACTTATACAAATAGAAAGCCATACAGCTAGAAGTAGTGCTCGTATTAACAATTATGTTGGTGTACTTCTTGATCATGTAGCATTTCCCCTTGATTATAAATTTTTTGGTTAAAATTTATAAAATAATTATTTGCAAACCCTGGTTTTAGTAAAACGAATAAGAATTTTAAGCATTTTTTTTTGGAAGATTTCTTCTACCAAAAACCCAGACAAACTGGAACAAACCAACCAAACTACCAAATCGTTCATAAATAAAAAAGACTACCAATCTTGATGTGATCAGACCGAAGTGGCAACGCTGCTTGTAAGTATTTGACAAACAACAACTCACTTATCTTCACTGTTTGTGCACTGAGCAAGGCGAATTCATACCAGGTGTGAGCAGTAGGACAACAACTACAACAAAACAACAACTTTGACATTAGATTAGCAGATATGAAACAATGTATTTTTTTGACAATACATTAGCAAAAAACGAGAGCAAAAAACAATCAGCTGGGCTATCGACTCCACCTGGTATGAATTCGCCTTGGCACTGACTGAGATAAAGTATGTACTGTATTCGAAAAAGAAAAGAACTTCACATATGCAACAAAAACTTACTCAATGCAGACCTCTACTAGCACTGTTGCCAACTTTTTCATACGATTCCCCACCAAATTTGTACTAAAAAATGCCAGAAACCACTAAATTTTTTACTTAGCGGAAATTAACGTGAAATAATTCTTGCAAAAAAAAACCGACTTCAAAACAGACAAACTTAAAATCATGTTTCTTGAAGACGGTAACTATTGCGACACCCTATAATTTCCGAATTCAAATTTTATACTAGTTATAGCGGTCGTAGCAATACAGGTTCATTGTAAATTTCAACCGTCTGTCTGTAACGGTTTAAAAGTTTTGTCATATACATCAAATTACATAAACTATTGCGATACCCTGTAATTTACAATTTTAAATATTTATACTTATTATAACAGATATAGTAATGGACATTCTGTCTAATTGTTAAGTGTTTATTAATAACTGTTTAAAAGATATGGTCATATATATCAAATGACGTCACCTATTGGGACCCCCCTTAGATTCAAATTTTAATATAAATACTTTTTAAGGAGGACTATGTCATACAGATTCTTTTTAAATTTTAACTTTGTGTCCATATACATCAAATTACATCAACTATTGGGACACCCTTTAATTTCCAATTTTAAATATTTATACTTGTTGTTATACCAGACATAGTAGTGAACATTCTGTATATTTTTCAAGTGTTTGTCTATAACGGTTCCAAAGATGAGGACATAATGGTCAAATTACATCAATAATGGGGACACCCTTTAATTTATAGATCCAAATTTTATACTTCTTGTAATAGCGGACTAAGCAATATAGGTTCTTTGTAAATTTCAACTGTCTATCTATAACAGTTGAAAAGTTTGGCCATATATATTACTTTTACATTAACTATTGGGACACCCTTTAATTTCCAAATTCATATTTTACACTTGTTATTTTAGCGGACTTAGCAATACAAGTTTTTTGTAAATTTCAACTGTCTGTCTACAACGGTTCAAAAGTTTGGCCATATATATATCAAAATAAACCAACTAATAATTTATAATTTTAAATATTTATACTTATTATAAGAGACATAGTAACGAACACTCTGTGCAACTTTCAAGAGTATGTCTATAACGGTTCAAAAGATAGGAGCATAAAGGTGAAATTAAGTCACCTATGGGGTCACCCTTTAATTTTTAATTTTATTTTTTAATTACTTTTTGTTATTGGGAGCTACAGTGATACGCATTTTTTTTTTAATTTTAAATTGGTGACCTATAAAGTTCATAATACACGTAAAAAACATGTATGTTGTATGAGAACACCCTTTAATTTTTAAACTTTTGAACTTATTTTAAAATGGGACCAATCTGTAGCCATAACCTTTGTAATAGTGCAAAAATTTTGAAAATCGGTTCAGAAATGACCGAGTTATGAAGGCACAAACATACAAAAAAAAAAAAAAAAAAAAAAAAAGCAACACACAGACGAATTGATAACCTCCTTCTTTTTTTGAAGTCGGTTAAAAATAGCTAAAAATATAAAAATTATATGAAAATTCCAGCATATCTAAATTTATAATGTAGCTGATACCACGAAATTATTATTGTTATTGTTGTTATTATTAATGTTCAGTAGGTTAAGCCATTTAATTATGGAAATTTATGCGATTGGATGACTACTAAGGAAATTTAATAAAAATCAAATTATTTAGTTAATCGACAGTGTTGATACAGTCTTTCCTGCTAACACAGTGCAAAAATGAAAAAAACACACGGACGAATCTACTACCAAAGGGTTTCACGAATTTATTTACCAAGTTTTATTTATGGGCCTCGAAAGACTGACAATCAGTGGGCACTTCAAAAAGATGTCATCATTTTTTGTCTAATATCGCATTCATACAAGGTGATACGCTTAATTTTGTTTATTAATAATGTAGCTCAAGATTCGTTGAAAAAATTCTATTAACATTTTATGCCAAAAAATAATTTATTCCTGCAACTTTATTGAAAAACAAAATTAAAAAATATTTTTTTTTTACTCTTTTCAGCATAACTTACAGCTAAATTTTCACTAACAAGAAATGAGAATAGTGTAGGCACTATAAGATTGAACAACTTTTGTGAACATAATTATGCCTATATTATAATATAACAATCTGAACATAATATAACAATCTGAACATGTCTATGCTCCCTTAATTGCTCACTAAAATCACTATTTACCTTAAAACTTAAATTTACTGAGAATTTTATTTGAAAAACAACAATAAATATAAAAATAAAACAAAAAACAAAAGCCATTTTTAAGGTAGAAAGTCCTATCTAAAGTGCCTAGGTTATTCTATCATTCGTAGACAAAAGTGTCGACCTTTACAAAGTCAAGAATATAATTTTCAACTGTCACTGTAAACATTTTTGTTGGTCCTCCTAGCAAGTTTACTTTTTTTAAATGCATTGGGTATTTAACAAGAATTGTATCTCTTAATATCTATTCGAAAATCGCCAGATTTACCGCTAACCGCTAAGAGACAATTTTCCCCACAACTGCCATTAAAAACGCTAGATTTAGCTGCATAATCTCCAAATTGGCTACTAGACTAGTGGACTACTAGCCATAACGAAAAATAAATTAAAAACAATATTAGTTAGACATAAGATAGGTCAAATTAGAAGTTATAATCTACTGTTCTACTGTTCTAAATTTAATCACCATCTAAAATTTTTAAAATGTATCAGATTTAAATTTAGAAAATACACTGAACCAAAAAATCGTAGGTAATATTAAAGAAACAAATTAGTAGAACCTTAACGACAAAAATATTTAAGTCAAAATAATTATTATTTAAATCTATATACGATTTATTCATAAAGGGTGTTTTTTATAGAGGTATAGAACTATAAGTTGCAATAAAACAACGATGGATTATTCGATTGACATGAATTTTATTTATCCGAAAGATAATCTTGTGGCATTACATTTTAAATATGATTTCTGGCATATGACCGCCTCGGCTAGCGCGGATGTAGTCCAATCTGGACGTCCAATTTTCGATGACTTTTTCCAACATTTGTGCCCGTATATCGGCAATAACACGGCGAATGTTGTCTTCCAAATGGTCAAGCGTTTGTGGCTTATCCGCATAGACCAATGACTTTACAAATTACAATTTACAATTTTTTACAATTTACTTTACAAAGCCCCACAGAAAGTAGTCTAGCGGTGTAAAATCAAAAGATCTTGGAGGCCAATTCACAGGTCCAAAACGTGAAATTAGGCGGTCATCAAACGTGTCTTTCAATAAATCTATTGTGGCACGAACTGTGTGACATGTTGCGCCGTCTTGTTGAAACCACATCGCCTGGACATCATGGTTATTCAATTCAGGAATGAAAAAGTTAGTAATCATGGTTCTCTACCGATCACCATTGACTGTAACGTTCTGGCCACCATCGTTTTTGAAAAAGTACGGACCATTGATTCCACCAGCCCATAAAGCGCACCAAACAGTCAGTTTTTCTGGATGTAATGGTGTTTCGACATACACTTGAGGATTACCTTCACTCCAAATGCGGCAGTTTTGTTTGTGTGACGTAGCCATTCAACCAGATGTGCGCTTCATCGCTAAACAAAATTCGCTTATGAAAATCGGGAACAACGGTAATATCGTTTTGGGCCCAAATTGCACTATTTGCAAGCGTTGTTCAGGCGTGTGTCTACTCATGATGAATTGCCAAACCAAACTGAGAATAAATCACTTGACAGCTGTTAAATCGGTCGCCATCTTGAAAAGTAATGCCAACTTAAAGTTCTATACCTCTATAAAAAACACCCTTTATAAACTAATTTTATTCAAATCAACAGAATATCTTTTGTTAAAAACGTATGTATTTTAATAAAATCTAATAATTTGAAAACAAAAACTTATGCAAATTTAAATAAAATGCTGCCAAATTAACAAAAAATTTGTTAAAACAGTAGTAATACATTCTAAGGAAAACAACTCATAAAATTAGTTAAATTGATATCCCTAAAAGATGTTAATGTAAATAATGTTTGATTTGACATATAAAATAGAAAGTTTTTCTAATTATTACTTTTTTTGTTAACGTTTGTGACAATAAATAAATTGTGTTTGCGGTCAATTTGGGAGTATCGTTGAAAAGTAAAACTTACAGAATAAATTTTTCGCGCAAATTTTAAACTATTAGCGATTTGAAAAAATATTCTTGTGAACAAAAGGAACTGAAAAGCCTTGAAAAGCTAATAAGGAAGTAATGTTATGCAACTTCATTTTCAGATTATATTAAAGCTTTTTATCTAGTAATTATAAAGATTTTTCAAAATTTTAATTATTATTAGTCGAACTGTTTTATGTATTACATACAATGAAATTTATAATCAAGCTTAAGTTCGTTTTTATTCTCTCTAAGAAAGAATTAATTAAATTACAAATTAGGTGATAATATTAAAGAAAAATTGGGAAAATTTAATTTTTAGACACCAGCACGAGTGCTACTTTTTTTGAGCATTTCGACTGGTAACTGGCGAATGACACGCGTGCTGTTTCCTCCAAGGCCTGAATCGAAGCGAGTTTGTCCGCATAAACTTTAGACTACATATCCCGACAGGAAAAAGTCTAACGGTGTGATATCACACGATCTTGGTGGCCAATCGACCTGCCCAAAACGTGAAATTATGTGCCCACCGAAATGTTCTCTCAATAAATCCATTGATTGATGCGATATATAGGAAGTGGCGCCGTCTTGCTGAAAATAAATATCGCCAAGATCACGAGCTTTAATTTCAGGCACGATAACGGTCGCCATTGACGGTTACGTCGCACCGGCATCTTTTTTAAAGAAATATAGACCGATGATTCCACCGGCCCACAGTGGCTGAAAATCGTTTTTCGTTGGCCAAAAGTAAATTTTTTTTTTGTCACCGATTTTTAAAATTTTTACGTCATTTTGTAGCTAATATATCCAAATTAAGGTAACCAAAAAATTATGTTAAAATATTGATAATTATGGGCGTGGCATGCTGTCAAACTCAACTTTTTTTTTAATTTCAGAAAAAGGTGTTTTTCTTTGGTTTTTTAACAAAATTAAATGGTTACTACTCGCAAGCTATCATCGATAATGGTCTGCGGTTTTTTTTATAATGTTGGTAGGATTATTGTCTTTAGTTGTTGTAAGTAGACACAGCTCTAGCGTTTAATATTAGGGGCGTTATAAAATATTTATGAAACTCCTATATTTTCCTCAAATTTACACTTTAGTGGAATAGAACTTCTAGGGAACAAAAGGGAACAAGAAACGTATACAACCACGAGAAACGTGAAAGTGTCCTCTTTAGGGCTATATATACTTTTGCACCCGCCACGAGCCGCCTGTAGAACACTTTTTTCATTTTAATGAAATTACTCGAAAAAAATTCATATACAATGGTGTATTAAATTTTCACTTTTTTGCCTAAAAGTTTATTTTTTTTTAGTTTAGGCTACGTATAACTAAAAAAAAAATAAATATAATACCTTCGAAAGGGTTTAATGGCTTTGTTTTGATCAGAAAAAAAATAAGTAATAAAATTATCACAATGGGCTCTACAGGAAGCATATGATCTCTTTCTAAATTTACCTGTTATCAAATGTTAGGGTCAACCAAAGTCATAAACAATTTTATAACAATAATTGCGACATTAAACCACTAAAGTTGAAAAACAACCCCATATTGACGCGTGAGTGCAGTTTTGTTCAATTTAAGCGCTACCTGCTATGAAATTAAAGATCAGTGTGTGAAGAACATGTATCTAAAAATTTATAAAAGTACGGATTCGTTAAGGGATTACCCAGTAATAACTTAATCCTTTAAGTGTACGGATAAAACATAACAAACGCAAATAAAAATATTCAAAAGAAAATGGAGAGCTTCAGTTATAAAGAACTGGCCGAAGTGTATTTTAGAAACAAAAATCAGGAAGATGTTCTTAGTTACGTTAAAATAAAATTAAACTTAAATTCGTGTAGCACCGAAATGCAAGAGCAATTATATAATTTCGTCAAAGCACTAAAAAAACCCTACAAAGAAGTTATGTACAGTAAACAAAAATTTTATATAAAAAGTGCAAAGTGGTCAACTTACTGTCGCTGCAGAAACAGCAAAGCAAGATAAGGCTGGAAGACCACGCAAATCATTAGTGGACAATTGCAGCGATAGATCTAAGAGGCGGAAGCTTAAAGATATTAACGATGCCTTTGGTTCTACAAATATAAAAGAATCTTTCCTACATCAATTACGATCACAGAACCAATTTACAAAAGTGGATATCATTGAAAAAGTTGTTAAAGCTAGTCCACCGAGAACAAAACGGATTCTTAAAAGTATACCAACTCCGAATGATGCAATACAGTACACAAATGAGGAGGCATTAGCATTATTTCTGGATTTGAAATTAACAAAACAGCAATATATTAAACTCAGACAGCGTGCGATTGAAAAAGGCTCAAATATATATCCAGCATATCATCACATAACCGCTGCTAAAATGGACTGTTTGCCATCAAAGGACACTATTACAATCACACCAATTTCGGCAGAGGTACAACTACAATCTCTACTTGATCACACAGCCGCACGCTTGCTGCAATCAATAACAGGAAATGAGTTGAAGAAATACGGAAACACGAAGTTAATTCTTTTTTATAAATGGGGATGTGATGGTTCTTCGGGACAAAAACAATATAAACAAGCTGTATGTGAAAATATTTCTGACTCAGATATGTTCATGGTATCATTTGTACCATTGCGATTGAAAAAGATTCAGAGCCTTCGACTAGTACAACGCAAACAATGGATATTTGGAAAAATGAGACACCATCTTCTACGAAATACTGCAGGCCAATCAAATTTCAATTCAAAAAAGAAACAAATGATGTTATTAATAAAGAAATTAGTGATATCAAGGCCCAAATTACAGCACTACAGCCATTACAATTACAAGATGGGCAGCAAATTGAAGTAAGCTACCAGTTAGTCCTGACAATGATAGATGGAAAAGTGGGTCAGGCTTTGACTAACACGAAGGCTGCATCCAGCTGCATTATATGCCAAGCAACCCAGGTAGCGCAGAAGATCCGAGTACATTTTCCATTCGTCATGAAAGCTTAAAAATTTATTTTTTATGCCATCTAGGCTTAGGTAATACAATTTGTTAATTATTGACACTATTTTTCATATAATATGCTATATAAACGCCCACAAAAAAGGGGCGGGGTCCAAAAATAAATTTTTATGATTTTCTGGCTCCAGGGTAAAGACCTTGAACCTTCTTTGACATAAAAATGTTTCATTTGCTTAACAAATTTACAAAAAAACTTGTAAAAATGTGTAGTTTTTCAGGGGTTGGTTTAGTTCTTCTTAGGGGAATTTTTTCCCCCTGGTCCGATTTGGCCCATTTACGAACTTAGCCTGCCCTATCCTTCAAGATATATATGTACCAAATTTCAAGGGTCTAGCTCTTTTCGTTTAGACTGAATCGTGTTCATACAGACAGGCGAATGGACGGACGGCCGGATGGACAGACGGACGTATGGACAGACGGACATAGCTATATCGTCTTAGATTTCATCACTGATCAAGAATATATATACTTTTTTGGATCTTAGAGGGATATTTTACTATGCTACACACAGAATAAACCCATATTTCACTCTGAAAGTTTAAAAAATTAAAATGTTCAACTTTGACCTCGAATTCCTTAAAAAGTCCTCAATCAATTTTAATGTAATTAAAACTGAATCAAGCTTAGCTAAATATCTATCCATTAAAAAAAAAATTATTTCAATATTTTGATCGGTTCAAAAGTTACAGAATTTTGGCCAACGAAAAACGATTTTCAGCCACTGTGCGGCCCACAAACCACACCAGTTTTTTCTGGATGAATTGGCAGCTCTTGAATTTCTTCAGATTGCTCTTCGTCCCAAATGCGGCAATTTTGTTTGTTTACATACACATTGAGCCAGAAATAGGCCTAATCGCTAAACAAAATTTGCTTCGAAAACGTCGAATCTTCTGGGAACTTTTCAAGAGCCTATAGATCGAAGCGATTCAGGCGTAAGTCTTTCCATTATGAAATGCCAACAATACTAAACAAAAATAATATGACAGCATAACACGACTTACACGTGATCTGTCAAAAAAGGCTATTGAAAAAAGTACCTCGAAATGGATCACCCATTATTATAGCCAACTACTATACATAAAGCCTTGAAAATTTTCACGAGAAACCCCCACTTTTGTCGTGAAACTCGAGAACTGCAAAAGTGATCCACTCTAAATTTGACAGAACTTGCGTTTTCAAGTTAAAAATTTGCCAAATGCTTACATTCAAGTGCTTATTGTTGGTTTTGTGGATGATGTAGCTTCGCTAGTGATTCTATAAAATTTATTCATCGCCTAATATCGGCTGAAATGGCTAGTTAAATTAATATTCATTTATCTTACACACTGAATAACAAAAAGTACGTGGAGCGTATTTTAAAATTAATTTTTTTTTTTACAATTTAACTATTTTTTTTTTTTACTACATGTGAGTATTTTCTAAAAATGTTATTTGTTGTTTTAAATAAACAAACCAACATATGTAAAATTTATTATAAACTACTAAATACTAAAAGTACATAAACCCAATAACAACAGGAAGAATTTACACAGGCCAACAAAAAGACTTATTTCTGCGGCTTGGTTTCTTGGAGTGAATTAATTTAATTGTATGTTTTTTTCAAAAAGTCTTAAAAAATCTAAAGCTCTAAATTATGTTAAAATTCATAAGCATGTTTTAATTTCTTATACAATTTATGGCAGCTGTTGATCAGCAATGTATTCAGTTTTTGTTATAAATACATACAACTTTAATTTAAAAACTTTAGTATGACATACTGTAACATTTATATTTTATATATAATAATACCATAAAAATAAAGTTCTTATTGGCAGGGGAGGGTAGGGGAGGTATCACTCTAACCGCACCCCCGAAAAGTCCATGTGAATTAAAAAAAAAAAATTGTTTGCCTTTTTCCAAAAATATTCATTTTTAAGCTTTTATGTCGAACAGAAGAATAGTATTAATAAAAGTAATTTGAATATTTTAAATTTTTAATTAGTCGAGCTATTTATTTTACATTCGAATCAAAATTTGAAGTCAAGCTAGTGTCTAAAAATTTAATTTCCCCAATTTTTCTTCAATATTATAATATAATTTGTAATCTAATTTATACTTTCTTAGTAGAAGTATTTAATTTAGCTGAGAATAATTAATTTATTCTTTACTAGCTGTGCCCGCCACTTCGTCATCGTCCTTATTTTGATTTGAAAGTAATCCCTTTTAAGATTTTTTTTATTATAGTGCTCTAGATATGGTTTATGTAATTACTTTATAGAAAGGTGTATCCATCCTGGGATATTACTCAGAAACATAGGCTTTATATCTAAAATTTAAATCTAAAATTTGTAAAAAACCACAAAATTATTGTAGAGTACTGTAAATAGTGTTTTAGATTACCCGTTGCCAAAAAATAAAAGATGCTGCCAAGTTTGCAGTAGAATTGAATCGGTAAAATTGCGTACTTTGACTACTTGTTTGTTCCCCCTCTCTCTTGGTAACCAGATATTCTTACGGGGCAAAAATATGCTATATTTGAACCACGATACTAAGGTATCTCTCCATAAAATTTTATTATAATTTATTGGGAAGTTTTTACGAGATGCGAACACAAACAGACAGGCAGAAAATCGCCGTTTTATTATATGTATAGTTAATAAATAATTTCATAAGTAACAATAAATTTTATTTAAAATAATAACAATTAATTTATTTAAAACAACTCAGAAACCAAAAACATTTTATGACCGACTAAAAGGTTTCTTACTCGTATTTCCTAAGCAAGATGAGCAAAAACAGAAAAAAGGAGAAATTTGGAATAAAAAAAATCTCGCAAAAACGCGCAACATTTTTTCCTACCATATAATTATAACATTTTTAGGATCGCAATGACCCTCACTCTTAAAAACCTTTTCAATTTTGTTTGACAAAAAAATTAACAAAAAAAATCGTTTTTTTAATTTTGAACAAAATTTTTTATCATAAAAACATAAAATAAAATTTTTCTAAAAATTTATATAAAAAGCTGTTGAAATAGCCTTTCACAGAAAATCTTCATTTTATTTAGACAAATTTTTTTTACAAAAAAGAATATGTTGCAAACCTCTCAAAATCGTATAAAGGCAATAAAAACGTATGCGATTTACTCAACACTCGAAAAACGACAAATCTCAAGCAAAAGCCTTGAAAATTCACTATACGATGCAGAATTTTGTTTCTGTCGAGCTTCGTACTTGAATTTTTATATTTCTCAAAATTAAATTTTGGCCTAATGTCCGGCTAGACTGGCAAAATACCCCTCTGTTCGATGGATGATTGGAATAAAATTTCTCGTATTCTATTATCTGAATTGGGTTGATTAAATACATGGTATTTACAACTAGATTAGTTGACCACTTCAAACTTATGTTTGAAGAAATTTCGCCAAAAACATATCTTATGTATTGAGTCACATCTGTGTCACCGTGATGGTTTCTACTTTTCAACAGTGAGCGTAAAACAAATTAAAGAAATACAAAATGTGCTCTTGTGCTCAACGTATAATAGGATGGATGGGCATTCAACGCTACTTAGAGAAAATTTAGGGCTGATGTTAAAATGTCAAAGAGTCCAGAGCAGCAATATGAAAAAGGATTGTAAGAATGCAATTTTTTTAAGTAACAATTACTTTTTTGTGAAGCTTTATTTATGGCAATTCTTCCATTGCACGTCATATATGTATATTTTTAGAAGAACGCCTCAGTTATTAAATAGGCACTAGGGTTTAAAGAGCTTGTGTAATTTTATTAATATTTTACTTTGTCGACGATTAAGTGCTATAGAGTAATGCCGGCGAAGTTCTACACTTAATCCTTTTTATAACCTTCACCACAGGTGGAAAGGGTATATCTAAGTTTGTCATTCCGTGTGTAATTTCTACAATATTCATTTCCGACCCCATAAAGTATATATATTCTGGATCCTTATACATAGAGAAGTTGATTAAGCGATGTCCGTCTGTCCGTGTTAGTGTTGTAATGTCATTTGCCAAGGCACCAGAAGAGATACAAAAAATTATTTTGAAGCCAGTATACATGGTTACATGTATACTGCCTACATGGCTACACGACCACCGCTGTGGCTGTCGTCAACTTAGGCTACATTCTGTTTTATTCAACAAAGGAAAATGTCACAAAATTGCAAATTACAAAATCATATACAAACAAAATATTTGAAGGAAATATTTATAATTTTTTTAAAAAGTTATTTAATTTTATAAAAGCAAAATAAGTATTTCTACAACAATGTCTAAGTTTACGATGTAGCTGTCGTCTTCAATATCATTAAGTATGTGACAACACAGCGACAATTGTAGCCAACGGAATTTGTTTTCATTTGTCTTCTATTTCTTTAAAGCATGAATAATGAATTTTTCTCATACAACTTAATTTAAGTAAAGAGGCAACAATATGGATAATCCTGTACATGTCTGTATAAATAAAATCACCGTGGTGAAGGGTATAGAAGATTCGGCACGGCCGAATATAGCACTTTTACTTGTTTTAGGTTTATCTAAATATTTTTTCAAATCAGATAACTCGAGATTCTTTATTTTTTTCTTATATTGAAGAATTGAATTTTACTGTGCTCTGTTGGGACTTTTCAAATTAATATGCTTCGCAGAAGACTGCAGAATTTGTATATACAGCTCAAAATAAGTTACATAACGAAAATTAGATAAATAACATTAAATTTAATGTTAAATTTAAATTAAATAATGTTAAAGTCGGTTAAATTTTTTAACCGACTTCAAAAAAAGAAGGAGGTTATCAATTCGTCTGAATGTTGCTTTTTTATGTTTGTGCCCACAGAACTCAGTCATTTCCGAACCGATTTTAAAAATTTTTTCTTCATTAGAAAGCAAATGCTTACAGATTAGTCCTGTTTTAAAAGAAGTTCAGAATTTGGAAAATTAAAGGGTGTCCCCATACAACATACGTGTTTCTTACGTGTATTATGAACCGTAAAGGGCACCCTTTTAAAATTTAAAAAAACTGCTTATTACTATAGCTGCCAATAACAGAAATTAATAAAAATTAAAGGGTGTCCCCATATGTGACTTCAATTTAAATATATGAACCATTTGAACCATTGTAGACAATCACTTGAAAATTGGACAGAATGTCTAATATTTATAATCAGAAATTAAATATTTATAATTAGAAGTTAAAGGGTGTCCCAATAGTTGATGTAATTTGATGTATATTGCAAAACTTTTGAACCGTAACAGAGAGACGGTTGAAATATTCAAAGAACCTGTATATCTAAGTCCTTTATAACATCAAGTATATAATTTAAATTTGGAAACTAAAGGGTGTCCCCTTAATTGATATAATTTTACCTATCTAGCCCTATCTTTTGAACGGTTATAGACAAACACTTTAAAATTAGACAGAATCTCCACTACTATGTCCCGTATAATAACTTTAATAAATATTTAAAATTTTAAAGGGTGTCCCAATAGTTGATGTAAATTGATGCATATGGCCAAACTTTTGAGCCGTTTTAGACAGACATTAGAAATTTACAAAGAATCTGTCCTTTAAAACAAGTGTTTAATTTAAAATTGCACATTAAAGGGTGCCCCTAGGTGATATTGTTTAAGCTATATGGCCATATCTTTGGAACCGTTACTTTTTATTACTGTGTCAGTAATAATAAGTGTAAAAAAGATATCTGACGTAATTTGTCGTATTTGAACATTTGAATGTACAGAACGTATATTACTATGTCCGTTAGAGCAACAAGTATGAAAGTATTTGATTTGAGTACTATTTCTTTTACACATTACTTTCTTTTAAATTTTTAGTTCAGAATTGATGCACATATATTTGTTTTGTAGTCGGTTTTTTTTTGGAAGAATTATTTTTTTCATAAAATTAATTTTTTATTGGTGTTCATTTAGAAACAGTTTATGTAGGTTAAAAAATAGCATACCTTTTTAGAGTTCCCTACCCCAAGAGTATAAATGTAATGTCTAGCCATCTGTCCTTCTGTCAGCGCCTTATAAGTATCTCTGGAACCGTAAAAGGTAGACTCTTGAAATTTTCACTAAAGTTGTATTACTATGGCCGCTATAGCAACAAATCTATCCACTACCCAAGTGGATAGATTTGAAGAAGGATTTCTTTAAAATTGATCACCTAATAAAAAAATAATCGTTTAATCTTGTGGACAATTAAGATGAACAATCGAACTTCGTATTTTTTAACCAATTAAATCGTCTTGTTTTTGTTCGATTTATCAAGACAACAGAGCCAATAAAAAAATATAACTTATATGAAAAAAATTACACTAAAATATGTTTTAATATTAAATAATAAATGCAATTTTGCATAAATAATGTTGCGCAGTGTATTGTACTAAATTAAATAACAAGTTCAAACAACAAATATATATGTATGTAAATATGTATTTGGATGCAACGAAATATATTTGTACCTTGCAAATCTTTATGCAAATATTTATGACGTTGTATATGAACGTTTATGTAAATGTTAGCACATGCAAATATACTCGTATGTATACCACCATACTGAAAAACAAATACAATTATACACCATGACCCCTATTGTATGTAAGTGTAGGCAAATATATTGACAGCATCTGTTAGCAAATAACAATGACTTATAGCAAGTTGAGACGGAGGTGATATATATTTTGAAAATAGTTTTCGCTCTGTAATCAATCTGTATTTGTTCGTACCTTAAAAGAAGCCAAATAGTAAGACTTATGGTTTTGAAGTTTTTAAACCCGGCTTAATGACGCCGACACGGAAATAAAAATAGGTTAACATTTTTTAACCGTCCATCGGCAAAACAAGTAAGAGTGTTATAACCGGCCGTGCCGAATCTTCTATACCCTTCACCGCGGTGATTTTATTTATACAGACATGTACAGCAATATCCATAACTCTTTACATAATTTAAAATAAGTCGAATGAGAAAAACCTGATTATGCGTGCCTTAAAGAAATAGAAGACAGCGGCTACGCAGCTAAATGAAAAAAAAATATATTGAAGACGATAGCTAAATTGTAAACTCTGACATTGTTGTAAAAATACCTATGTATTTTGCTTTTATAAAATTAAATAACTTTTTTCAAAAAATAACAAATATTTCCTCTAAAACTTTTTGTTTGTAAAGGGTGTTTTTTATAGAGGTATAGAACTATAAGTTGCAATAAAACAACGATGGATTATTCGATTGACATGAACTTTATTTATCCGAAAGATAATCCTGTGGCATTACATTTTAAATATCATTTCTGGCATATGACCTACACGGCTGGCGCGGATGTAGTCCAATCTGGACGTCCAATTTTCTATGACTTTTTCCAACATTTGTAGCCATATATCGGCAATAACACGGCGGATGTTGTCTTCCAAATGGTCAAGCGCAGCCCCACAGAAAGTAGTCTAGCGGTGTTAAATCACAAGATCATGGAGGCCAATTCACAGGTCAAAAACGTGAAATTAGGCGGTCACCAAACGTGTCTTTCAATAAATATATTGTGGCACGAGCTGTGTGACATATTGCGCCGTCTTATTGAAACCACATCTCCTGGACATCATGGTTATTCAATTCAGGAATGAAAAAGTTAGTAATCATGGCTCTATAATGATCACCGTTGACTGTAACGTTCTGGCAACCATGGTTTTGGAAAAATTCCGGACCAATGATTCCACCAGTCAGTCAGTTTTTCTGGATGTAACGGTGTTTTGATATACACTTGAGGATTACCTTCACTCCAAATGCGGCAGTTTCGTTTGTTGACGTAGCCATTCAACCTGAAGTGCGCTTCATCGCTAAACAAAATTCGCTTATGAAAATCCGGAACAACAGTGATCTCGTGGTTGGCCCATTCGACGAATCTACGCCTTACTATTCAGGCGTGAGTCTATTCATGATGAATTGCCAAACCAAACTGAGAATAAATCACTTGACAGCTGTTAAATCGGTCGCCATCTTGAAAAGTAATGTCAACTTAAAATTGTATACCTCTATAAAAAACACCCTATGAATTTGTAATTTATAATCTTGTGACATTTTCTTTTGTTGAATAAAATAGTTTCATACAAAAATAGAAATTAGCCTAAGTTGACTATAGCTACAAGGGTGGTCGTGTAGCCATGTAGCTTTGCTGGCTTCAAAATAATACCTATAATCGTGTGTATTTTATTTTTGACAGTTTGTGGTCGGTATCCAGATGTTGTCTATGTGTTTAATGCATCTAGGTTTTAAAAAAAAAATCTCTCCTATTTAAGAATCAAAGGCATTTAAAAAATATGTGATTCTTTATACATACATATATTCTTAGTATTTAAAATATGATATGTTACACTCATGATTTTAATTTTCATTTTCATAGAATTTTTTTTTAAATATTTCTGTTTGTAAAAAATTTTTAAAAAATATTTTTTTAATTTTTTGTAAAATTGTATCCGAAATTTTTTTGAAAGTTTAAAATTTGTTTTTTTGTTTGTTTTTTAAATTTATGACCTTCCTGCAAACTATATTAAGTTAGAATGGTCAAACTGAAGCAAAAAAAAATCCTTAAAAAAATGTGCATTTTAACTGTTACCAGCGGGCACCCTGTTGGTCCAGTGGCTACCTCTATGTTTATTTCTTTCTATGAAGGTATTTAATACAAATCAAAGCAAAAAATCGGGGGTTATTGATCCCCAAAGATTTGTGTGCACTCCCTGCGATCTACCAGTCGCGGTCTAATATTTATTTAACAAAAAAAGAGAAAGAGGATCATTACAACAGAAAAAAATAAAAACAACCTGAAAAAATATTAAAAAAATATAGGTAGGCGTGGTTTTATGCCCGCTGCCTTGAACTGAGTCGTCTAACGTTGCTGAATTTCATTAGCAATTTTCGAAACTATGCCTGGCAGATTGGTGTGTTTAAATTTTCTGTATCTCTTCGGGTGCCTTGCCAAAGTTAATTTCAACCAGAACAAAGACAAACAGACAGACATCGCTAAATCAAATTCTCTATTTATAAGGATCCAGAATGTATATATATTTTATGGGGTCGGAATTTAATATTGTAGAAATTACACACGGAATGACACACTTATATATACCATTTCTACCTGCGGTGAAGGGTATAATAACCCTTCATACAATGTAATTATAATTATCCTATTTATAAAGAACTGTAATAGTTCTGTCTTAATTTTGAATTTTCCAGCTTCTTTAACCATAATCTATCTCTTCGAGTTAAAGCTTGGCTTTATAGGAGAAGCAAGTGCACTCTCAATAAAGAGCATTTATACAGTCTATTGTTTTTTTATATTTAAATTATATAAATTTTTGATTCAATAAACAATTTACAAAAACAGCAATTTTTAATGATCCTATATCTCGAGAACTACAATAGTAGCACTGTCTAAATTTACCATAGGCTTCGCCAAAACTAAGGCACGTTAACGAGTAAAACTTTTTTGGTATATGACTAGCGAAACTAGTACTCCCAACATAAACTTATTTTTAATTATTCTATATAAAGAGAACTAAAATAGAGACACATTCTAAGTTTGGTAGTTATCACCCTGAGAATAACGTACTTTTTCCATTAAAACTTGGCAATATAATAATATAAGGATAAGTAACATCATCTAAATTTGATATAGCATACTCTGAGAAAAATGTGCGTTTTCGAGTTAAAACTGGATGCTATAGGGCGGGGAAGGGTATTCCGCAAAATTATTCATAATTATATATGGACTACTAAAATTGTTATACTCTCTAAGTTAAACATTGAATGCTCTGAGAATAAGCTGTGTTTTAAATTAAAAACTGGGTGGCTTACGACGGGGTGCCCCCGCATTCAGAGAAATTATTAACTGTTGCATTAAGAGAACTTAAATGATGTCACTGTCTAAGAATAACGTTCGCTTTCTAATTTTATACGGATTACTCTGAGAATAACGTTCGCTTTCGGGTTAAAGCTTGGTATCATAGGAAGGGGGACTAGTACCGTCATTCAAAGTAATTATTAATTATCTTTTATATGCAAAGTGAGACTCTACATTGGGATGTAGGTCAACCTCAGAATATATATTTTTTAAGTAAAAGTGTTCAGTATTAATCGCAGAAAGAGGAGTTGGAGGAGGAAATTTTACAAAGAAGTTTTGAATTATTTATATCTTTATCTTTATATAATTTTGTAAAGTTTTTTTTTTTAATAAAAATTACTCAATTTATGACACATAATAGGTGAAATAGAAAGAGGAAGAATGGTAACTCCTCAAAAAAGTACCCTATAACGTACCCCAAGAAAATTAATGATGAGAACTTCTAAAAATTGAAAGTAGTTTCTTAATTCCGATAATCTAAAAGTTAAAAATATCTTGTAAAGTTAAATAATACTGTAAAAAATATTTCTTTTTTTACGGTAGCGATAGTGAAGCAAAGTTAATGATACTGGGGGGCTTTCAAGAGCTGAAATGAACATAAATAATTTTTATTAAATGATAAAATTGTACTTATAATAACAACGTTACAACAATCAATTCATGCAAATATTTTCATTAGAAAATAATAATTTACATATATGGGTACATCCTTATGTATATTTTTATATAGACACTTTTACCTAAAAAATTTAAAAATAAAATAAAATTCATATAATTTCATATAATTTAAAAATAAACATTAAAATTTATTCATACCTAAGGAACGCAATTCAATAATATGATTTAACATATAAATTATATGTATTTTACATTAACAAGTCTTATAAGCAATAAGAAGATTAAATGTCAGGCAAATTATTTGTTTGTAATTGTCGAAAATTAAATTTACTTAAGAAGGCTAGATACTCGTACATTATAATGATTAATGTATAAAATTATTAATGTTGTTTGATAAGAACATACGAATAGAGACAGTAATCTTAAAATTCAAAATTTTAGATGTCTTTATGCAAATCTTAAGTTAAGCTTGTTACATGTTATTAATTTATGGATAGAAAGCAATATGTGCGATTGTTTTTGATCAATCGACATTTAATCCTGCATTTTGCTATTAAGGCATTTTTATTATATTTAAGATTTCATCAGGTTTAAAATAATCTTTATTAAAGCTTTCAACAGGAAAAAATACATATAAAAATAATTAGTGCTTTAAAATGTTTTATAATAATGATAAAGCCTTAAACGAATAGTTACCCACTTGTGTATTACCAAAATCAATTCACAATTATAGAAATATAAATTTTTTTTTTGTAAAATCTCCCCGAGGTTTTACGCTACATTAGTTTTAAAACTGCTGTTTCCATAAACGATATAATAAATAGCCATTAAAAATAAAACACTTTACTATTACCTTTGATATGTTAACAACTTATACATTGAGATAATGAGCAATACCTTGTCATCTATACATATAATAAAACTAGCTGTGCCCGCCATGTCGTGGGCGTCCTGACAATATTTTGCTCGATTTTGCTTTGAAAGTATTCCACACCAATTATAAGACTCTTACTTTTATAGTAATTCAGTTATGGTTTATGTATTTACTTTATATAAGGCTACCCATCCCTGGATCAAATTCTAAAATTTATAAAAAATTCTAAAAATTATTTTAAAGCTCTGCAAAAGGTGTTTAAAATATTTTAATAACATTGTAATTCAACAAAAACACAAATTAATACAAATTTTCAATTGGCGCCTAATTTTGCACAATAGTGTTTACAAAAATAAAAGGTGTGTAACCGTGTTTAAAATATCCCAGTTTTAAAACGAAAATTTCAGAACCTTTAAACAGGAAATTGCTTTTTTTACTGCTTTTGCCCACTTTCTAATTGAAATGAGATATTTTTTGGGGAAAAAAGTATCCTATATTGGAATCAGGGTGCTAAGGTACCTACTCACTAAATATTGTTAATATCCATCTATCAGTTTTTACGTGATTCGAACACAAATTAAAAGCAGACAGACAGGATATGAGTTACTATTTTATTATATACATATATAGATAGTAACTCATTTCCTCTCTGTTCGCATTACGTAAAAACTACTGGATGGATTTGAGCAACATTTTTTGAGGAGGTACCTTAGTGTCCTGATTCTTTTTTTCCGCAAAAATGTCTTATTTCGAAGAGAAAGTGGGGAAAAGCAGTGAAAGTACGCAGTTATATTAGTAAGGGTGAGACCCTTATATAAATATAAAGTAAATACATAACCACAACTGAAGCACTAACCAATATGCATAGTTTAAGGCTACAATTATTTTAGTAAGGTTGAGAACCTTTATATAAAGTGGTATGGTGTGGATTGCTTTCAAAGCAAAATCGAACAAAATATTGCAAGGACGCTGAAGAAGTGGCGGGCACAGCTAGTCTATACATATAATAAAACAGTAACTAATTTCCTGTCGGTCTGTATTTCAGACTGGGTTTGCATCACGTAAAATCTACTGAATTGATTTTAACAAGCGACAATTTTAGCCAACGGAATTTGTTTTCATTTAGCTGCGTAGTCTTCTATTTCTTTAAATAATGAATAATAAGTTTTTTTTTTATACGACTTATTTTAGTTTATGTAAATAATTAACTACCCATATTGTTAATTCTTTACATGTACATATCTGTATAAATAAAATCACCGTGGTGAGGGGTATAGCAGATTCGGCACGGCCGGATATAGCACTCTTACTTGTTTAAATTTGGTGTGTCGGTGAAAATGTAAACATCTGAAAAGATTCTGTGATACACTTAAATTACCGCATCCTTGAACTTACTGTTTTAAAACCAACTTAAAATAATTAACCCAAATTTTCTTATATTTGCTATGTCTGCATATGTTGTATATAGCAACATTGAAGTATAACTCTTCTGGTAAAAAAAAAAAAACAAGTAACTTCGGAAATAAATAGTTTTATATTCAAATTGTGAAGCTTTTTATTAAATGAAAACAAAATGAATTGAAATCGAAGTGCCATACAAGCAAATAATTGTTTCGCTGTTAGTAGCGTATCTAACCCAATAAACGATTAAATGTTAGGGACAACTACAATCTATATATTTATTTTTAAACCGATGTGTTAACTGGATTATTTGTAATTCTCAAATATTTGCAAACACATAAATAGAGGAACAAAACGTATGTATTTCCGTACCTAAAAATATATCGCACACTAAATCATAAACAGACCTATATATTGAGGAGAGGCAAAATACTGCTTTTAAGAACACGATTTTTAATTTATAATCAACTTAAGTTCCACAGTAGCGCTATTTTTTTGTGTTAAAGAAGTCAGTGATGGAAAAGAAACTTTCATGGTTGCTAGAGATTTTTTCTGTAAACTTTTTTATGTAAAAGAAGACGACTTTGATAAGTTTTGAGTTGTGACTTGTTTATCATTTACTGTGCGATATACTCACTTATCCGAAGCTATTGAATACTTACATATGTATGTATATGTTGCTGTGTACAAACACAAATAAATATTTTACAATTGCTTTTTGGTAAATCGACTAGAAATTTTATTGTTTAAAGTTACACATGATTGTTTTTTAACTCAATAATCACGTGTGTATGTATGAAGAATTTGATGCACGTATACACATTCACACATCAATAGGTAAATATGTATGTATATGTATGTTTGGTAGTGTGACCAGGTCTTAAAATATTTTGCTAAAAAATAATGCTAAAATTTAAAATTTATATTTTTAATGAATTTATCCTCTATAAATTATTATTTTTATATAAAATTGCTTTGTAATATATAGTAATAATTCTTGCACAAAAAAACCGACTTCAAAACAGACAAACTTAAAATCATGTTTCTTTAAGACGGTAACTATTGCGACACCCTGAAATTTCCGAATTCAAATTTTATACTAGTTATAGTGGTCGTAGCAATACAGGTTCATTGTAAATTTCAACCATCTGTCTGTAACGGTTTAAAAGTTTTGTCATATACATCAAATTACATAAACTATTGCGACAGCCTGTAATTTATAACTTTAAATATTTATACTTATTATAACAGAGAACCTCCTTGTTTTTTGAAGTCGGTTAAAAAAGTGCGTATCACTGTAGCTCCCAATAACAAAAAGTAATTAAAAAATAAAATTAAAGGGTGACCCCATAGGTGACTTAATTTCACCTTTATTCTCCTATTTTTTGAACCGTTATAGACAAACTCTTGAAAGTTGCACAGAATGTTCGTTACTATGTCTCTTATAATAAGTATAAATATTTAAAATTAAAAATTAAAGGGTGTCCCATTAGTTGGTTTATTTTGATATATATATGGCCAAACTTTTGAACCGTTATAGACAGACAGTTTAAATTTACAAAAAACTTGTATTGCTAAGTCCGCTAAAATAACAAGTGTAAAATATGAATTTGGAAATTAAAGGGTGTCCCAATAGTTAATGTAAAAGTAATATATATGGCCAAACTTTTCAACTGTTATAGATAGAAAGTTGAAATTTACAAAGAACCTATATTGCTTAGTCCGCTATTACAACAAGTATAAAATTTGGATCTATAAATTAAAGGGTGTCCCCATTATTGATGTAATTTGACCATTATGTCCTCATCTTTGGAACCGTTATAGACAAACACTTGAAAAATAGACAGAATGTTCACTACTATGTCTGGTATAACAACAAGTATAAATATTTAAAATTGGAAATTAAAGGGTGTCCCAATAGTTGATGTAATTTGATGTATATGGACACAAAGTTAAAATTTAAAAAGAATCTGTATGACAAAGTCCTCCTTAAAAAGTATTTATATTAAAATTTGAATTTAAAGGGTGTCCCAATAGGTGACGTCATTTTATATATATGACCATATCTTTTAAACAGTTATTGATAAACACTTAACAATTACACAGAATGTCCATTACTATATCTGTTATAATAAGTATAAATATTTAAAGTTATAAATTACAGGGTGTCGCAATAGTTTATGTAATTTGATGTATATGACAAAACTTTTAAACCGTTACAGACAGATGGTTGAAATTTACAATGATCCTGTATTGCTACGACCACTATAACTAGTATAAAATTTGAATTCGGAAATTTCAGGGTGTCGCAATAGTTACCGTCTTAAAGAAACATGATTTTAAGTTTGTCTGTTTTGAAGTCGGTTTTTTTTGCAAGAATTATTTAATTTTAAATTGGTGACCTATAAAGTTCATAATACGCGCAAAAAACATGTATGTTGTATGGGGACACCCTTTAATTTTTAAACTTTTGAACTTCTTTTAAAATGGCTCCAATCTGTGGCCATAACCTTTGTAATAGTGCAAAAATTTTGAAAATCGGTTCAGAAATGACCGAGTTCTGAAGGCACAAACATACAAAAAAAAAAAGCAACACACAGACGAATTGATAACCTCCTTCTTTTTTTGAAGTCGGTTAAAAAAACCTTTAAAAGCTGAACCAAGAATATGTGACTTTATTCATGAATACGTTTTAAACTAAAAAGATTTCAGGATTTAGCTAAAAAAAACTTTTTTTTGTTATAAAAGGACCAATATTTTGTTCATACAAACTTTCATCCCACAAGTACGGTTCAATTCAAAGTTTATCTTAAAACTGTACTTTGAGTGGCTCTTATACTTTTCTAAAGGCATTTAGTTCCATATACTCATCATCATGTAATAGGAAATATAACGCTGATTTTATTTAAAACTAGCTGTGCACTCCACTTCCTGAGCGTCCTTGCAATATTTTGTTCGATTTTGCTTTGAAAGCAATCCACACCAAAAATCCGTATTTTTTTAGTGCCGCCTTAAACTATGCTTCAGTAATGGTTATGTATTTACTTTATAGTTAGTGCTTGAGTTATGGTTAGTGCTTCAGTTATGGTTTATGTATTCACTTTACTACTAAAATAACTGCGTACTTTCACTGGTTTTTCTCCAATTTCTCTTGGAATTAAGATACTTTTGCGGAATAAAAGTATCCTATATTATAACTAGGATACCAAGGTAACTCCTCACAATTTTGTTAAAATCCATCCGGAAGTTTTTAAGTGATGCAAACGCAAAAGAAAAGTAGACAGACATACGTACAGACAGACAGACAGACAGATAGACAGACAGACGGAAATGAGTTACTATTTTATTATATGTATAGATGTAATAGTTTTATTTCATCCTTTTTGTGCCTTAATGTCCAAAAACTTAAAAAAAAGTACGCTACTGGATTATTTGCTTTTTGTAATTGTTAGTGAAGTTCGATAACAATTAATTAATATCTTCATAAGCTAGCTCTTCTAATGGGTTATCTCATAAGCTCTTGAGCAAGTGGTTATACACATGCCTACTTACTGAACACATGCCTACCCATACCATACTATTATTGAGCAAACGTCTGTTCGGACCATAAACGAAATAAACTGACCGATTAAAACGAGAGCGCCGTGTTTACTCGTCTAATGTTCGAATCACTCAGTGTGTTTCGTTTAGTACTTTTGGATAAGGCTTAGTGTTTTTTGCTTGCACTAGTGTTTTTTTTTGTATTTCTTAAGAAATAAAGACCTTAACTTGAACGTAAGTAATGTTGTTAAAAATTTAATTTTTTTTTTACAATCGAACTGTGTTCGTGTTTCACTCAAAGCATAAAACTGTTTGAACTCACCCAAGTTCATTGTTATTATGTTCAACATTTACTAATACTTATTCAACCTCCTTATGGAAACTACAAACTCATAGCATTTAGTTCGCTGGTCTTGGCTGTTTAACTATCATCGTTACTCGTGTGCATTGAGCAGCCACGAATTCAATGAAATATTGTAATGAGCGCCTCATTCGCGTCGTTTTTTGTGCTCATGCAGTGCATCAGTAACTAAATATTTTACTAGTTTATGGAATAAAACTTAAAAAAGTATTCGAATAATCCAATGGGTTTTTTTATATTCCTTTTTGTAAATTCACATATTTTGCGATTACTGAGCCAAAAAGTATGTAACTGTAGTATAAACTAACTATTAACAAACTTGCAAGGTGTAAACTCTTTCGATTTAAGAACAATTCAGTATGCCATTATTGGAATAATTGGAAAGTCAAATAAATACATGTCATAATTTGCAGCAATTCTTCATAATCGAAAAAAAAAATTTTGGTAGATTTTTAAATAAGAGCAATGTGATTGTATAATTTTTTTAAAATTAATTAATGCCAAAATAGTAAATACTTAATTGAAAAATGCTAAAAAAAATAATGCTAACTGCTAAATGAAAATGTTGTGGATAAATTGAAAAAAATAATACTAAATTTAGATGCAAAAATGTCGAAATGGCCACTCTGATGTTTGGGATGAAAAAGGAATTTTTACTTTGTGCTCTCCATCTTCTTGTTCAGTTAAGCAATTTTACTTCAGCAGTAAATACAAATGAAACGAAAATTTGTTTATTTAATATATTGAAATTTTGATCAGTTCTTACTTTTTTGGTTTAAAACTTTAAGGTCAATTTATGTAAAGGTTTGTAGTTTTACGTGTAAAATCGACCTTAATAAAATTTTTTGTTGCAAATAAGTAACCAAAAATTGGAATAAACATTTAGAATTCATGTGAAGGGCATGACAAATGTTTTTTTTTATTCGTACATTGGAAGCAGATTTAACTAAAGGGTATAGATTTGTAAATGCTTTAGATTATTTTAAAAGATGAGATTTTTCGTTACCTGTATATATTTAATTCAACTAAAATTGTGAAAAAAATAATTACAACTGCATTATGAAGAATTACACTGTGGAACAAATTTAAGTTAGCAAAAGTAAGGTCGATTCTGAGAGTGAGGGGTAAAAATAGAGGCTAAATTAGAAGACCCGAGTTTTTTTATGTTAGTTCGAATTTTTTTTTAATCGACCTTCGCAATTTTCAGTAAAATTTTATTTATTTATTTATTTATTTATTTAATTTATTATATAAATTTTAGTATTTTATCCAGGGATAGGTACCTTTATACAAAATAAATACATAAGAGTCTTAAAATTTGGTGTCACGACACACACAATGTGTGTGGGCACATCTTGTCAATCATATTTTTATAGAAAACCAAGCTCATTTCGAGGTAAATAGCATTATTATGGAACAAAGTTGTTGATTATGGAGTGCTTCCAACTCATAATTTTTTGCGAAAGACAATTGTATCAATTTCGGGTCGGCATTTGACTGCAAAGTTCGAAGGTCGATTAAAAAAAAAAATCTAACTAACATAAAAAAACGCCGCTATAAACGGGTCTTCTAATTTAGCCTCTATTTTCACCGCTCACTCTCAGAATTGACCTAATTTTTGCTAACTTGAATTTGTTCCACAGAGTTATTTATATATTGCACATCTTAATACTGAGACCTCATAGTTTATTAATGCGTGATAATTTTTTTAAACATTTACAGCCGGCGAATACACTGTCATCATCATCAATCATCATGATCAATCGATTGACTAACTTATAGTATATCAAATATCAAATCCCTATATGTCTTATCTGTTTAAAGCTTTTCTTGCTGAGATTATCTATATACATATATAAAAATGAATGTTTTCTGTATGTTTGTATGTCCTTTATAGAATCGTAAACTATGCATCTGATCATGGTATGATCTTTAACAAAGTTGTTGCGCATGAGCCGACGGAGGTTCCTAAGTTGGTAGGGTTAATTTCCGACAGGTGGCGCCAGAGAAAATTACTCAAAACGAATTAAATCGTAAACTGTGCAATTGATCATGCTATGATCTTTAGCAAAGTTGTTGCGAATGAGCCGATGAAGGATTGTAAATTGTTGCGATTAATTTCTGACAGATGGCACCACTAAAAATTACTTAAAATTAATTAAATCGTAAGCTGTGCATTTGATGATGGTATGATCTTAAGCAAAATTGTTGCGCATGAGCCGACGGAGGTTCCTAAGTTGGTGGGGTTAATTTTCGACAGGTGGAGCCACAGAAAATTGATCTTTTTTCTGAAAAAGTGCTGAAGGGAAAATTTTCGCGTTAGAGTTAGTCAAATAGAGTTAAAAATAGCGCGAAAAGAATTAAGTTGGCATCGCTGAATACAACACTAATGTTTTCTTAGCGCCAGCAACGCGGACCGGGTCAGCTAGTACTTTATAATAATTAGATTGGATTTGAAACTTTTGATGCTGTTCTTGCTAATTTATAAAATTATCAGTAAAAATCAATGTTATATCATGCAGTATCTTTTTAAAATACTGAAATGCTTTGCTTATGTCGAAAATAATATCTTTTATTAAAATCTCTATTTCAAACATTTATGAATAATCAAAAAAAAAAAAAAAATAAAATAAAATAGAAAATATATGTATAACAAATTCTAGAAATGATACCAGTACAAATTTGTTTAGGAAATTGTGTTTTTATGATTGTCAAAAGTAATTTACACATATTTATGTATATAGATACAGACTTCTAATTCAAATGTAAGTCATCAAACAAACATATGAAAAAAAAACAAACACACACACTTTGACATTTTATAATTGAAATTAAACAAGTGCTGTATGTCACGGGGACAAATTTAACACTCTACAAATGATACACATGAACGACAAACATTACCGGAAATTGTAAAATTTTCTTTCAAATACAAAATGTATTGCAAGATTTTTTATTCAATAGTAACGAATAGGAAATTGTTGTGGTTTGTTTTATTTAATCTGCTAATTAAAGTTTTTTTTTTAAGTTTTCGCTACCTTCATCAGAAAACAAAAAAATCCATGACCTACATAAGTAAATATTGACGTCTTCAATACCAAAGTAATATCGTGATAAGGACTAAAGATCAAGTCTAGACTAGACTAGTTAGGCAGGGAATTTCTTTATTTTTAATGCATATTTATAAACCAGCAGCATTTTTATTTTCCTCGAAAGTAATCAAAGCAAGGTTTTAAGACTCTTCTTTGCATAGTGCTGCAGATGTGGTTTATATATTAACTTTTTACACTTTTTACCCTTCTCTGGATAATTACACAGGATGTTAGGGTTTTTATGTCTATTTTCTACTGCAAAAAATATTTTTTATCTGAACCAAGTTACTAAGGTTATCTTTTTACTAAAGCTCGTTTCACACTATAATACTGAGTATTAAGATTTTTATTGGATTTTGTAAGAAAGAAATCAAAAGAGAATTGCTGTGATTGTCAAAAAATCAAAGATAAGATAACATTTCACAATACTACACTGCAAATAAAATAAAAAATATGAGAAAGGAACAAGCCGAGACGAGACATTGTGGGCGGCAGAGATGCCAGATCAAAGTAAAAATATCATCAAAAATATTAACAGCGGCGAACAGTCGGCTGCGACTCACTAAGCTTGTTTTTTTTGCTTTTCAAAAAGACCAAACCATTTTTAAAAAAATTTCAATTATATTATAGGATGTCAAATTTCGTTCTGTATTATTTTACATTTTCATAACATATTGCTTTTTTATACTATAACCCTTTTTCATAATAGCTTAAGTTTTTGACAAATGACAATACTCAGTATTATAGAATGAAACGAGCTTAAATATTATTGAAACTCATTCTGTACGCCGAAAAACTTTGTAGCTATCGTGGCACCTTTTTCTTATCTAAATACATATAAAGGGTGATCCATTTCGAGGTACTTTTTTCAATAGCCAATTTTTGACAGATCACGTGTGAGTCGTGTCATGCTGTCATGTTATTTTTGTTTAGTATTGTTTAGCATTTCATAATGGAAAGACTTACGCCTGAATCGCTTCAATCTATGGGCTCTTGAAAACTTCCAAGAAGATCCGACGTTTTTGAGGCAAATTTTGTTTAGCGATGAGGCCTATTTCTGGCTCAATCGGTATCTAAACAAACAAAATTGCCGCATTTGGGATGAAGAGCAACCTAAAGATATTCAAGAGCTGCCACTTCATCCAGAAAAAACAATGGTTTTGTGTGGTTTGTGGATCGGTGGACTCATCGGTCTACATTTCTTTAAAATGATGCCGGTGCGAACGTAAACGTCAATGGCGACCGTTATCGTGCTATGATAACTGACTATTTGATGCCTGAAATTGAACTTGTCATCTCGGCGACATTTGGTGTCAGCAAGACGGCTTCCCACTCATCGCATCAAGCAATGGATTTATTGAGAGAACATTTCGGTGAGCACATAATTTCACGTTTTGGGCAGGTCGATTGGCCACCAAGATCGTGTGATATCACATCGTTAGACTTTTTCCTGTGGGGATATGTAAAGTCTAAAATTGATGTGGACAAACCCACTTCGATTCAGGCCTTGGATGAAAACATCATGCGTATCATTCGCCAGTTACCAGTCGAAATGTTCGAACGAGTCATCTAAAATTGAACTCAACGGATGTACCATCTGCGACGTAGCAACGGCCAACATTTGATAGACATAATCTTCAAAAAATAAATGCCAAAGAATGTTCTTTCAAATGCTAATAAACACTCTCCATTAAATTTGCATTTTCTGTGTTTTCTTGTTTAGAAAAAGTAGGGAACCTCGAAATGGATCAACCCTGCTTGGTTGAGAGACCTGCAGAATCAGCCACATTATTATTTTAATTATAAGAGGGCAGTTTGATAATTCGTGATGTTAAGCGAACGAGTTTATAAATTAATTTTTTTTTTTCAATTTTTCTATACCTGGATTTCCAAAATATTATTTACAATTTAAAAATACATAATTTTCAGTTCAGAATAAATCCCGTTAATGTTTTTAATAGTTTAAATGGCTAACACTTATAGATTAAATAGCCGACCTGCACCTTAGGACAGGAAGTAGACTCACCAGAGTCCACTCCTAGAGTATTATTGGTCTCCACCAGTATAATCAAAAAAGTGACGTTACAGTCCTCACATGTGAGTTTTAATTTGGTTCTCCACCAGGTTCTTTCATCTCATAAAGTAGTTACTTCTTGTCACTTTAAATCTAGTAATTTACAAGTTTTTATTTGATCTCCACCAGATTCTTTCATCCACTTTTTAAAAAATACTTATCTTCTTGCCAAGTTGTGGTTCTTGAATCTTGTTGTGCATTATTTTATAATTCTTTTGTTTTTCGTTCTTTTTGTTAAGGTTGATTCTTTTAGTTGTTAATAATTTTAAGATTTTCACAGTTCCACATAAAACGGATGGTACAATTTCATACATATTTACAATTAACAGTTATATACGAATGCATGTGGGTCAATGGAAAAAACCATCAAAAACTGTAACTCGATACAGTTAGTCGAGGCACACCATTAGCTAGTGCGAGAGTGAGGCGCAAAATTCTGGTGGTGAGTTAAACAGAATCAGGCCTAATCGCCCTTAAAAATTAACGACAAATGCGAGAGTTGTTTATCAAACCGCAAATTCTTTACGGCTGTAAGGGATATATACAAATTTTATATTTTTCTATAAGCCCATTTTATGCACGTACGTTTAAACCAAAATCCATGTGAAACCATCATCATTAAATTTTTAGTTTAGTCTATATGTTCTAAAATCCCAAAGCTTGTATCCTGAAAAGAATCTATATACTGCAAGTTATTGCTATAAACTGCCAATTATTGCTAAGAGTTCACGATCCCTTCATAGACTTTATGGGCAAAATTATTAAAAAATACAACTTTGTGATTTTTGCTCTTTATGTTGTGAATTGTAGGATTTCCTTTACCATAATATTACAAATTTGTATACCCTTTGATTTTTATTGACTAATTGCATCCACAGGAATTGGCATTTAAATCGTTACATAGTTATCATTTGTCGTTTTTATTAGGGTTCCGTACCCAAAGGGTAAAATAATAACCTGTCTGTGTGTCTGTCCCTCCGTCCGTCAGCGCCTTTTATCTCTGGAATCATAATAGGTAGAATCCTGAAACTTTCACAGAAGATGTATAACTGTTGCCGCTATAGTAAAAAATACTAAAACTTACAGGGTGTTACGATTGAGACGTGTTATTCACGTATATGTGTTTATTTCTTGAACTGTAGGAGGCATGCACTTAATATTTACAAACAGTAATTAAAACTTAGTTCGCTATATAAACAAGTATAAAAAAAAACAACCTAAAAATTAAAGGGTGTTCCGATAGTTACGTGATTTATATGTATATTGCCTAAGTTTTGAACCATTATATGTAGACTCTTGCAATTTTTACAGGAGGTGTATTACTATGGCCACTATAACAAATAGCAAAAATACAGCGACGTGATTTGCATGAATAAGGCCTAAGTTTTGAACCATAATAGGTAGACTCTTAAAATTTTCACAGATGAAGTATTACTATGACCCTGTATATGAAACTATGAAAAACAATAAAAATTAATGGGTTTTCTGACAGTGACGTGCTTTGCATATATAACTCTTTATTTCTTGAACAGTAATAGGTAGACCCTTGAAATTTTGTACAGATGTGTTACCACGACAGTGACATGTTTTTCACGTATATAGACTCTTAATATATTTATAGAAAGGGAATTGTCATGGGTGTTCCGACAGCGACATGATCTTTACGTAAAAACTCTTGAAATGTTTACATTAGATGCGTTACTTTGGTCGCTATAACAATTACTAAAAATTGAAAGATGTCCATTGGTGACATGATTTTCACGAATAATACACTATTTTTGGAACCGCAATAGGTAGGTTCTTGATATTTTTCTAGAAAGTGTATTACCATGGCCGCTATAACAACAATTACTAAAATTTAAAGGCTGTACCAATAATAATGCAATTTTCGCGAATATGACTTTAATTTAAAAATTAAAGGGTGCACTAAACATAGTACGGAACCCTACGTGTGTGAGTCTAACTTGCACTTGACTGATTTATTACCTATATATGATTTTTCTTTTCTAAAATTGGACCATTTTTACCAAATTTTCGAAATCTACAGAATATTACACCAACAAATTTTAAAATTATGTTGTAATATTTTATTTTGAATAAAAGAAGTCAAACAAATAATGAAGAAATAAAAAGTTCTCAAACAAATTCAAATGCGAGGTTCCCAACTTTAAGCCTAAATAGCGCCGCCTCTGGTAAGCAGATGGTGAATTGTAAGTCAATTTGGTAATAGGAATTTAATACTGAAACATCAATGAACTTAAAATATGATTAAAATATATTAAACATTCTAAATGGTGAGTGCTTTAAAAAGCATTAAGCTGTAAAAAGGTTTAATTTTAACCCTCTTTACATTAGTAAAAGTAGCAGTTTAATATATTTTTAATAGTTGTTATATTAAATTTTTTTTGGATTTGTATTAAATTTAAAATATGTTTTTACAATTTTAGATATTACCTTATTTAAGAATAATTTTTAGTTTTTTTTTTAATTATTTATTGTAACTCATTTCCTGTCTGTCTGTCTTTCTGTCTGTGTTCGCATCACGTCAAAAACTGGATTTTAACAAAATTTTCTGAGGAGGTGCCTTAGTAATCAGATTAAAATATAGGATATCTTTTTTCCGCAAAAAATCTTATTTCGTAGAGAAAGGGACAAAAAGCAGTGAAAGTACGCTGATTTTAAGGTAACTTTTATTTTTGAAAACGGGATATTTTAAACACGGTTGCGCAACAGATGGCGCTGTTTTAAAATAATGACAAAATATTTATTGAAAGCGGGATACTTTAAACACGATTGCGCAACAGATGGCGCTGTTTTAAAATAATGACAAAATATGGATTACTTACTGCCAAGTAGCCAATTGAATGAAATTTGTATTTAATTTTTACTTTTACTTTGTGGAATTACATTGTTATTAAAATATTTTGAACACCTTTTAAAGAGCTTTACAATAATTTTTGGAATTTCAAATTTTATATAAATTTTTGAATTTTATCAAATGATTGGTTCCTTAATGTAAAGTAACTACGTAAGAGTCCTAAAATTTGGTGTGGATATTCTTTCGAAGCAAAATCGAACAAAATATTGTCAGGACGCACACAACGTGTGAGGTCACAGCTAGTAATCAATATAACTAAACTAAAATTGTTACTAAAAATTGTTCTTATTTCAACCTTTAATGATCGCTGCCATGATTCTTCTCTCTGATATTCGGCCAAACAATGGATTTATATTGATACTAGCCCCAGGAACGGTTTAAAACATTAATACAACATTATTTTTAGCCTTTGATTTTTTTTTTTCTATTTTTTGTTAATAATTTATTTTAAGCTTGTAAAATAATGTGATCATTTTATAAATTAGTTAAAATAAAGTAAAATTAAATAAATAAAATTAGTTTTCATTTATCCCAAATATTAAGGAAATGCCTTAGCAATAAGCTGTTGAACATTATATGCCAACCATTATGTCTTTAAGTAGTTGTTATTTAATTTGTATTTCTTATATCATTGGATTATTCATCTTTGCTTCCGGTAGAGTTATATTCATTTAACTTTACCGACAAATTTGGTTTAATTGCTTCTTCTAACTACAAAATAAAATATTTAAAAAAAGTCTGTCAGTTGCTACATTTCCCTCCTGATTATTTATTATTATATGCATCTTAAAGATATATTTATTCATTTTTAATAAAAATTTGTGAAACCTTCTTTTGCTTTTATTTTCTTATCAATTCATCCAAGCATACAAATTATATTAAAAAAAAAATTTGTAATTTATCTAAAGTAATGAAATGGTTTAAATATTTTTTATTAAAATAAAATCTTGATAAATTAAATTTATTTAGTAGAAAAGTAAATACCACAAACAAAACGTTGTATGATAAGATGGTTTTATATTTTTCAAAGCTATGAATACTACATACAAATTAGTTCCATTCTGAACACAAACACATAAGTAAATTATTTGTTTTTTTTTTCTGTCGACTTGTAATGGTATTTTTGTGGTCTTTTTACATAAGATTTGTGGAAAATTTGATTAGTTTTTTAATAATTGTTTATCTTACATACAATTACAGATTGGCAATTCAAATTTTAAAAATGAATCAAAATGTTTTAAAATTACTTAATTCATTAGGATGGATATCACATTGGAAAACAAAATATTCTGTGTGATTTATTAATTGAAATGTGAGAGCGGCAGGCTATGAATACGTATCAAGTCAAAGAACCAAACACAACCTCTAGATTCAAATGAAGAAGTCTTTTAAGCTTCTGAAAATATGATTTTCTTATGACTCATTAGAATAAATTTTTCATCAATAAATTTTTCTTTATATTTTTAAGCCGATAACCTTATTTGATAGTGTTAATTTCCTTTTAGTTACAATTTAAATTATAACTAAAACAAAATAATAATAATAATAATAATAATAATAATAATAATAATAATTATTATTATTATTATTATTATTATTATTATTATTCTGATACTTTATTTAATTTAATTCTTTTCTGCAGGATCTTGTGTAATGGGACAAGACAAGATTTTGTAAATAATTTTATCTGCTTAATTAAGGCTGACGCTGGCATATCAAGAAAAACAGAATTTAGTGTTGAATGTGGATTTAAGTCTTTAAACTTTTATCTCTTCTGTAGAGAATTTAGGAATTGAATAAACAATTGTTAGTTTTAATTTCATTTCTTTATTAAGAACAATTTAAAGAAATTTTGAAAGATTTGTAACTCTTGTGATTACACATAATTTTATATTAAAAAATTTCTCAGACATTTTTTATTTAAATTTTAAGTCTTGCTTGCATTTTATTTATTTCCATTATTCATTGAGGATATTTTTTTAATAAATTTATAAACTAGAAAATTTAAATTTCAACATCATGTTATGCAACTTAAAAAGCAATTAAATTTATTTTTCGTTATTGTAAGTAATTCTTTTTTAGTATGTTGTATGGTAAGTTAAGATTTTAGATACTAAACAATTTTAAAATTTTTATATAAATGTAAAGTGCAAAGTTTAATGCTCTTTTGGTTCATTTTAAAATTCAAAGAAATAATAAATATTTAAAAACAAAAATTTCAAGAGAAAACAATAAAATAACACCAGTAATAAAAATCAATTTTAAAGCTTTTAAAGTAACCACTTGCAGTCCCCTTTGTTTTAAAATAAAATAAAATAGAATTTGTTTGCGTTTATTCCGTTTTATTTAATAATTTATTTATTCATCAAATGTTGTATTCTGAAGGGAATTTTAATGATTTTACAACAATTAGTTAAAGTTATTTTCGGTATTCTATGTTTGGGTTTGTATTGCAAAAGTTTGCTTTTGCAATAATTTGTTTATACACTTCGTAACATAGAAAATATTGGATCATAGAAAGGCTATTCTTTGGGAGCAATTTTCATTTCAGACTTGCTGTTGTCCCACCCCAGAAATTTTAAAATAAATCAGTCAAGTGCTATTTAGTCTCACACACGTAGGGTTCTGTACTATGTTTAGTACGCCTTTAACAACCCAAGTTGTTAATTTTTTCATGTCTTATAGTCCACACTTTATTTATAAAATCAAAGTCATATTCGCGAAAATTGTATCGCTATTGGAACACCCTTTTAATTTTAGGAATTGTTATAACGGCCATGGTAATACACTTTCTATAAAAATATCAGGCCTACCTATTGCGGTTCAAAAAATAAGGTAATATACGTGAAAAACATTTCACTGACGGATCACCCTTCAGTAATTAGTAATTGTTACAGCGGCCGAAGTACAACATCTGTTGTAAACAATTCAAGAGTTTACCTATTACGGTTCTAAAAATAAGGCTATTTAAGTAAAAATCATTTCTCTGTCGGAAGAGCCTTTAATTTTGTTATTTGTTATAATGGCCATGGAAATTCTTCTTCTATGAATATACCAATGGTTTACCTATTACGATTAAAAAAATAAGTCACTATAATTTTAAGGTTTAATTTTATACACTTGTTTAGAAAGCGAACATAGAGTTAACTACTGTCTGCAAATTTTAAGTGGTTGCTTCCTATATCTCAAGAAATAAAGACATAAAGGCAAATAACACCTCACGTTCGGAACACCCGATAAGTTTTAGTATTTATTGCTATAGTGGCCACAGTTATAAGCCTTCTGTGAAAATTTTAGAGTCTACCTATTATAGTTTAAAACTTAGGCCTTATACATGCAAATCACGCCACTATCGGAACACCCTTAATTTTTAAGGTTTATTTTTTTAGACTTGTTTATATAGCGAATTAAGTTTTAATTACTGCTTGCATATTTTGAGTGTATTCTTTATACAGTTCAAGAAATAAGCACATATTCGTGAATAACACCTCTCTATCGGAACACCTTATAAGTTTTAGTATTTGCTACTATAGCGGTGACTGCTATACACCTTCTGTGAAAGTTTCAACCGTCTATCTATTATGGTTCAAAACTTAGGCTTTATACATGCAAATCACGCCACTATAGGAACACCCTTTAATTTTTTGGTTTATTTTTTATACTTATTTATATAGCAAACTAATTTTAAATTACTGTTTTTCAATCTTGAGTCTATGCCTTCTACAGTTCAAGAAATAAACACATATTCGTGAATAACACCTCTCTATCGGAACACCCTATAAGTTTAAGTATTTGTTGCTATAGCGGCAACAGCTATACATCATCTGTGAAAATTTCAAGAGTCTACCTATTACGGTTCCAGAGACAAAAAGGCGCTGACAAACGGACAGACATTGTAGCGAAAACAATAGGGTTACGTTTTTACACTTTGTGTACGGAACCCTAAAAATGTGTAATATATATTTATTTCCAGAATAGTATTGTCCAATAAAAATGGTTTTGATCCCCGTCAAAAAAAAAATCAATGCGAAAAATCAAAAATTTTCATTTTAAATTGCTTACAACTAGCTTTAAAACATAATTTATAGATTAATGTATCACTTTGTAGGTATAAACTAGACCTTTAGGACCATGTATAATTTTGGAAAATAAAACAACAACTAAAGAAATTCCACAACACTAAAAGAATTTGCAAATGCAAGGTACACAAGTTTGAGAATATATAGCGCTACCCCTTTTAAGTGGATGGTGACCATCGTCAAAAATTAAGCTTAAACACTCCTCTGCTATACTCGTGCCAAATTTTGGATCAATCGGCCTAACCCCTTAGAAATGGCTTAGTTACAATCCAAAATATTTTTATTCTGCCTCACTGTGCACTCCTTGAGAATAAATAACAGTTTATTTGTTCAAATATTCACTTACTTTCAAATTATTTTGCGTTTAAAATAAAGAAGAATAATTGTTTGTTATATTTACTGTATATTATACCAGCATACCAGCATCTCCATTTCTTTTTAGATTGACCACATCGATAATAGAAAAATAAAGGACACGCACTTTCATATTTTCAATCAAGATATTAAGGACATCAGTATTAAAGATATCTATAGATGATAAGCATATACTTTATAACATTTATTTTAATTCTTCTGAATAGTAATAAGTCACCCAAAGAGATTAAAAAATATTAAGTGTTTCGCAGCGTGAAATGTTTTCAGTTCATCCAAATTTTATAGAATCCGATTTTATCTCAAAAGCAATTTGATCCGATAGATGTTAGAATCAACAAGTTGCGATTAAAGAATATCCAACTTGGAAATCGCAGATGAACAACTAATCGCCATGCGGATGCACTCAATACTTCATATATAAAATATTAAAAATAATTTTAACCTCATGGGGCTTGACTGTTGGAGTTGTTCCGAAAATGTTCTTATTGTAAAGTTGTAACAACTATTAAATACCAAACCAAATGTGTTTACTGATAAAATTTTATTTCAGAAAGATTGTTCGAGCATTCGAAGTCAGACTTAAACAAAGGTACCATTAAAATAAATTATCGAAATTTTGCACGGAAACTTACAGCATCAGCGTAAAAATTGTTTGACTCATATGTATATGCGGTCAACATTTACCTTTTAATCCATACAAATCATTGTCACCCATATCTATACCCTTCACCACAGGTATATAAAGTATATGCCCATAAAGCATATATATTCTGGATCCTTATACATAGAGAAGTTGATTAAGCGATGTCCGGGTTCGGGTTATAGAAAGCTATACACATAGAAATACTCAATGGACCCACAGTGTGCCCCAGTGTAAATAGGAGCAGTTAAAAGGCACATGGGGGTTCAATATGAGGATTTTTTTTTTTTTGGATTTTTTTTTTGGCTTTAGTCCGACCATTCTAACTCAATACAGATTGCAGGAAGGTCCTATATTAAAAAAAATAAATATTAAAATAATTAAAAAAATATTAAAAAGATATTTTTACAGAAAAATTTTGTAAACAATTTTTTTCAAAATTTTCCAAAAATTTTCGAATAAAATTTTGCAAAAAATTTTACAAACAATTTTCGAAATATCAAAAAAAAATTTTTAATATTTCTATGAAAACGAAAATCATAATATCATATTTCTCTGTTATAAAACCTAGATTCATTAAACGCACAGACAGCAGCAGTATACCGACTAGAAACTGTAAACCATTATATAGATAAACGATTATTTTGAAGCCAGCATGGCTAAACACATGACCATCGTTGTGGCTGTAGTCAACTTAGTCTAATTTCTATTTTTGTGTGCGACAATTTTATTTTCTTCAACAAAAGAAAATGTCACAAAATTATAAGTTACAAATTCATATACAAACAAAAAGTTTTAGAGAAAATATTTATTATATTTTGGTAAAGCTATTTGATTTAATAAAAGCAAAATAGGTATTTCTACAACAATGTTAGAGTTTACGATGTCGCCTTCAATATCATTTAGTAGCCGTATAGTCGTAGCCAACGGAATTTGTTTTCATTTAGCTGCGTATCCACTGTCTTCTATTTCTTTACAGCATGAATAATGAATTTTTCTTATACGACTTATTTTAATTTATGTAAAGAGTCAACAATATGGATAATAATGATTGTCTGTATAGGTAAGTAAAATGACCGTGTTAAGGAGCATAGAATATTCGGCACGGTCGAATATAAAATTCTTACTTATTTTATTATAGTTTAGTATATAGTATTTATTTCAACGTGTTTTAATTTAACCTTGCTCAGACTCGTTGCTCTTCCTACGGTTGCCGCAGAAAAACGTTGCTGAAGCTACTCTTACAACTGCATTACCTTTCCACCTAGTTACAACAGAACGGCGACTATATTGAATGCGTATTTTTACACGTTTTGGTTTAAACTCTTGAACAACTTGAATCTTATTTGGAAATCGGAGTAACTTGTAATCTTTAAAGGCCGTCTACATCTGCAACATCGCTTTGTAAAGGTTCCCATGTACAGGTTTTCACCTATACATGCTTGCACCCGAGCAATTTTCACTTCATTTAGAATTACGCTAGGATTTCCATCACGCGGAAATCACATGAACTGTCTCTTTTTGTAAACGGGTTGAACCCATCGATAAATTTTTGTAGCGTTGGGTTTATTTCAAACTATAAAGAAAATTCTTGAATTCCAAAATAAATTTGAACATCGTTGGTCTTTGTTAAATTAAATTGTAACATTACTTCTGCGCACCGTTTACTCACCAGACATGGATCCCTGAAATTTTTTGACAGATCTATGAATGTAAAGTAGCGAAGGACCGTCGCTGTTAGAGCACATCTTAAGGGATATTACAGGAAAAGCTAAGAGAAACAAGAAACCAAACTAGGTTCCAAAATTGTTTCAGCGATGAAAAAAAAGTACTGACATAAGTGTGAATCAGTATCTAATATATGTTTAATCGAATATAATAAATGTATATAATTAAATAATATTTAAAAAATTCCAGTTATTTTTGCAACAACCTTAGTTCAAAAAAAATAAAATTAAAAGACATTATTCATTTTGTGGTTATTTATAAAAATTAAAAGTAAATTAAAAAAAAAAATATTTAGTGATTCAAAGAAAAAATCTGTACTTATATCTGGCGCCAGTGCTGTTAACAAAATATAATTATTTTTCATTTAATTAAAATTTAAAACAACATTAAATCAATTGTATAAACTTACAATATACCAATAAATAAAACAGAATGTCTTTAAGCTATTGTGATGACAATTCAAATATTTTGAATGCCAAAGTACATTTGATTTATTTAATTTAAATTTACTTATTTAATATCTTAATACAATTACAAATTTTATTTTCAATTTATCGAGCACGAAGGCATTTACTCAACAAAAAAACATTTAGTTGTAGCCCAACATCTTTGGTGGGAATAGAACCCAAACCCTCTGATTGATAGACTGGCACATTGCCTATCGGCCGATCGGGACACACTGGTATTTGATTTGCTTTTTACAAGAATCTCTAAAAATTAATTTTAAGCACGAAGAAAATATTAAAAGTTACAGAATCAATATAAAAATCACATTACAGTTTTCTCTTTTCATTACTTATGAAGACGTTTGAAAGGCTACCAAAAAAATAGGTGTGTTCTCGTATTTTTGTAATAAAATTTTTAGCAACTTTATGAATAAAAATAAATTAATTTTTCTTAATTTAAAGTTTTTATTGTAAGCAGCAGAATGTAATTAACCTATAATTAATTAATTAATTAGATAAAAACCGTCTAATAACGTAACCCTATTGAGTAATCAGAGTAGTTAGATGGAAGCCTTTTTGACAATTATTTTGTTCAAATTAATCAATTTTAAAAATTCAGCTCAACTTTTGGATTGGAGATTTTGAAAGTTGTTTCTTGGGTTCCTTAAATCTAAGCTACATATGTTTTTTTTAAATTGATTCTAGTTTTCGAGATATAACGTTATATCCAATATAAGGAAACTTTCATGATATTTTTACATAACTTGATAACGGTTTATCGCATTTGGAGAAGTAAAAATTTGAAAATCCAAAGTAACTTTACATTTAAGGCCTATTATTATAACTTGCCAATACCTAAAGTTAGGATTTTGTCGGAGATGAGGGTAAGGCTAGTTACTATAACTTTCCTGTAAAGTAAGTGATATAAAGGTTATTTTTAGCTTACTTTTAATAGAGAAAAACTACTTATCGATCTAATAAAATCTTAATGTTTGCCATTGGCAAGTTATAAAAAGAGGCCTAAGTCAGATAAGAATTGTCTTCTAATCTGCTTTACAGCTTCAGAGATATTGAGAATTTTGTGCCAAAGAAAACATAATGTCAATGCTAAAACAAAAAATATTTTTATTCATAAACGAAAAAATCAATACCGCATTCATACCGGTAAGCAGCCTTTGATTATATTTACAAAAAAAATCATAGATACAACAGTGCAGTTAAATTCAAATCTTTAGTAAATGGCTTCTAGTTTTCGAGATATACCGTTCTATCCCTAATAATATAAGCTACAAGGCACTGTTAAGTAACTATAACGATTAAGTAAAAATTCGGAAATCTATAAATCTATAAAATAAATCTATAAAATAATCCTTTAGTTCTACGAATATTGTTTAAGAGATGTTACGAACGTTGCCGTAAAAAATAATCATGTCAATGTTTTTTGTGCTACCCTCCACTTCAACTAAAGGTTTTAATTGGTTTCATATTAAAATTTTAATTAATTTTTTAAAAAAATTATATTCGGAATTGTATCATAACAATATTTAAATTTTAAATTAGTACTGGATAGTTAGTATTACCTATTTTAGTATTTTTTTTACTAAAACAGGCATTACTAACTCTCCAGTACTATTTTAAACTCGGCTTGAAGATTATGCCAGTGACGACGGAAGGTGTGACAACAGAATTTTTTATTAGCTATCTCTTTTTAGTTTTGATCTTGTTTAAACTGTTAACTTGATTTTTATTTTTAACCGACTTCAAAAAAAAAGGAGGTTATCAATTCGTCTGTGTGTTGGTTTTTTTTTATATGTTTGTGCTTTCAGAACTCAGTCATTTCTGAACCGATTTTAAAAATTTTTTGCGCTATTAGATAGCTTCTGGTTACAGATTGGTCCCATTTTAAAAGAAGTTCAAAATTTAAAAAATTAAAGGGTGTCCCCATACAATATACATGTTGTTTTACGTGTATTATAGGTCACCAATTTAAAATTAAAAAAAGTGAGTATCACTATAGCTCCCAATAACAAAAAGTAATTAAAAAAAAATTAAAAATTAGAGGGTGACCCATAGGTGACGTAATTTCACCTTTATTCTCCCCTCTTTTGACCCGTTATAGACAAACACTTGAAAGTTGGACAGAATGTTCGTTACTATATCTCTTATAATAAGTATAAATATTGAAAATTAGAAATTAAAGGGTGTCCCATTAGTTGGTTTACTTTGATATATATGGCCAAACTTTTGAACCTTAATAGACAGACATTTGAAATTTACAAAGAACTTGTATTGCTAAGTCCGCTAAAATAATAAGTGTAAAATATGAATTTGGAAATTAAAGCGTGTCCCAATAGTTAATATAAAAGTAATATACATAGCCAAACTTTTGAACTGTTATAAATAGACAGTTGAAATTTACAAAGAACCTATATTGCTTAGTCCGCTATTACAACAAGTATAAAATTTGTATCTATAAATTAAACGGTGTCCCCATTATTGATGTAATTTGACCATTATGTCCTCATCTTTGGATCCGTTATAGAGAAACACTTGAAAAATAGACAGAATGTTGACTACTATGTCTGGTATAACAACAAGTATAAATATTAAAAATTGGAAATTAAAGGGTGTCCCAATAGTCGATGTAATTTGATGTATATGGACACAAAGTTAAAATTTAAAGAGAATCTGTATGACAAAGTCCTCTTTAAAAAGTATTTATATTAAAATTTGAATTTAAAGGGTGTCCCAATAGGTGACGTCATCTGATATATATGACCCTATCTTTTAAACAGTTATTGATAAATACTTAACAATTAGACAGAATGTCCATTACTATATCTGTTATATTAAGTATAAATATTTAAAATTGTAAATTACAGGGTGTCGCAATAGTTAATGTAATTTGATGTATATGACCAAACTTTTAAACCGTAACAGACAGACGGTTGAAATTTACAATGAACCTGTGTTGCTACGACCGCTATAACTAGTATAAAATTTGAATTCGGAAATTACAGGGTGTCGCCATAGTTACCGTGTTAAAGAAACATGATTTTGTATGGAAATTTGTTTAATTAACCTTTTTTAAATCAAAATTATGTTTAAAGGAAACGGATAAATAAGTTCAAAAGTAAATTTAAAACTCAAATATAAATGAAAAATTAAACTATCATATCCTATAAATTGAATTTTTATTAGCGCAATGTTTATGTATGAAAGACAAAGACACATTACAACATATAAGCAAATCAGTGAACTTATATTATTTTGGAATAGCATAAAATCATACCAAGAAAATGTTAACTCCAAAAATATAAATTTATTTTTAAATAAACTGTTTGTATACTATTTTTAGTTTATTGCTATAATTTTTGAATTTCATATCTGAAGGTAACTAAACAGTTGTTTGCATAATATTAAACAGAACAATATCTATAAAATATAATCGGTTTTAATAAGCAGTGTTAACAGAGTTATTAAACATACATACATAAACACAATATGTAAATATTTGTACGAGAGACTAAATTCTAATCAACACTTGTAATCCATTCGAAAAACAAAATCAATAATCAACAAACAAATATTTTGTTGGTTTCTTATACCTTAAATTTAAGGAATAATTTTTAATATTAAACATTTAAATTTAATCGTCGAAATAATTATTTTAAAAAACACAACTACAGCTTAAGTTCCTTAATGCTACTCATTATAGGTTTGCAAAAATATTTATTTAATTTTTTACTTAATACAATTTAAAATCCATTTTATAGGCAAAAGAAGTGGTTACAAGATAAAATATACATATGTAGTAGCACAATTTAAATACTTACATAAATAATAGATATTTACATTCAATATTGGTAAATATTATATTTACTGATCTAGTGTGTCCTAACACATGTATGGTCAAATTTTAAAATAATGATAAAGGTTATGCAATGAAGCTTGTTATCTAAATGTGTTTCAGCGCAAAACTAGCAAACTGCTTAGTTGACTTAGAAAAGTGCCTTTCATTGTAATCGAGCAAGGAGCAATATATGTAGAAGAGTTATATTTAACTGTTCTATAGAATATTGAAAGTAATTTAACATTCACGTAATCGTCAAATATGCAATTTAAAAAAAAATCAATAACATACGCTGATACGCGATTGTAAATATATCTAATTATTCTGATAAAACATTTCTTTATACTGCTAAAGTTGTAATCATTTGTCAATGAGTATATTTCAAGACCTTGCGGTATTAAAGGCATAAGTAATGCGTGCGCGATTTTATTTCTTAATTTAAGCGGAAAGTGATGACTCTACCATATAATCTATATTTTTTACAAATTATGTAATGCATTTTTAATAAAAATGGGAAAAATTGCATTTTAGACACCAGCGGAATATAATGCATTTTTTGTATCTCTGCATCTACTTTAGGTGCTGTTTTGGTTGTTGACATCATCAATTTATTGAACCAAGTTTAGATAATAGGATACCAAAAATTCTTGTTAAAATTAATAATATACCTTTCATTTTTCAGTAGGCAGTGTTCACTTCTATACCATACACCAATCGACACATCAGTGGTACATTGGTACACTTCATGCTGTTTTGGTACAATGTCATATAAAATTTATTCAATAAATTTTTTTATTTAATCAAAAATACATTTCTAACTTCATAGCTCTCCAACCCTGTCTAGAAATGACTAAATTCCAACATTCTTAATTTATTTTCAGGATTTTTAATATTTACTTTGCTAACCCTATTATGTATAATTGATAGGTAATTTAGTTACGTTTTTTCCTCGAAAACTGATTTCCGGCATTATTAGGCTGATATTGTTTTTCGTTCCTTCTAATGACAAATCGTAAGGTCTTTGTAGTAATTCCATGATTTTTTAATTTTTCTTCCAAATAGCTCCAGATTAAGTATAATCCGATTAAGATCCGGTGACTTTGGTGAAGTTTCAAGCACTTGATGGCAATTGTAGTGTAGCCAGCTCCTAACATTGCACACTGTAAAGGCCCATATCTTAAGGTGTAGTCCAATTCATTCAAAATTTGACATTTATATAAAAGAGAAGTTACTGAGCTTAAGTTTAAAAGCTGGATATCAATCATTTATTAAACGTGGCGCTAACTGGCTTCAAATTTGAGAACCTCAAAATTTTACAACGTCTTAAAGCTCTATTTAGTATTAATACCTTTTTTACGTAGTTAGCGAGCAAAATTTAAGATATTGTGGTATAATTTCAAAATGATATTTTTCTCAGTTAACAACTGGAAGATTTTCATTATTTAATATTATGCTAATTACCCATAATGTTTTATAATAAAAAATTCAATTTATTTGTTGGAGGAAAAGAGCTAGTCCCTATACGTATTTCACTGGTTGCTCAGGCCAGATCATCAGGAAACTTTTTTCCTAATTTTAGAGAAGCCATAAATACTCTATAAGTAATAAAACTCTGCAAAACACAATGAGAAGTATGCATGTTAATAGAATAATATTACAGAATATTAAAGCTTCAACAAAACACCAGCAAATAAACCACGTTTTTATTTTTCCTAACTGTCCTTCTACAATTGGATGAATGCTGACGTAAGGTGTGATGAAAAGCATACACAAGTTAATATTGTTCTCGCAAGAGAATCGAAAAATAACAAGTGGCCTGAGCAACCAGTGAATTATGTATAGGAACTAGCTCTTTTCCCCCAACAAATGAATTGCATTTTTATTATAAAACGTTATGTATAGTTAGCATAATATTAAATAATTAATATTTAAATTCCCAAAAATTTTATGAATAGAAGATTTTCAATTTAAAATCTTTAAAATTATTTCGTTTTGTGTATTTTAGCCTAAAAAGGGCCATTAATCTTTTTTTTAATAAAATAAATTCTTCAGGAATATATAACAATTTTATATTTCAAACCAAATTTCGTATAAAAGTGATGATCCTTGTAGAATATGCAGATCCTTCAATTCGATATTATTTTACATTAAAAATTTTAACATTAGCCTATATCTTCTGAAATACCAAAGGGATCAGAAAAAGTATTTCATTAACCCTAGTGAACTTTAAGGGCCAAAGCCTAAAAATTTCTATTTTCGGATTTTTGGTAATTACTTAAGATATTGCGAGATTTCCTTTACCTCAATCTTAAAAATTTGTATACGCTTTGATTTTCGTTGACACAGAAAAGAAATTCAAGGAATTAAGCTCAATTATCATCACTTTAGTTATAAAGTTTTCATTAGAATCTTTTAATGTCGAGCTATTGCATGTATGTTTTGCGTGTTTTTTTACTTAATGTCAAATGTTGGTACAATTGATGCTGATGTGGTACAATTTTAGTACTTGGATGGTACAATTTAAACATTGTCAGATCCCAACACTGCCATACACTAGAATTTCATGTAGCTTTCATATAATGGGACTGGGTAAGAATTTGTAAAGTTGCTATCCTTCTGAAGTTTACATCACATGACGGATCACATTTTTCACTTAAGTTCCAGCAAGGATTAACGTCTATCGCCGTTCTTGTTTGGTTCAATCCAAGTCACTGTAGAGATAGAGGTCCCTTCAGAATTCTATATGTAAACCTTTTTTAAATAATTAAGTAATGTTGTGTGCTAACGCACCGGCGTTCGGCCGAAAATGGTGCTACATCTGTAATTATGGGTGGTATAAGTATTAAGGAATCAGAAGCTCTTGATGTTCTTGGCATGAAAATCCAGTGTGACGTTCGATGGACTAAGCACATTTTTCAAGTCTCAAAAGAAGCTTTCAAGTGTCTCGGTTTTCTCAAACGGTGTAAAACATATTTCACCTCATCTGATCTTCTTACTATTTATACCACTTACATCCGGCCAAAAATGGAATACAACTGTCATGTATGGGCCAGTGCTCTAAAGTCTGTTTTGGAACTACTCGACCGCGAGCAGGAGAGAGCGAAGAAGCTCATAGGTGACAGTAGGGTAACCAACTCTATTGACTCTCTTGAACATCGACGCAATGTGGGTTGTGTTTCGCTGTTTTATCGCTACTACAATGGAATGTGCTCTGATGAGATTAGGGAACTAGTTCCCGATATCCGCACGTTTTCGCACACAACACGCTTTTCATTAAGAGCTCATCCATTTGTGGTCGATTGGCCAGTGAATCGCACAATGCATTACAGAGAAAATTCGTTTTTTAGCCGTACAGTTCGCTTGTGGAATCATCTTCCTACAGAGGTCTTTCCTGTCAGCTACAATGTTGGAAAATTCAAATCGAATGTCCACAAACATTACTCCCTCTATCCTCCTTCCCATAACCTAATTTCCTAGTTCTGGCACAATGCTTTGCATGAGTAGGGGTCATCCCCTGAGTGCTGGTCCGAAATAAAAAAAAAAAAAATTATCAGCTTTAATTGCGCTTTATATGGCAAATACTGTTTTACAATGGATAAGGTTTGTGTCGCACTTCTAACAGTGCCAGTGCTACGAAACAAACATACCGATTGAATGATAAAGTCAACAACTATTGTAATTTAAATAATAACAATAATAAATAATAGTATTTTATAAAAACTGTTTTAATATTTATTGTTTGAATTAACAGTATAAATTAAAAGCATTTGAAAAAAGTAAATTATTTACAAAAACAAAAATCTCAATGTTACATTGTTAAATATAAAACCTTATTTGGTAAAGTACAAAATGTTAAAATTTAATGATATTAAAATTTAAAGATATTACGCATTTGCACTATTGCAAGACCATTTGCATCGAACACAAAACTCCGCTAATGTCATTATTTTGTAAAAATATAAAATAGTTTTTCGATATATAATTTTCACTCATCGAAGACGTCACATGATTTCCCAAAAGCCCTAAGTTACATGGGAAAAATATGAAAGGAAATGCCAAAAAATATTTATAAACTATTAAAAAGCAGAAAATTTTATTTATTTTTTAATTTTTTTATTTAAAAAATAATAAATAATAAGATTTCCTAATAAAATCCAGACGAAAACTTCTTTGAAAAAAAACATGAAGAGACCTAATAAAAACCTTAAGTCGCCTTCTTGATTTTTTAAAAAGGTTTCCCATATTAAAATAATAAGACTTTTTTCATGAAAAAAACCTTAGAGATATGAATTTTGTTCTATTTGATTAGGTACTAGCTGTGCCCGCCACTTCGTGAGCATCCTTGCAATATTTTGTTCGATTTTGCTTTGAAAACAATCCACACCAAAAACCCTTATTTTTTTAGTGCCAGCTTAAACTATGCTTCAGTAATGGTTATGTCTTTACTTTATAAAACAGCGCCACCTGTAATTGGTTATTGCTTCAGTTATGGTTTACGTATTTTCTTTACTAAAATAATTGCGTACTGCTTTTTGTCCACTTTTTCTTGAAAGTAAGATATTATTGCAAAAAAATGTCCTATATTGGAAGCAGTATACTAAGGTACCTCCTCACATAATTTTGTTAAAATCCATCCAGAAATTTTTACGTGATGCGAACGCAAAGGAAAAGCAGACAGACAGACGGAAATACTTTACTATTTTATCATATGTATTGTTAGGTATTTGGACACTGTTTTTTCTGTGTGTGCCATCGACATTTTGTTTCTTTCAGTAGAAAATCTCGAAACTTTGTTTTTTTTTTCTGAGTTCTCACTTTTATATTTTATAAAGTTACATAATCGGTTGTAGACGTGGCCAAACCAAAATTTGAAAAGTATAAAATTATTTTACTATTAAGTCGTAATAGTATAAAAGTAAGTGTTTTTTATTGCTCACTTTAATTAAAGTTGCTTTATGGGTCCCTTAAATTAGCAACGCTAAAACTTGTTTAATGTTATAAAAGCAGTTGAACATTTCCTTGCTGTATTGTAGTTTACTTTGGTAGCTAAATTAATTATGCAGCCCATGTTGCACACAATCCTTTAGACAAAAAGGTAGTTTTAAAACTATAAAAATAATTTTTCTTTCGATTGTTTGTTTTATTTTATGAAGTGCCAAATATGGCTCTCGTTGTCAGAAAAATATAAAAAAGAAAATTTACTAAGTTTAACCTGTTTTTCACTTAGGCGAGTTATTTATCATCAAGAACTTTATAAGAGAATGATAATACGGCCTCTAGAGAAGTAAATAAGTTCATAACAGAAAGGGAAAGTTATTATTTATTTATTTATTTGAGTCTAAAAAAGGAATAATCCTATACAGACTTATGAAACTTAAGACTAAAATAGTTAATGTAATTATAAATAAAAATAATACAATGATATGTAAAAAATTTTACAATATTAATTTAAGTTTTGTAAGATAACATTTTTAAAACTAGTTTTTGAGGCACTAAATTCCAAACTGCCATTATTTGACAATGTATTGAAATAATTAAGAGACCTAATTATTGGACTATTAAGCACGAAATTTCTTTGATGTAATGCTACAAAAAATAACCTTCTATGTCGAATTGATAACCTGGAGGGAACATAAAATGTAATCTTTTTCAAGATTTCAGGGCAATCTATATTTGCATTTATCAGGTCAAATATATAAAGCATAGACTGTACTTTACGTCTTTTTTCCAGCGAAGTCATACCCAGATGTAAGCACCGGGACATATAAGAAGGAACAGGACACATTAAATTAAGATGAGGCAAAGCATAATGTATAAATTTTTTCTGAATCTTTTCTATACGGTTAATATCAACAGCACAATGCGGACTCCAAATAGAAGCCCCATATTCTAATTTCGATCTAACATATGTAGAATATAAAAGTTTAATTGTATATGTATCAACAAAATCCAAACTATTTCTTTTTATAAGGTCTTAGGTATAAGCTTATCTAAGTGAGGCTTAAAAGTGAATTTAGAGTCAAACAAAATGCCCAAGTCACTGCATTCATTTGTTTTAGATATATAATTATTATTGAAATGATAAATGGAATCTAATGGAACTGTTAATCTTGTATAAGTTACATGAAAACATTTACTCAAATTTAATTTCAGATTATTATTATTACACCAATCATTCAAGCTGTCAAGATCACTTTGCAATTTGCTGATATCATTCAAATTGGTTACACTAGAAAATATTTTAAGATCATCAGCAAATAACAAAAAATTAGAAAATTTAAAACATTGAAAAATGTCATTGATAAAAATATTAAAGAGCAAAGGACCCAAGACACTGCCTTGTGGAACTCCAGAAACTGGAGTATATTTAAACTATTGATGTACATCAAGTTTTACAACACAAACCCTATTACTCAGATAAGAAGACAACCATTTATAAAAAGATGAGGTGATTCCAAGACTAAGTAACTTTCTTAATAGAACGCCATGTGAAATTTTATCAAAAGCCTTTGAAAAATCAGTGTAAATAGTATCAACTTGGAAACCCAATTCAAATTGAGAAAAACAATATTCTGTGTATACAGTAAGATTAGAAATTGCTTATTTATTATTTCTAAAACCATGTTGCTGAGAAATTATCAAAGATTTTGTATTAAAATATAATACATCATATATTGCATGTTCAAAAATTTTTGAAAATGTTGTTAATTTGGAAATAGATCTATAATTGCAAACATCATTGCGATTACCAGATTTAAAAATAGGGGTTACAAACGTGAATTTCCATCGATCCACAAAAATTCCCTCTGAAAGGGATTTATTAAAGATTTCTAAAATCGGAATTACGATCAAGTATGAGCATTTTTTCAGTAAAAAAGAACACAAACCATCAGCATCCATGTTAAAAGAGTTCTTTACACGATTAATAGCGTTCAAAAAATGGTCTTTGGTCAATACAATGAGTCCTAAATTAAGGTTTGAATAAATATTTACGGCAGAATATGCTTTAGAAGAATGAGCGTTAAAGTTTGATTTAAAAAAGTTCGCAAAAAAGTTAACAATTGTTTGAGGACAATCAGATGAATCTTCTTGATATATCATTGAAGAAGGAATATCAGTACATCGATTTTTTGATCGAATATATGACCAAAAATAGTTTGGATTTGTCTTTATACTATTCTCAATTCTAAGCAAATACTGTTTGTACAAAAATTTATTTAGAAAATTAAATTCCCTAGCACATAATCTATACTGTCGAAGTACCTCATCACTACCCAATGCTATATAGGTTTTATGTAATTTACTTCTTTTATTCTTCAAGGTTTTTAACCCCTTGGTATACCACTGGTGTGTCGACGAGGACTTAATTTTCACTGGAATATATTGCTTGCAAATATTAAAAAAATTTTCCAAGAAGATATCATAAGACATATTAGCACATTTACCTTCAAATAAATTATTCCATTCCACCTGCATCAGTTTAGAATTTAACGCATCAAAATCACAATTTATAAATTAAGAAACTGAAGTATAAATAGTTCTATAATTATGGCACTATGGTGGATATTATTTGAGGAAAATGGTTCCAAACATTCATAGATTTTTGTTTTAAAAATAGATTGAACAAATATCAAATCCAGTATTTTATTCAATCTATTTTTCACATTGTTGACTTGAAGAAGATCAATTTCAAAAAAGGAATCTATCAGATTAATTTCATAGTCTCTATTAACATTAAAAGGAATCAATTTACTATTACGCTCTACCCATACAATACCCTTCAAATTAAAGTCACCAAAAACTAAAAATCTTGTGTTTGGATTCATTTTCTCATACAAATATAATATATTATTTACATGAGAATCATATATATCATAGGAACTACTTGGTGGTACATAGACTTCGACAAATATTTTAAATAAATCAGTCAAGTGCGAGTTAGTCTCACGCACGTATGGTTCCGTACTATGTTTAATAAGACTTTAAAAATTCAAGTTGTTAATTTGTTTATGTCTTATGGGGTCCCCTTAAATCTTAAAACTAAAGTCATATTCACGAAAATTGCATCATTGTTGGAACACCCGTTAAATTTTAGTAATTCTTGTTATAGCGGCCATGGTAATACGCTTTCTATAAAAATATCAGGAGCGTACCCATTGCGGTTCAAAAAATAAAAAAATAAGGAAATATACGCGAAAAACATGTCACTGATAGACACCCTTAAATTTGTAGTAATTCTTATAGAAGCCGAAGTAACACATCTACTGTAAACATTTCAAGAGTCTACGGTTCAAAAAAAGGCTATTTACGTACAAATTATGTAACTGTCGAAACACCCTTTATTTTTATTATTTGCTATAAAGGCCATGACAATTCCCTTTCTATGAATATATCAAGAGTCTACCTATTACGATTAAAAAAATAAGTTACTATACTTGAAAATCATGTGACTGTCACTGTCGTAACACCGTTTAATTTTTGGTTATTGTCATAGCGGCTGTGGCAACACATCTTCTGTGCAAATTTCAAGAGTCTAGCTATGGTTCAAAAAATAAGGCGTTATACATGCAAATCACGTCACTGTCGGAACACTCTTTAATTTTTACTATTTGTTATATTGACCATAGTAATACACCTCCTGTTAAAATTTCAAGATTCTATCGTTAAAAACTTAGGCCATATATAAGAAAATCACGTCATTATCGGGACACCCTTTAATTTTTAAGTTCAATATTGTATATTTGTTTATAAAGCGAACATAGTTTAAATTATTGTCTGCAAATTTTAAGTGGTTGACTCCTACAGCTCAAGAAATAAAAACTTAAACGTAAATAACACGTCACTTTCGGAGCACCCTATAAGTTTTAGTATTTGTTGCTATAGCGGCCACAGTTAATACACCTTCTCTGAAAATTTTAAGAGTCTACCTGTTATGGTTCAAAACTGTTTCTAAATCTTTAGTCTATGCCAGTTCAAGAAATAAACACATATTCGTGAATAACACCTCTCTATCGGAACACCCTATAAGTTTTAGTATTTAAGTAATAGCGGCAACAGCTATACATCATCTGTGAAAATTTCAAGAGTCTAGCTATTAGGATTTAGGCGCTGACAGACGGACGGACAGACATTGTAGCGAAAACAATAGAGTTACGTTTTTACCCTTTGGGTATGGAACCCTAAAAATGGAGATAATTGTGTGTAGAACTCTTTATATGTGGCCATTTTTATTTATTGTACACTTCAAGGAGCCTTCGCAAGGCTCGTAAAATATAAGTAAGCTTCTGTTGTAGAAATTTGCTTCTTGTTGTTCTACTAATAACTGTTTTCGCCGTACCAAATTCTCTATGGCTCCAGTGGGTTGAGTAAGGTAATTTCAGCAACAATTTAAAAATAAACTCGAGCAATTTTCCTTTCGAAGCTTAGTCCGTGCATTATCTGAATTTATTTTTATTTTCTTTTTATTTATAAAATTTTTGCTAACGCTTTTTTCTATGCGTATCTCACTGGTAGCTTAGGCCAGTTCATCAAGAAACTTTTTTCCTAATTTAAGAGAATCCAAAAATACTCTATAAGTAATAAAATTCTACAAAACACAATGAAAAGTGTATATGTTAATAGAATAGTATTACAGAATATACATCTGAATTTAAAGTAATCTGTTTTCGTTTAGTTATGTATCAGTGAAATAGTTCATCAGGATCGTGGAGGAAAAGTTCAAAGCCACGCTAAGTGTTATTTGCCATTTGCCTCAAAAATTTGAATGATCCTTAAATAAACTGCCTTAATTGTAAGATTCTAATGAGATTCATCATTTGTAAATACAAGTTTAAAATTATTTACAAATATTTAGTGTAAATCTGTTATAGACTTTGTTTAACTCGCCTCTGCTTATCTAGTGTATTTTTCCTTGGAAGACATTTTTCCATTTTTAAGACGAGAACAAGTTGTTAGACTTTACATGAAATCAGATGTTATAAAAAAAACTGCTTGACTGAAGGTTCACCAATCTCCCTTAGAAACTGCAACTTACAGATACCTACTTCCCTTCGAATAACAAAAGTTCTCTGCCTCTATTTTAAACTTATTAACTTTGGTCGTAACAAACGCATTAAATTTTTTTTTTGTTTGCACTTTTCAGGTTAAACAGATTTTGGTTAACATGTAGTTTGATACTGCTGTATTTTACGTCAAATGTCACAATATACATTTAATAAAATTTAACAAAGTATTGTTTCTGAATTTAATAAAATTGAAATTATTTTGTATTTAAAAAAATATTTTTTCGTCTGCATTTATTGTTGCATTAAAAATATAACATACAACAATCACACAGTCTTTTCTAATATTAATTTTTTATCACTTGTTGTTGTCAAGTGCCTATAATATTTTTTTTGGAATTATCTCAGTATAAACAATAATTAATTTTTAATTTAGTTTTATAATTAAATACATTTTCTAGTGTTTGTTTAAGTATTGATTGTTCAACTTTTCATAAATAAAGCATTTTATATACATATATTTACATTTTAACTCAAAACTAAAAATATTTGCATAGCATTAAGTGTTATAAAGGTATTCCAAATATCGCCACCTGAATCGTAAACCAATCATCTAGCTATTGTATTTTTTTTTTTTTTTTTTGTAGCAAAAACATGAAAAACTAAAAAATAAGCATAATATTAAATAATTAATATTTAAATTCCCAAAAAATTTATTAATAACTAAATATGCAACTGCTTGTGCAAACCTTGGCAACACTTGTGTATTTTTTTTCTTTTTTTTCCGATTATCTTGCGAGAACACACAACTTACGTCTGCATTCAGTGATGGCAAAAAACCATCCAATTGTAGAAGGACAGTAAGGAAAAATAAAAACGTGGTTTGTTTGTTGGTGTTTTGTTGAAGCTTTAATATTCTGTAATATTATTCTATTAACATGCATACTTCTCATTGTGTTTTGTAGAATTTTATTACTTATAGAGTATTTTTGACTTCTCTAAAATTAGGAAAAAAGTTTCCTGCTGATCTGGCCTGAGCAACCAGTGAAATAAGTATAGGACCTAGCTCTTTTCCCCCCAACAAATAACTTGCATTTTTATTATAAAACGTTATGGGTAATTAGCATAATATTAAATAATTAAAAATTACAAATTTAAATGAAATAATAAATAAATTTAAAATGATTTATAACAAACAATATTGGTTTTACAACCATTTCTTAGTGAAATTAAGCATTTGGAATTTTGCTAACGAAATCGGAAGTTTGCCTAGAAGCAGTCTCTATTTTGGTTTTGTCATGTACTCCCTGCATCAGAATCATTTACAAAATCGATCTATTGTTGTGACTCAGAATCACCAAAACATATTTATTTTTTCATTTCACAACAAGAATATGAGCTCCTAATTTTTTTTTGTAAATATTTGATTGTTTTGATAACACAGTTCAACAGGAAAAAATTACGGCGTTCCGACGAGTGAGTCTGGTAGAGGAGACAAAAAAAAATATACATGTGTTGGCGTTTTGAAAGATCACATCAGAGTTTTATTTCAGAGGCATTTAAAGTTTCTCAGCTTTGGGCTATTCATGCAGCATATCAGTATACAAAACTATGTTTCCTTTACATCTGAGGTTTAAGGTATCTGCAGCCATTTTATAGAATATGTCATGTCAACTATTTTCGTAGAACATATTAACTCTCTAAGTCCTCCGAAAAACGGCATTTTATGGTGCTACCGACACTATTTTTCGTCGAAATTTATATGAAAAATTCAAAATTCGATACAAGCAAATGTTGACCCAATTAATCTATATATAAAATCTGCCAAACCTCATCTAAAGCTTATATTTCTCAAAAAGCTATTTTTGTTTTAAACTCTTCAAGATCCTTATACGATTTGTAAGGATATATTGACTTTATCTCGTATCTAAATAAGTATTAACTTGATAAAAGTGTGCTCATAACATTTTTTATAAAAAACCACATTTAAAAAATTCTCAAATATCTATAAATAATTGTCGACCTAATTCTGTCATTAACTGTATATTTTTTTATTTAATTTATTTTTAACTCATTTAAAATTAATTAACATACAAAAGCAAATACTAAATTAATTAAACTTTATTATACTTTAAAATTCAATTGATTATATAAACAGAAAAAAACTGAATGATAAATAAACATTGGTTTTTCACTTTATTATATTTATAATTGACATTTCGCCTCACCTTATCCCTAGTCTTATAAATATATACACTGAAAAAAATAAAAAATGTATAAATCGAAACAAAATACATTTTGAAAATCAACTACCCAGTAATTTTATAATCCGAGCCCATAGGTGAAAAGTTGAGGCGTAGAAATATGAAACGGGTCACATGGATTTCATTGTTTACTAGTGAGACAATTTTTTTATTTTATTTCAATTCAGGGGAGAAATCGAAGTGCAAAAAAAGACTTTTAATCCAAGGCCCTAATTGATAATTTACGACTACCTTAGTTCAGACTACCGACCGCGTTCTTACTCATCTAGCATACTCTTGTAATTGCTAGCATTAAGTGTTTGATCCCCTATGGCATTCACAATTAACATGTAGCCAGTGCAGGTTCTGTTTAATTTTATCAAAATTAGGATTCATAAAATTCCCCGTATGTGAAAAATATGCCCTTTTACACAGAATTCTATGTGTTCAAGTCAGCCTGTATTATTTAAAACTAGTCATCCTGGGTGCGCTTCACTACACGCAAGAAGAAAACACACGATATTCTCATGACAAAACTGTTTTAGTTTATATCCAAGGTAAGCTGCCTACTGTTCCCATCCAATCTATTTTTTGCTAGACTATGCCCAAAACCACTATAATATTTTACTTTTTATGAGAGGATCCACTCCTACTATCCTAATCCAGTCTGTAGTTTGCTAGATTATGAACATTAGTATGACTGTTACTTGTGCAAGTTTTTAAGACTCTACATAATGTAGTTCTCTGGGTTCACGATTATAATTTTTCACTTTGTATGGGAGGTAACACGCCCACTATCAAAATGCAGTTTGTATTCTGCTAGACTATGTATATTAGTCTGAGAGTTACTTGTGCAATTTTCAAGATTATACTTGTTATTGTTCTTAAAGTACGTGATGATAATTTTTCACTTTACATGGGAGGTACCACGCCCATTATTCTAATCCAGCCTGTGTTTCGCAAAAATATGTATACTAATAAGACGGTTACTGGTTACAGTTCTCCAGGTATTTAAAAAGTCGGCGTAAAAGTGGGCGTCATCAATTATTCTTTCCGTAAAACCATAATTTGAGTTATGAAGAGAATTAAAAAAAATTTACCAAATCAGTGTAGCCGTAAACGACATTTGATTTTATTTATTATTTATGTAGAAGATTGTATCCACAATTATATTTTTATTTGTATTTGTTACTCTTAATCTTGCGCTCGACTTAATTTACCATCCACCACGGGAATGTATAAGTCTAAATACTGATATTACATTCATGCGGCGAACCATACCCTGAGGTCGGCTAGAAGACGGCTTATAAAATAATTAATTGCGATCTCTGTCATTAAGTTAATGATATTTGTTGATACAAATTTCAAAATAAATAGTGTCACTTAAGTCATCGATTTTATTTAACTAATGGCTGTGCCCACACACGTTATGTGCGTCCTATCAATATTTTGTTCGATTTTGCTTTTAAAGCAAAGCACATCAAATTTGAAAACTCTTGCTCTTATACTTTATATAAAGGTACCCATTCTTTTTTATATTTCCTTTATAAAATTCTAAAAGTTATTGTAAAGCTCTTTAAAAGACAGACAGGAAATGAGTTACTCATTATTTTTAAACAGCGCCATCTGTTGCGTAATATTGTTTCAAAAAAAAAGATGCCTTAAAGTATGCAGTACCTTTAAATCGATTAAAAAATTCACTGCTTTTTTATCTTTCTCTTGGAAATAAGATATTTTGGCAGAAAAAAGTATCCTATATTTTGATCAGGATACTATGGTAACTTTTCACAAAATTTTGCTAAAATCCATTCAGTAGTTTTTACATGATGCGAACACAAAAAAACACAGACAGGAAAGGAGTTACTATTTTATTATATGTATAGATTAGTAATCGTTTATTTAACAAGAAACAATAATATCATTGTAAATTTCTAGTCTAAAATTTATTTCGCAATAAGAATGATGGTTTTGTTAACTCGTCGAAAAAATTATATAAGTTTGTTTCGTAAAATGTTTCATGGAATATTTTTAGTGTATGATGTTATTTGCGTAAAATATTGAATTGTATTTTTGTTTCAATATTACAAATCAAACTTATACAATTGCATAATCTTTAAACAAAATTAAAGCAAGTAGTTCGTATTTATAATTTAAAAACAATTATTATTGCATATACTTGTACATATACATATATGCTTTTAAGGAAATGTGCCTTAAGTGGCATGTTTCGAACAAATTGTTTTTTTCAACCTGAAGCTTAGTGTCTACACTTATTATATCTATAGTTAATTGGATGTACATATTAAAACATCGTTCAAAACTTTTGATTCAATTTAATTAATAACTTAGCTTAAATAACTTAAATAACATGTTTTTGTTGCATTTTTTTTTATTTATTGTATCTTCAATATATATTTATTCATTCATTATTGTAACTTCAATATATTTGAACTTAAATACCATGTAATTTTAATTTACTTTTAATAAAATTTCAATTAATCATATCTGTTTATTTTTCTCCTCCTTTTAGGTAAGTGTTACTTATAAAGCTAAAACAGCAACTTAAGCTCCAAGGACGTTTTGTAAGTTAAAAAGAAATATAAATGACACTGCTTATCATCGCAAAGTTTACTTTGCATTTTTTAGTTAATTTAGGATGTGTTAATAACGACAAAAAATAATATATTTTTTTGGTATTGAATATTTAAGTTTAGTCGAACTAATTATAAACATACAAACGAGTTCTCGACAGGGACCATAAACAACTGCTTTAAAAAAATAATGGAGTAGCCTAAAATCAACTTTACCATACCCAATGGAAACAAATATTACATATAGAATAAAATTTCAAAGTATATTCGAATCAAAAAATTAATTGTTTTAGCTTTGGGGTGTTAAGTAAACTACCCCTTGCCCCTTCCCGATTATGCCCAAAATTAATAGAGGTCTTCATCTCCATAAAACCAAGGCACATACTAAATTTCATTTTAATATGTCATAAGGTATGACCTGTATAGCGTTCACAAAATTTGGGGTAAGGAAACTACCCCTTTCCCCCTCCCAATTATTCCCAAAAACTATACAGCTCTTCATCACCATATACTAAAGATACATACTAAATTTTATTTTGTCAAACGGTATGACCTATACCAAATCCATAAAAATAGTGGCATACACAACCGATAAACCACAGACATCATCGCGAAAATAGCCAAAATGGATTCAGTAGACCTCAAAACGTATAAATCTGTCGAAATCCCGACCTAGATTTTTTCACGATTACTACAGTTTACCTTATACTACGTATAGTAAAGTAAAAATTAAACTCAAAAACTCTTTATGTTAGAGTCAGCGGAGATCTATACTGTTATATATCAATAGATTTGTATTATTTGTATTGACGAGTTCTTTAAGAATCTATGGTGAAAAATTAAAAAATCGATTTCAACTCCATAGTTAAGAGTTATTTTTCAACGAAAAAATTAAAGTTCGAACGAAACCCTTAAAAATAGAGTTTTATTTTTCCGTCATAAAAAAAAAAACTTTTTTAAGGAGTTTTATTTTTCCCGTCAGAAATAGAACTCATTTTGTTTATTTACATAATTTTTTGTGTGGACAGATTTGAACGGAGGCCGCTCAGTACCAATTTAAAATTATATAATGCTCTTTCCACGCTTCCCTGGGTTGCAGGAACAAGCTGTTAAATTTTTTTTTTTTTTTTGCCAAATTATGGATATGGATAATGTATTTTTTCTTCCCAGAGAAAAAGTTATCAATTTCCTAGAAAGCATTTTTTCAACCTCATATTTATTTTCATCTCTTTCTTGGTCTGCTCTAAAAGCCATGTATGAGATGTGTCGCAAAAATACGGTGATAGTGGAAAACATCGTTAATCAAATAATAACAAATCAAATACCTACAATATTTTAATGACAAATTATTCAATTGATATGCCGTAATTGTATTGGTTATCAATTTACATAAAATGAGTTTTATTTTTTGACGAAAAATATAAAACTCCTAAAAGAAGTTTTGTTTTTTACGGCAAAATAAAATTCTTTTTTTTTAACTTTCATTTGAATTTATAAAATCACTGCAAGGCGAATTGAATACTAGGTAAAACTGATAGCCCAGGTGAACATCATCTTCTATATGTGTTTTTTACCCTCTTATGTCAAAATTTGTTTAGATTTTGTTTGCGACCCATTTTAATAAATAAAATTTTAAAATAAAAATTTATTTCACCTTTAGATTATGTTCCTTTATTTTTATTTTTCACTTTTTTTTTTCACTTTTTACTTTAAATATTATAATATATTTTGCAAAAACTAACAAAATTTTGTGTTTTGTCTAACAAACTTTCTTCTTTTTTATTTTCTTTTGAATTTTTCTTTGGGTTCTTGACAACTGTGGGTGTTTTTACACAAACAAAATTGCCTGTGGTGGTTTTTGTTGTGACATTGCGATTATCTAGTATTCAATACGCCTTGAATAACGGTTTCAGATGGAATTTTTTATTTAAATCTCAAAGTAACTGTTACAAAATAACTAGCTATCCCCCGTGCGCTTCGCTACACCCATCCACAAAAAGCACAATAAACACTTGGAAGAAAAGTATGACCAAATTTTAACACGAAAAAGCATGCTATTCTTAAGTCAAAAAAGTTCATATCCAACCTGTTTTTTGCTAGACTATACGTATTAACACGATAAAAATTTTTAACTTTTAATGGGATGTGCCACTCCCAGTATTCTTATCCAGGCTGTATTTGGTAGAATATGCACATTAGTATGAGGGTTACTTGTGCAAAGTTTCAAGACTATACCTAATGTAGTTCTCTAGGTACGCGGTAATAATTTTTCACTTTGTGTAGGAGGTACCACGCCCTCCATTCAAATTCAGTCTGTGTTTCTTTACACAATGTATCTTAATATGGGGGTTACTGATGCAAAATTCCAATGCGCTACCTATTGGAGTTCTCTAGATACAGGATAATAATTTTTTAATTTGTATGGGAGGTACCACGCCTACTATCCCAATTCATTCTGTATTTTGGCAGGCTATGCGCCTTAGCACAGAGGCTACTCTTGCAAAGTTTCAAGGCGCTATGTATTGCAGTTCGTCAGGAACACAATAATAATTTTTTACTTTGTATGGGGAGTACCACGCCAACTTTTGTATTGACGTCACCTTTCATATAAACTTTGCATAAACAAAATCGGTTCACGCGTTCCAGAGAACATAAATTTCTAACACAACGCAACTTTTTTATATATATATAGATTTTTTTTAAACGATAACTGTTTTCTACGGTCCCTGGTTTTCGAAGTAGGGCTTAAATTCGTTTTATTCGCTTTAAGTTGAAAGAATATTTTTTTACAAGTGGGTTGATTAAGTACTTAAAAAGATCTGGTTTATATTTTGATTATTACAGGGTCCATTATTTAAATTTTTAATGAAAAAAAAAACACACACACTGTTAAAAACTCTTTCACTATATCCACAGTCGTTAAATTTTTTATTTAATTTGTTACCAAAACTATAACGTTAACAGTATCGAGTAACTACTTTTGAGTATTGAATACTCAAAAAAAAAAAATGATTAAATACTCGGTACTCGATACTTACTACTCAATAATTTGCCAGCACTAACCCAAACACATATTTTAGATATTTTCAAAAACCATCTAAAATCAAATCTTAACATTTAATTAAGGGGCCTTACCCACAAGCCCCCTTCATTCTAGGGTCGACCATTTGCAACTTTACTCAAACTGACTCTGCCTCTGTGAAATTTGATTAAGATATCTTTAGTAATTATTAAGCTACAGAATTATTTCCAAAATACAACTTTTTAAACCACTGTGCAATGTCATTAAAACGTACACAAAATGTATTTTGTGGAATTTAACTCCGAATAGTACAATTTCTGAAGACGGTTGATACAATTTTTTTAAATTTGTTATCCATCTCTGCTCCGTAAAACTAAATTTCAGTGTATACATTATAACTTTTGTTGATATCCACTAAGTCCAAAGAATTTAAGTTTTGCATCCATATTTTTTTTCTATCCGGATAATTACCAGGCTATTAAACCTTTATAATAAAACATTTTGTGAATAAGTATTTGCTAAATTTAAGATACATAATCTCAAAAAAACGGTTAATGCATACTCGAGTTAGAATAAAATGCATGGATTTTTCATAAATCTCATTATAAAATGTTAAATATGTTATTGGACGACATGTTGTTGCATAGTGTAATCCTAAGTACTGAAAAAATGACGCAATTTATATTTGACATATAAAACTTTACCACTAACCCAGCGGTTAATATTGAAATAGACAGGGTAAGGTGGTGGTAATGGTATCAGTAGTGACATCGTTGAGCACAGTTACACAACAATGAAAGTGTGTGAGTACATACAACTAAACAAATAAATAAATAAACAAATAAACAAACGAACAAATGAAGAAACAATAAAACTTCATGCTTACAAAAGAATAAATTGAAAACGTAAATATTTTTTATAAAATAAATGGCACTCCATTGTGTTGCAAGTGCAATACAATAACACTTTAATGTCACTTTCGGGGCACATTATAAAGAAGCCAACCAAACAACAATAGCAAAGCGGACAAACTCAAATTCAACGTATAAAGTTTTCTTTTAGTTTTCAATTCATGCGAACACACTTTTGTACATCAATTGAACTTTTTATTGTTTTAAACTGAATGACTGACTGGGCTACATAAATATGTATATGTATATAAATGTACCTACACATAAAAATATTGTATATGTGTGAGTAAAAAAAAGTGTTCATTGGAAAAAAATTTACTTTGTTTGTTGTTTTCCGTATGACTTTAAAAAGCAAAGGGTATAGTTTGCAAACAAAATATTTAAATACACCAATGCATATTAACAATTGTAAATAAACGACTATATATGTATGTATGTATGTACATAGCAATGTGGCCTTTTTAGTTTGTAACGACAATCTTTAACCCTTTCTGAAACAAAAAATAATTATAGCAACTTATTAGGCAATAATGTGGAGGACGACATGTTATTACTTGTTGTTGGTATATCGAATGTAGTTAATTTTATAATTACTAGTGCTCCCCGGTGTGCTTCGCTAACTCAATTGGTAAAAAAAAACTAAAATAAACATTTGGAAGGAAAAGTATGGCAAGCATAAACTCGGAAATGCGTGTCAAATTTAGAGACTTCTACTATTGCACTACTCTAGATACAGTATAAAGATTTTGTATGCAGATAGAAGGCCCCCATCATCCTCACTGCCACCGAGCTTTAAATCAAAAACACACGGTATTTTCATAGTACAAATTTCAATATTTTACCTAATATAGTACACTAGGTCCACAGCAATAATAAAGGGTGGTTGAATTTGTAAGGGCCGATGTTGATTTTGAATAAAACATTAATTATTTAGGAAATTATTGTCATTTCTTTTTATTTTGATAATATTGGTATGGTTCAATTATGTGTGGAACAAAATATCGGTCAAATGGCACACCTCCATTTCATGCTCCAAATTCGATGAGGCTGAGGCATAAATAAGGTTCAATGCCGTTAATGTGCCGCATTATCTCATCCTTTAGTTCTTGTTGCTCTCTTATCGACGTACACCTTCTCTTTCAAATAACCCCAAAGAAAGAAGTCAAACGGTGTCAAATCACATGATCTTGGCGGCCAATTGACATCGCACCAATGTGAGATAACACGGCCATTGACTTTTTCACGCAAAAGAGCCATTTTTTCGTTAGCTGTGTGGCAACTGACACCGTCCTGTTGAAACCACATATCGTCCACATCGATATCTTCCAATTCGGGCCATAAAAAGTTCGTTATCATCTCACGATAGCGAACGCAATGTACAGTAACTGCCTGATCGGCCTCATTTTGGAAAAAATAGGCCCGACGATGCCGCCAGCCCATAACCCGCACCAAACAGTCACTCTTTGTGGGTGCAATGGTTTTTCGACAATCACTCTTGGATTATCATTCGCCCAAATGCGGCAATTTTGCTTATTGACGAATCCACTGAGGCGAATATGTGCCTCAGCACTGAAGATGATTTTCTTCGAAAATTGATCATCTAATGTTGCCATTTCTTGCCACCATTCTGACCATTGCTCGATTGTGTATCTTTCCATGGTTCAAATTGAATTAGTCTGAAATTGAGAAATATTAAATTAAATGCAGAAAAAAACTTGACGTTTAGGTGTGGTTCACATTCAACATCGGTCCTTAAAATTTAACCACCCGATATTTCACATTGTATGCATGGCCTATAGTCCACTGGTCCAGTTTTTGCTCGAATATGTACAATAATACGGGGCTTACTTGTATATAATTTTAAAATTCTACCTGTTATAGTTCCCAAATAGCATAATGATAAATATTTAGTTTGTACTATTGTTCCAATCCAGTAAATTTTTTGTTTGCCTATGCTTGAATTTTTTACTTGTATATTTTTTGCTACTTTCTAAACTATGAGATGTACGACAGCAAAGACATTAGTGCTTTCCATTTTCTAGCTTGCAAGTTTTAAAATCGGATAACATTTATGAAAGTTATAAACCTTAACACTTTGGCCTACTGTTCGTGCGCTGCAGCGCACAGTGAAAGGTCCCCATAGTAAAACGAAAAAAATCGAAGGAGTTATGGTAACTTAATGAAATTTTTGGCACATATCTCTCTAGGCCTACTATTTTTAAAAATTAATTAAAATATTTTTCCGGTGCGGGGACAATTAAATACCCAAAATTCCACTATTTCAGTAATTATTATTTTTTTGAATTTTAATCCATCATTTCACATACAAAATGATAAAGCGTGAGAGTTTTTTTATAAAATCTAACCAATCTCTAATTATTTAGAGTTGCCGTATGTATACCTTTTTTGAATATAACATTATTTAAAACTTTTTAGTATTTATATTATTTAAAGTTTTGAAAATTCTCACAACCATCGATATTCAAATAACATTATATGAATAGGGTTACCAAATTGACCACACTAAAGACTTTCAAATTAAATTATTAATTAAGATACAAAACATATTTATATAAAGATTAATAATAAAGTTAAAAACAAATTCAAATAACATAACAATTGTAAACAGTTTTTTAATCACTAAAGTAAGTTTCTGAGTCTGAATCAGTGTTAATAGTTTCATCTACTATTATGTAATTACTAATTTCTTGATTATTTTTGAAAGAGCTGCTTGTACTTATTGTATTTATATTAGATAAAATTAAGGGATCAGAAAAAATTAGGAGTTTATTGATTAAATCTTGATTACAATTTTCTCTGCTATTTTTTCGAGTGTGCTCAAGTCTGTTCTTTCTTAATTGTTTTGTGAAGGCCTTCTAAAGCATTAGCCTGTGCACTCACCTTGTAATTAGTTCGCCCTGGTTCAAAGCATAGCCCACTATTATCATATATTTTCAAATATTAAAAATATCAATTGATAATTTTAATGAAAATATCAAATATGGATGATTTTTAAAATCATTATATTTCAAAAGTTGGCATAGAAAACAACTAAACCTTTTTATACATATTTTAGTATATATAACAGAAAATAAGATTATTGATGCATAAAAGTAGTTTTTTGATGTTATTAAGCTCCAATAATCCTAATAAACTATTTACAAAATAAACTTAAGAATAAAAATATTTATATAAAAAAAAAATTATTTTCTATATGGGAGATCTAATGTATGTAACCTATTAAGTCTTCTAACTTCATCTGTTTCATCTAACAAGGAAATTGCCAATATATTACAATGATTACTAAGTCGATTAGTATATCGAGAGCTAAATCTGTTGATTTCACTAATAACAAAAGGCACTTTAAGATCCCTATGGATCTGTTTATTCGTCATGAACCATGGAGCGTTAACTAACTGTCTTAAAGTTTTCGATTGATAACGTTGTAAAATTTCAATATTAGAGTGGCTAGCCACTCCCCACAATTCAATACCATAAGTCCATATCGGTTTCAGAATAGCTTTGTATAATTTAATTTTGTTCTCTAGACTAAGTTGAGACTTCGGTCCTAGCAACCAGTACATTTTGCTTGTTTTTATGTTAAGATGAGTTCTCTTAGCTTTTATGTGATCTTTCCAAGTGAGCCGTTTGTCAAGATGAAATCCTAAGTATTTCACACAATTTGCTTTAGGTATTTGTAAGCCGTTTATATATAATGGAGGGCACTCATCTCTACGTAAAGTAAATGTAACATTGATTGATTTTTCAGCATTAGTTTCAATTTTCCACTTCTTGAACCATAGCTGAAAAACATTTAATTCCCTTTGAATTAAATTTGACGCTTCTACTGGAGATTCATATGTAGATAATATAGCAGTGTCATCTGCGTAGGTAGCTAATGTGATATTATCAGTTTTTGGCATGTCAGATGTATAAATGGTATATAATATAGGACCTAAAACACTACCTTGTGGTACGCCTGTATACATTTGATATTTTCGGGACTTTTCATCATCCACTTTTACATAAAATTTTCGTTCTCGTAAATAGGATTTAATTACAGAATAAAAAGTAGCCGGTAACATTGATTTAAATTTATATAATAGACCTTCGGGCCATACTCTATCAAACGCTTGCTTTATATCTAAAAGCACTGCCGAGCAATACATTTTTCTTTCTAATGAATCCATTATAACTTTAGTTAGCCGATGACACTGCTCAGGAGTCTCGTGTTTTTGGCGAATGCCAAATTGATAATCAGGTAAAATTTTTCGTTGCTCCAATATAGGAAGCAATCTAGATGCAAATATCTTCTCAAATATCTTTGAAAAGGTTGGTAACAAACTTATAGGTCGATATGATGTAATAGAGGTCTCAGCTTTATTAGGTTTCTGGATCACTATTATTTCTGCACACCGCCATTGAAAAATGAATTTTTGATATTTATTTTTCCAAACCCATTTTTGTCACTTAAAAATTATGAAAAAATTATCAAAATAATTCGACCTTAAAGCCGTGTAACTTTTTATAGATGTAACGCACATGAAAAACCAAACCACCTCTGGAATCGTGGGTTTCATTTTATTGATAAATTCGAAAGTTTTCTTTTTTTTTCATTTTTTTCCACTAGACAGTTTACTGTGCAGCGGGTTAAAGTTACCAAATTATTACAAAATATTTTGCGATATTCACGACTGTGCAGTATAAGTCCCTTAAAAAATCTTTCAAAAAAAAAAATATTCTAGTGAATTTGAATTATTTTTCACAGCTTGAAAAAAATAATTTGTCCGAGTTTCCAAAAGTCGTAAAGATAAGGTATTTTTTTCAGTGAACAAAATTTATTTCATCAAAAAATAGGGACTCACATTTATGATTTGTGAGATTTTTAATTATTTACTAGTGACCAAATAAAAAAACTCTATACGCTCTCTCGCAAATGGGTCAAAAAACGCCTTATATACTGTAAAAAAAAGTAGGAAAGTATCATAACCCACATTTTCATGCCATAGATATCAATAGTAAAAAAAAGTGTGTAGGATAGTCGATGAACTTTAAACATAATTATGCTTCATTAGCGTAGTAAATGAAAACATATACGTTTTATATTGCAACTACTTTTTCTGTGTGTTACATTACGTTGATGGTTTCGATTGACAGGACCAACCGCACTCTGGTGCGTATTTGCTAGAGTGAATTGAATTGTTAAAATGTATATTTTTGCATTTATTTGCTGCAGAGAAGGATTTATAGAATCATTCATCTGCACTGACTATTTGAATATTAATGTTTGAAATAGAAATCTTAAAAATGTAATATTGTGTATTGTTGTTGTGTATGATGTGATGTGATGTGAACCTTTTAGTTTTAATATCGGTTGTAGTAATGTTTTCTTTTTCCATCCAAGTTTACTACATTTTAAGAATGTTCACATGAGTGTTTGTATGGATAGTTGTATTGGTTGATATACAGTTTTCTTTTCTCTATTTTTTCAACAAAAGATCGGACATCCTTTATGCGTGGCAGTTTTGCTTGTACATAATTATTTTTTATTGCCTGCAATGCATATTTACAGTTCTCACTACGCTTTATTGCATCCGGAATATAAAATAAATGTCTGTTGAAAGCTAGTGTAATATAAACGATGAAAATTTTCTAAACGTATATTTTCAGTACAATGAACATTAGAGAGGCATCGATTTCATGATAAGCTAGATGAAGGAAATATAAATTTCTTCGTACACAGTCTTTTGTTTGCTTGGCAGCTGTAAATAACTTCTTAAGAGAATGTTATGTTTTTGTTTTAAGCAACTAAAAAGGATGACTAATAATTTAGTGCCGCCCTATTTGTGAAAACAATGGCTGCCATGAAATAATTAGAAACAATTTTACTGCACTACTGGCTTCGAACAAAGTTTTATCTTAATAAATTGTGTTATAGCAAATATTTACGTTAAGTAAACTGTGTGTAAAAGAATGTCGATGCAAGTGAGAAATTATTGTAGATATGTATGCAGTACGTAACAAAGATAAATCTTTTTTATTTATTATTAATTTATTAAATACGATGTTCTTTTAAATGTGGGTTCTATTCAATTTAATACATAAAAACTAAAACTGAATTTAAGTTGCAAAAACACCATGATCTTTAAATTTTTTATTAAAATCTATTTATTTATTAATGTACATTATTATATGTACATAAGTAGACATCAGGTCTGTAAATTAATAATTCTGTTTTGATTTTAATTCGTTACGAATTAGCAAATTTTTAATTAATTCTTTTCACACAAGAAAATCAATTGAATGAAATCTGAATCAATTCAAATGAATTAGGCAACAATAAATTGCAATTCGTTTCCAATTCAAATGGATTTGTAAAATGAGCTGCAATTCAATTTTCAATTCAAATGAATCTGAAAAATGAATTGCAATTCATTTCCAATTCAAATGAATTTGTTCAAGTTTGAATTGAATTGAATTGATTTTGAATTCATTCAAATGAATTAGAACAATGAATTGCAATTCAATGAATGAAATCAAAAATTAATTGCAATCACTAAAATTTAAGAGCAGATCTAAGGGGAATGAAAAATGGAAATTTCTCCTACCAAAATGAAAATATTCATTAAAAAAAATTAAAAAGCCTTGTCCTGGGTCTACGCCTGATCAAAGAAAACATGGTATTTGGAGTTTATTTTTTCAAGAAGAACTGACTTTTATTTTAAAATACGCTAAACGACAAGACACATTTAATATTCAAACAATTGATATTTTTTTGAAATTTTGTGACCCACCACCCAACGACAATTATTACAACTCATTTTTGATTTCGTTCATTGAATTGCAATACATTTTTCTAATTCATTTTAATGAATTCAGTTCAAACGAATTGTAAAAGGAATTGCAATTCACTTTATCAAATTCATTTGAATTGGAAATGGATTGATGGATTGCAATTCATTTTACAGATTCATTTGAATTGAAAATTGAATTGCAGCTCATTTTACAAATTCATTTGAATTGCAAACGAATTGCAATTTTTTTCTGCCTAATTCATTTGAATTGATTCAAATTTCATTCAATTCATTTTTTTGTGTGAAAAGAATTAATTCAAAATTTGGTAATTCAATGCATTAAGGATTCGCGAATTAATTCAAAAATGAATGATTCATTTACAGCTATGGTAAACATGCATACGTTATCTATATAAAATTATCACAATATCTATCCATACAGCTTTATCTCTTGCAACTAGTGTTAATTTAACAACTGCTCTTATATAAATGTATGAATAGAAACTTGCAACTTTACACTTAATTTTATATACATACATACCAGTATGTATATATTTCTTTACTCTTTTATGCGTTATTTACTTTTTAACCGTTTAATTGTACTCTGTTTTAATTAGGCTTTTTACTACCTAGTAGATGGATACAAAGAGTGCTATAGAAGGATGTAGCGATACAAAAAATGCCTTAAATTCTCCTAGAGTCTAAACAGAAAGTCACAGAGAATAATTCATTTTTATATGACTATAACTTGTTTGTCTTAAACGACTTTAAAGCAAAATCAATTTTATGTATTTTTGTAATACTAGTTGTCCCCGCCACTTAATTCGATTTTTGTTCGATTTTGTTTTGAAAGCAATACACACCAAAAACCCATACTATTTTAGTGCCGCCTTAAACTATGCTTCAGTTATCGTTATGTATTTACTTTATAAAACAGCACCATCTGTAAGTGGTTAGTGCTTCAGTTTGGGTTTATGTATTTACTTTACTATTAAAATAACAGTGTACTCTTATTGCTTTTGCTCCAATTTATCTTGAAAATAAAAATATCCTAAATTCGAACCTGTTTTTAAAATCCATCCATTAGTTTTAACGTGATGCGAACGCAAAAGAAAAGCAGACAGACATACAGACAGAAGGAGAGGAGTTACTTTTTTATTGTATGAATAGATATAAGCTATTATTATTCTTTTAGAAATTGTAAAACTTTTTTTAAGGCCCAAATGAGCCGGAAATCTCGTATCTAATAGAGCATGAATTCTTCCCGTTAAAAAATCTTGCACTACTTTGTAGTTCCCGTACACTTCTATATCTCACTATTTATCTACCAGATTCCGTCCGTGTGCACCAGAATAATTTTTCTGATCCAAGGTCAGATATTTAATGTTAAATTTATAAATTAAAAAGTATTACAAGAAAAGTTTTTTTCTGCATAAATTTGCAACGATTCTTTTTGAAGTATTTCAACCTTCTCATCACAAAGCTAAAGACACAAACTTTTTATCAAATCGTATCCTTGAGTGATGGCTCCTATTACCATAAAAAACATGTGACCCAATGTTATATAAAATTTTATATAAAAAAATATTTTTAATCAAATCGTATGGATTATTGACAGCTTTCTAGTAAAACGATCTATTGTGTGATGGCTATGATTACTTCAAATTCATTTTATTTTTTAAACATTTTTACGACTAATCTGACGAAAATAGAAAAAGTAATTTAAAATTTAACAATTAATTTCTAAAATAGTTTGTGTTAGCCCCAATGTGACACATAAAATATAAAATGAACAACCGTTATTTTATATTTTTACTAAAGACTAAACCTTAAATTTTATTAATCTAATACTATACCCGCACCACTATGGGTGGTCTTTTAATTTTGCTTTTCCTTAATTTAGCAAATTATAAAATCCTTTTGTTATAGAAAATCTAATATGTAACAACTCAACTAAAGCTAAATACTTTAATTAACTCCAATGTAATAATAGTCTTAATGAAAATCAGCCATACAAGTATCCTTCGCTCTATTAAAGTACAATTTACAACAAATTTATGTTGTATAGTAAACCTTTCAACACAACTATTTGATAAACACATATTTATTAAGGGATAAATTCGCAGACTTCCATATGTTTGTAGCAACATCATATAAATATATTCATGAATCCTCATAAACATTTACCAAAAGAGAGATGTTAACAAGTGACAGCGATGAGCATGTGGTATACCACATTTTTGTACACAATACGTATGTTTTTGGCCATTGTTGCATGCAAATGTTTAAGTGCAACAAATTGCAGAAACACAAACATAAACAGAAACAAACATAAATATAAATATGCACTCGACAATTCATGTGTGTGTGGGTTTGTGCAATCCATAAGCTTATATTTTTGGCATATTTCGGTGTTTATTGCATGTCAATGTGGTCAGCTGTTGTCATCAAGTTTATAACACTGGTACATACGAGTATAAGTGTCATTTTCCTAATTGAGTGACATGTCAATTTGTTAAGTTAAAAACATAGTAAATTGCAATATTCGAATGTATTATTAAATGAACATGTTCACGAGTTTTTTAAACTCGACTCGACACAGTGTACAGGATGTAAAAGTATATCGCTTACGCTGTATAATTATTTGTATTTATACACACTCGTACATTCTTACTCGTTTTGTAACACAATTTAAAATCAATGCTGAAATATGCGAAACGACAATAATACCACTATTGCATATTATTTGACTTTATCATGCAATTAATATTCATGTAAAAAGGAGCCAACTTCATCTATTTATTTTTGGTTTCGAAATTATTTAACCCAAACTACCTAAAGTGTTTATGCAAGGTTATCATTTTTATGTTTGAACAATACTATTTTAAGCTTCACAATAGTATACTTTTTAACTCTATATGCAGTGGACAAAACGTTTTACCTATATTTGTAACTAAAATTTTAAACTGTGGATGCTAGCAAATTCTATTTTTTTAAGGTTACCATTACTTCAGTGATTTTATAACAAAAGAAAAGCTATAAGTTTTCAAACCCAACATATGAGTACGTATACAGAGCCAAAAATGCCTAATAGAATCAAACAGATTTTCTCTATGAAATGTTTTTAGCCTAAGGGGTATTCAAGCAGAAAGAAGGGAAGTTTTTTTTTCGAAGAGATTCCTCATTATTTTCAAGTGGTAAATCTTTTTAATTTTATCAAGAAGGTATTCCCGTTAAATCAATAAGAAAACTTGTTATTCACAATTTATTTAATCATTTTTGACACAAAAGAAAAACAATCCATAGAGAATAAACTTTTTGACTTTTCTTTTTGATTTTCTTCTGAACTGTATAAAATAGATATTTCTTATTGATTTCATTAGCTATCCTACTTCATTGTTCAAAAAGGTATTGATTTCATTAGGTTTCTATAGGATCATGTGTAAATCATCTTTCATCTTTTTAATTTTTAATTCTTAATAAGGATATCGTCTTGGTTATATTAGCTTTCTGGTTATTTCGTTTATATAAATCAACATAGAAACTGTTTGTTAAAACATAAAATATAAAACATAGATTTGGTGAAGTGGTTAAGTGCGTGCCTACAAATCGAAGCACAGCAGGTTCGATCCCTGGCGGAGGACGAAATGTTCACCATGGTTTTTCGGGATTTAAAAATTAAGTGGCTTCAACTCAACCCCTTCTAGAAAATCCATCAGAAGAGAAGCCTGCCTGACCTTTCACAGTCTAGAAAAATAGATGATAATATGAAGGCAAAATGTCAAAAAAGAAATCAAAGATGGATTATCAAAAAATTTCAAAGGAAATGCCAAAAAAGGTTTATAATATATGTATATAACTTTTTAGTTATATTTGGTGAAGCAAATAATTGCATTGTTCAATATATTCCCCTTTAAGGTCCATTGTAATAACTTGCCAATAGCGAAAATTAGAATTTTATCAGAGCGATAATTATGTTATCATTATTATAAGTAGGCTAAAAAAAACCTGTCACTATAACCTACGTTAAAGACAAGTTATACTAACGGGCCTTACCTAGGGTTTATACATTCATGTGCAAGTTCGAAAAACACAATACACTTTCATATTTTTTACTAATACACTCACATTTTTCAAAATTGTAGCTAAATTAGCAAGTGATTTTTTGACAATTCTCGCAAGTTAATTGTCAAAAAGATAAACAGAGTAGCCAGAAAAGTTTTATTTAAAAAAGTGGAAATGAGTAAATAACTAATTATTGCAATTTTAAATATTTGAGGCATATTTAAAAATAATAGTAATCTTTGTCTTCAAAAAATCACAGTTGGTGTTATTTTAGAACTTGGATTTTATAAAAAAAAACAATTAATATTTATTAATGTGTACTGTTTTCCTACAAATTTATAAACAAATGGCAACTTTGGTTTATATATAAACTAGCTATCTCTGGTGCGCTTCGCCCCAGCCACAAGAAATACAATAAACATTTGGAAGAAAAGTATGGCCTATCTTGAACTCGAAAACGCACGCTATTCTCACTTCAAAAATGTTTTAGTTTATATGCAAGGTACGACGCCTACTGTTCCATTCAATCTGTTTCTTATAATAGTTTTTTTTTAATTTTTATGAGAGGAACCACTCCCACTATCCTAATCTAGTCTGTATTTTGGTAGACTAGACACGTTAGTATCAGTAGATTCTATTGTAGATCTCCAGGCACACGATAATAACTTTTCACTTTGTACCACGTCCACTGCCCCCAATCCAGTTTTGTATTTTGGGTAGACTATGCGCATTAGTATAGGGGTTACTCGTGCAAGGCTTCAAGGCTCTACCTATTACAGTTTTCTAGGTAAAAAATAATAATTTCTCACAATGTAGAGGAGGTACACGCCCACCATTCTAATTCAGTTTGTGTTTCTCTACACAATGTTTCTTAATATGGGGGTTACTGATGCAAAATTCCTAGACGGTACTTATTGCAGATCTCTAGACACAGGATAATAATTTATTACGTTGTACGGGGGATACCGCTGTCACTGTCACAATCCAGCCTATGTTTCTCTCTAGAGTATTCGCATGGGTATGAGGGTTACTTTTACCTACTTTCAAGACCATAACTATTATAGTATTCCATGTAAACGGTAATCATTTTTCACTTTGTATGGAAGATATCACGCCCACTGGCTCAATTCATTCTGTATTTTGGTGGATTATATGCTTTTGCATAGGAGTTACTCCTGAAAAGTTTCAAGGCTTTATCTATTGTAGTTCGCCAAGAACACAATAATAGTGCCAACTCTTCCAATTCAGTCTGTATTTAGCCAAACTATGAACGTTAATATGATGGACAATATTTTTTCACTTTGTATGGGAGGTATCACGCCTACTATTCCAAATAATTCTGTATTTTCTTAGACTATGCGCATTACCATAGGAGTTACTTGTGCAAAGCTTTAAGGCTCTATCTATTGTAGTTCGCCAGGAACACGATAATAATTGTTCACTTTGTGTGGTAGGTACCACGCCCACTATTACAATTCAGCCTGTGTTTATCCAAACTATGTATGTTATATAGGGGTTACTGGTGCGAAATTCCTAGGTGCTACAGAATTCAGCTCTCCAGATACAGGATAATATTTATTTACTTTGTATGAGAGGTGCCTCACACACGTTGAATATCAAAAAAAATAGCCTATTTTACCAACCGTATATCTAGTAACAAACTATGAAAATTTCAGGAATGTCGGTTTATAGATGTAGGCAGCTATAGCTTTCCCACAAACAAACAATTTTTGTGCTTTATATATAAAAAACCTTTCGCTTCGACGACATTTTTAAAATTAACTTTATCAATTGCATGTGTAAACATGCATGCAAATTGCAAGGTTTTCGTATATTTCTCCGTCATAGATAATACCCATACAAAACGTATATGCAATTAAAGGCAGCGTTACCCTCGCTACTATATCGAAAAACTACTTATCTCTTCGCTAAAATACTAGCTTTAGCTATTGGCAAGTTATAATAATGGACCTAAATCTTGAATATTTTGTCTTTCGATAATCATAAAATGTTCTCCAAATACCTACGCTTTTAGTAATGTAAAACTTAACCGCACAAAACATAAATATAAAAATAAGGCTAAGTTCCTATGTCCAAATTTCAGCATTAAAATTTATGCTAAAATTTGTATATTAATAATCACGTAAACAGGTTTGTAAACAAAAACAACTTGTCATTACCTTACAAGCCTTACTATGGGAAGAAATATTTTTCGCTGGGATATCTAATATTTGACTCAGCAAATTAATTTTGGTTCGTGTTTTCGATAAAAAGAGGCTGTGAAATAATAAAAATGTATCAAACAAAGACAAAATGTATAAATTAAAATTAAAGATTTATATAAATTTTTATCTAAACTATTTTTTAAATGAATATATATATCATTATTAAAGCTTAAGTTCTTAAGAGATTTTCTGGATCACAAAATGCAAAATGCATTGCATTCTGCTAGTGTCCAATTTTTCCTTATTCTTTAAAATTAAAAACTTAAGCCTGAATAATTATTAATACATTAAAGATTTACATAAAAATATAAATAGTCAATTTACAAGTCATACATTTTGTTCCTCTCTTTGGGGCTTGAAAGTTATTTTAGGTTGATTAAAACAGAATTTCAGCATGTATGAACAATAAAGAGAGTCCAATTTGAAAAGAGAGATTAATGCAAAAAGTTAATTTCACAGGCCATGGCATTGGCACCAATATTACAATTTTTGTCCGAAATTGTTTTTACCTAAAACTATTGCAGTCAGTCATATCGAAGATTACGTCTGAAACTCTAAATGCTATGGATTGCAAAGTTGGTATACTATAGATGAAGTTTGGAAAGAACCATGCTGAAAAAACGTTAAGCTAAATTTAATTTTAAAATGATGGAACTTGCTAGACCGATTGGTATCTCGCTGGTCTATCAGTCTGGAGGTTGAGGTTCGATTCCCACCAAAGACTCTATGTGTTTTTTGCAGACAAGCAAGTAGCTTCGCAGAGGTAGTGTTGTCTTAAAGAAAAACAAAAGGTTTAGGCCCTAATAAAAATACCAGCATCTGTATTTTACCCGAAAGGGATTTTTCAGCTTTTTTAATTGGAACAAATAAATAAATAAATATAAAATAAAACAAAACAAACTATGACAAATAATTATAAAATAAAACAACAACATAAGGAACTAAAATAAAATAATTACATTTTTTTATATAAATTAACAATCCTTTAGGTCCAAAACTATGTAGGGTATGAAGAAAATACCACAAAAAGTGATTTCACTTTTAGGTGATCGTCAAAAAAGTTAACGATATATTTTTTTTTTTAATAATTAATAAATAATATATTTTAATTAAACACCAATTTGCCCCACTGTGTTTTTTTCATATTATGTAATGTATTTTAATTTAAATAAACAACGAGGAATTCTAAAGAAGAATGTAGCAATCAAGAAAATATGCATCTTTAAGTAAGTTCCTCTTTACAACGTAATTACAAAAATTAATTATTGTTTGAAAATAAATATTATATGAGCTTAATTAAGTTTTTATTTAGGTATTATTTTAATAAGAGGATGGTTTTCACAAAGCTAAATTTATTTCAGTAGTTCCTTAAAGTCTTTCATCTATGTAAACAATCATGATAGGCGCTAAAAAATGGCTGGTATATTAAAAAAACAATATAAAGCCCCATTGTGCAGTATTAATTTATAAGGAATTAACTAACTAATTCTGATACGCATCCATTCATTAATTTGAGTTTACATATATACTTAATTTACATTATTTTAACATTATGTCAATCAAGCTATTAAAATCAAAAAATTATGGTTGCATACAATACAAGCAAAAATCGTAAACCTAAATGTATCAAAAACTTAAACAACTGTCAGAAAATCTTAAATTATTTATTACATTATTTATTATATTCTAATTTAATTTATTTAACATTGTAACTAACTTCACTCATTGTAGTGATACACCTAGGCAGTCCTACGTGGGAAACGCACCCACAACCCCTTAGCACCCTTAAACTAAATAAACATATAAATACCAGAGCTGTGAAAAACTGCAATAAATTGGCATTGAAATAAAAGCAAAATCAAATAAACTAATTTCATGCCTCGATTTTAGATTTCGAAATGAAATCTTGTCAAAATTGCAATATTTTGTGATTGCAATTATTTTGAAATTACTTTTTTTAGAATTAATAATTTGCAATTAATGTAATTACAACCAATTTAATTGCAATCAAAATTTTGTTGAGATCATGCGATTTCAATAAATTCCTCTGAAATTACAACAAAAATAATTGTTAATTTTTTTAATTTTATTGAAAAGAGTCATAACATTCATTAAAATTTACATTTTTGGCAATTCAAAATTATCGCAGTGAGTATGGTCATAACTTTCGGTTAAGACCGTCGTCACTAGCTTTTGTTTTGGTACGTTTGTCGAGCGCTTTCGATGTAAAGACATCATTTTCAAGCCGCGTTTAAAATAGTACTGGAGAGTTAGTATTACCTGTTTTAGTATAAGTAGTAATGGGTTTAGGTAATTGTTCATTAGGGTAGTGTTGTACAGGTAAATTGATTGCCACCTGATATATTTATATGAGGTCAGTTGATATTTAGTATTTTCGTCTTTTATTGTTAGCGTTTTTTCGATTGTTTCAGTAGTTTTAGTGGTGTAAAACTTGTGTCGGATGTTGTGTTTACCTGTTCGTTAATAATATCTCCGTTAAAAGTTCGCGTTTTGTAGATTTCCATGTTTTCAAGAATGTCTAGTCTACGTCGTTTTTTGCTAGGATGTAGCAATGTCATATATTCATCTATTTCCCTTGGTGTTTGTTCGTGAGTTTCAAGGTGTAGTGCGAAGTTGGAATCAAGTTAGGTTTAATTTTAGAAGAAGGAATTTGGTTCTGATTTAATTTTGATTGCTGGATATGATTTCAATTAAAGTGATTGCAATGAAATTTGATTGGAATCAATTAATGTATGAATTGATTTAAAAATATTGATTCAATCACTTTTATTAAATTGGTTTTATAATTTCAAATTGAAACCATAAAATCAATTTGTGATCTTGACTGCAATCAGCAAATTAGCAATCACTTTGTGAAATCATATGACTGCAATTAAAACGATTGCAATCTTTTACAGCTCTGATAGAAACATAAATAAATATGTACTAAATAATTTGACTTAATTGAAATTAACAATCTGTTGTCATAAGCATTTGATGTCAAAATACACAATTTGTGTGATTTATTGCTAAATTTGAATTTAAACGAAAAAACCATCTGAAAAAGTAAAACCAATACTTTGTTTTAATTATATAATAAACTTTTAAGGTGAAGTAATAATGGATATTCAATTTCATATATGTATGTACATATCGATACCTTCCCATAAGAATGTATTAAGCGACATTTCTAAAATTGTTCAGGAAACGAAAAAAACGTCTTATTTAGTTATTTATTTGAGTATTTTATTGAAAGGTACATAAGATGTATTCAGAAAATGGCTTTCCAAATATTATTTGGAAAGCGATTTTCAGATTTCCAAATATTATTTGGAAAGCGATTTTCAGAATACAAAACTTGACATCATTGCAAAACCAAAATTTCAATCATTATTCCAGTGAGAAAACTTGGCGGTTGATACAATTTTATTTTCTCTCTAGTTTCCTTTGCATCCATGATAGGGCAGCCAAAATGTGGCGCTTAACTTCTATTATAGTTCCACATCAAAAAGTCATTTTCGATAAAAGTGTCGCTTAATACCTTTTTACGGAAAGGTATCGATATGTATGTACCCCACAAGCAAAATGGTAGTCAAATACGAAAATAACACACTTCTTTAAGTTAACTTTTATGGCCTAACTATAAGCTAACTACAATATAACAAGGCGAAAGGTTCCATTAGGATATTTCCTTAATGGAGAAGCGTTATCAAGGGAAATGGAGTCAATAAATGATAGCAGATTATTGTTGGAGACTTAGAAAATACCTACCAGAAGCCAAATATTGTAGCTGATGGTTGTACCTTTTTACGAAAATATATGTTTTATGTCACAAGGAAACCTGACGTGCCAATTTTTTTCATTCACATATTAGTGTTTGGTGGCCCTAGTACATCCAAAATTTGATATAAGTTTTCATGTGCCAAAAAAAAGTTAAAATTTTGTTGCCTAGTGTAATTATCATTAATTTTAAAAACATGAAAAAATAAAGGTTATAAAAGACGGTTGAACAAAAAATTTTAAGTTTTGCATTATTTAGGTGTAGTTTTAATAATTATTAAAATAATAAAGATAAAAAACCATCAATAAAATATATAAAATTTTAAAAGATAAAGACAAACAACTATGTTCAAGAGGCTGGAACGTTGGTATAGGCAAAACATATTTTTTTTTGTATTACCAGTCTAAAAGTGATTAAAATTTGTATTCTTTATGTAAGAAGTTATTCTAAAAAGTTTTTGTGATAGAACACATCTTGAGGTGTTGCAGAAGCCTTTAACATAATTTTTTGTCTTTAAATCTTTTAGAGGATGAGTACGATATTCTGTATATAGCTATTGAGAACAAGTTGCATTCCAATGTTTTGTAATAAAAAATATTTTTTAATTTTAGTTTTTTTACATAAAAAATATTCCGTTATATTTCTTTTTTCTATTTTGTAAAATTCTTTTTCTACTTGAGTATGCAAAGCAGCAAGTCATAATTAAATAAAACGTTTAAAACCAAATCGGATTTTTTTTCTTCTACAAACAGCAGCATAATTGAATTTTTCCATTGCCTTTTCGCATTTCGTATATATTCATTACTAGCTAAGGCCCACAAACGTTGTGTGCGTCCTGACAATATTTTGTTCTGAAAGTAATTCATACCAATTTTAAGACACTTACGTATTTACTTTATATAAAGGTACCAATCCCTAGATAAAATTCTAAAATTGATATAAAATTCTAAAATTCAAAAGATTATTGTAAATCTTTGTAAAAGGTGTTTAAAATATTTTACTATAAATCTAATTGCACACAGTAAAATACAAATAAAAACAATTTTTATTAAATTGGCTAATTGGCAGTAAGTGGTTCATATTTAGTGATTATTTTAAAACAGTGCCATCTATTGCGCAACCGTGTTTAAGAATATCCCATTCCAATTCATTTTGTGATTATTTTAAAATAGCTCCATCTGTTGCACAACCGTATTTAAAATATACTGCTATCAAAAAGAAAAGATGCCTTAGTATGCAGTACCTTTAAATCGGTTAAAAAAAATCGTCGTACTTTCACTGATTTTTCTACACTTTCTCTTGGAAATAAAATATTTTAGCGATAAAAAGTACCCTATATTGGAATCAGGATACT
>OX451217.1:57884205-58107066 GCA_949628195.1 Phasia obesa | reverse complement strand
GAAATGGACTTAAATCCATCCAGTAGTTTTTACCTAACACGAACACAGACAGGCAGACACTTATACAAATAATAATTCCATAAATTAGAGTTTTGCATTCTATATTGATTACTATCTGCACCAGCAAAATAGTAAGAGCAATATTTAAAAAACTATTTCATGCTTAGATTTTTTTATGAAATATGAAATCAAAATAGACTAAAATTCCTCTAAAAAGTTATTAAACACAAAAAAAATAAATTTATCTATCGACTCTTTTTTTTAAATTTTATGACTTAACAGAATTAACATATTGTTATAGTTATCAAGTTCCCCTTTCAAATTTAAAATATACTTGCCACATTATTTTTAATATCCAGAAAAAAATAAATAAAAACTGTTCTACAAAAATCCTAAAATGTTATTGGCAACGACATCGTGGCACCCACTTAATATCATTTTAATTTAATGTGAAGTAATGTTCAACTTTAACATCTGTCAAATCAACTGTGAATGTTTTAAGGTGTCAACCTTATTATGATATGTTTCTAATAGAGAGAATAATTAATAATATGAAAAATTGCTTAATGCTAAGTGCCTCATTATATATTCTGAAGCTATTTTCTGCTTTGGACTATCAGTACAAAATCACAAAATGATGTATTACTGTAATTTTAAGTATAATACACTCAGCAAAAATTGTTGATAACTTTTGAAATGTAAATGATTTATTTCAAGAAGTATATAATATGTAGTTACACCCAGAAAGCACAACTCAATCAAATTTTGTAGATAATATTAACGAAAAAAAAATTGTTAAAAGGATTCGTTTCAACAAACGTCTTTTATTCAAATCAACAAGATTTCTCTTTTGAAAAATATATTTTATTTAGTTTTGCGAAAATCTTTCAATTTTAATAAAACTTAATTTTAACATAAATTTTTATTTTTTTAAATTATTTTAGTTAAGGGACTTAAAGCCCTAAAGGAACTTAATGTTAATAATTTATTTTACTAATTTGTTTTATTTTGCTAAAGGCTTGTGGAGAATATACTTCTTCAATCTGAATCTGAAGGCAGGGGACATAAAATAAGCCCTGTGAAGATAAATAAATTTCTATGAATTTGATTTGACTTCAGACAAATTTTTCACATTATTTAAAAATTTTCATTTAACCGCTTATGTTGTTGATATAATGTGTTGGTTAATTGTCTGATGTTCGGAGCAGTATCCTTCCTTCTTAGTCGAACGTAAACACGATCAGTTAGGATGTTTTCGAAAATACTTTGCTGCATCTTTCGCTATTTCTGCTTAGCTCGTTTAAAGGGTAAAATCTTGTTTAAAAAGTTCGTTTAAGGATCGATTTATAAAGTATAATCTAGGGTTGAGTTTCCAATTTACTTGCACTGCTTTTAACTTCATATGTATCAATTTTCCTTCTATGTGTCTTTTCTAGTTAAACGCCGATCAAGATATTAGCAATCTATTTCGCTTCTCAGTGTTGCGGTATAGTTTGGTTATTTTATTCGAATAAGAGGACATGAGTCTCAATGCAGCACTATAAATTGTGTTTTTTTTTACTTTAGGAACAACTTTGAAAAAATTTTTAAAGTTTAATAATACATTAAAGTTATTCTTATGTATATAGTACTACCGATCTCCGAGCTCTATAAAAGAATTACATTTAGATTATGATTCGAAGAAGGCGACCAAGTTTGGTTTGCTAATGTTTTCGAACACTATAATAAGGCTAAAACTTTCAAACGGTAATTTCTATGAATAAGTATCCAACAATTTTTTAGGTAAAATATCCGCTATATTTATTTAGGAAATTTACAAAGAGGAATACAAAGATTATAAAACTCTATATGCTGCCGGATAGCCAAAAACTTAACGCCATTTGAGGTAAGGTCTGGGACGGGTATATATCTTGAATGCTATGCTAAAGACAAAACTGGTTCCTGAATCGTATGTGAGTTATCTCGTCATAGGAGCACTGCTAAGCATTAGAATGGTAATGCATTTTCGTTTTCTCTCTTATGGTACATCCCAAAGAATAACTATACCTAATCAGAGCAACCTAAAGTTACCTACCGCATACTCTCCATACATTCCATCATCAATTTTGATAAGGCAATGCTGCTATTAATTTATATAGATTTTTAAACCTCTGCAGTCTTGTACTATGTGAGTGTCCTGCCTTGAATGGAATTATTTGAAGGTTCTGTGTTAAATTCTAAAGCTGTTAATGATTTCTAACTGAGAAGGGTAGACCTTACGCAGCGAATGTAAATGTTGTACAAAAGAGACTATGGTTTATGCTATAACAAAAGAATATCCAATACGGACTTCAGATGTTTAACTTCAAATCTATTTTAAGTTACACAAGCTATACACGGTGCGCTTCAATACACCTATCATAAAAATACAATAAATATTGGAAGTAAAAGTATGGCCAAGCTTGAAATCGAAAAAGCAAACTATTCTCACGACAAATATGCTTCAGTTTACATGCAAGGTACGACGCCCACTGTTCCCAACCAATCTGTTTTATGCCAAACTATGCTTATTAACACAATAACATTTTTTACTTTTTATGGGAGTTACCATTCACACTAACCTCATTCGGTCTATGAGGGTTACTTGTGAAAAGTTTCAAGACTTTACTTGTTTTAGTTTTGTAGGTGCACGATAATAATTTTTCACTTTGTATGGGAAGTACCACGCCCACTGTCTTAATCCAGCCTATGTTTTATAAGAGTATGTACATAACGAGGGTTATTAATGCAATATTTCAGGCCTCTACCTACTGCAAATCTCCAGGTAGTTACCACGCCAACTATTCCAATCCAACATTTGGAAGAAGTGGGGTACTGGTAGTTCTCTAACTACTTAAAAAAGTAAGCGTGTTCAATAAGTCGTGTTATGATGAAGATTTAAAAAAAGATCTAAATCGTGCGGCCATTCTTAAGTGATGCAATTACCAACGAATGACATTTGATTTAATTTATATAGATTTACGGCGTAATTGTTCTCATACGTTTTTCAAAAATTTAAAAACTCGTTTGAGAAGGCAGGTGTATTGGAAATTATAGTTTGCCAATTTATTTCTTTTAATAACTACGCTTTTCTTTTATATAAAACAAAACTTTTTCCAGTGTATATAGCAAGCGAACACATGCATTTATTTTCCTTGCAGGCGGCAATAAACATTAAATCTTAAAACTATAACTAAAAGGAAACAGCTTTCGATTCTGTGTTAAAAATCCCGAAAATGAACGTTAGTAAAACAAAAATAAAAAATATATAAAAGCGTGTGCATAAAATAACTCAACATGGAGCACGTTTAATATGGTAATTTATGCACAAAGTAAATTCGTTTTTTATAACCCAATGTTTTATATTCTGCAGATTTTACTCCGAATATAAGAAAATGACCAAAAATCAGACGGATTGACAGTGTAACAGTAGTCTGGAGTCATAAATGTACGAATGCTGCGGTTTATGGATGAAAAAGCTTTTGTTGTCATCATGGTTGTAGTTGTGTGCTTTCAAAGCCTGCTGTTGGATGCAGTAAATTAACCAAAATGCACATATTTACATAAGCTTCTACATATAGACTTATGTATATATGTAGCTACTTGTAAATGTCCAAAGTTGTTAAAATTTAAGTGAACATGAGCAACTGTTCGCGAAGGATAAGCAAAATACAACAGAAACCAAAATGCATGGGTGGTCACAAATTAACGATTTTTACATATAACAAAAAATTATCTTAATAACACAATAAGTTAAGGTAAGAATGAAAAAATTAAGAACATCCTCAAGGGAATATTTACTTGTTTATTAACTACAATTAACTGACATCAATTTTTTATTCCCTTAACTACACTTCACTAAATTAAAGTCACTTTATAATATCAATATTACATTTCGAAACATAAATTTAGTTATTTTTAAAAAGTGTAAATTAGCAAGATAATTTAAATGTAACGACTTTTTAAATTAAACACAAAATACGGCTGCATGCTAAATGACCCTATGAAAAATCGCCCAAAAACATAAATGAAAAATTGCGCAAGAAATCTTCATACAAACTTGGGTAATATTTCATATGAAAAGTAACCCAACAATTTTGGTTGTATTTTCGTTATTTTTGGAGAATAATTCATTCACTCATTATATTTTTGGGCGATATTTCATAATGAAAAATTGCCTGTTCAGGGCCATAAGTGAAAAAAAAAACAAAAAAAGTGAAAAATTTTCCGAAAATTTTTAAATTCATTTCGGCTACCTAAGCGCTACCTAAACGGTGTTAAGAATCATTCCTAGGAAATTCACATGTTCTAGAAAGTTGTTTATTGAGATATTAGGTTCATTTTTGTAGTTGATTGTTTCCTTGAATTTTGAACGGTTTGCTACCTATGGACCTAAACAGGGTAAAAAAGGTAAAAACAATTGAATTTTTTAAAGTTTTTTGCGATTTTGACCTTGAAGATGAAGTTTTTTTGATTTTATATGTTAACAATTTTTGTTCTTTATCACAAGAGGTACAACTTTGCCTCAAAAAGTATTTTATATGTTAACAATTTTTGTTCTTTATGACAAGAGCTACAACTTTGCCTCAGAGAGTATATCAAAATTTCAAACGGTTTGCAAAATATGAGCTTGAGGAAATGATCATTTTTTGCAAAAATGACATCGAGGCCCCACATCTTTGAGGGCCCATAAAAAAAACCTGGAAGACTTTTGGCAAAACTGGGAGACAGGGGTCTTTTTTTTGGTCTTTTATGACGTAGTGGTGTCCGTATATGGTTATTTTGCCATGACTTAAAAAATTACACAGTGTGTTATTTAAGTAAATTTTTCTGACGAAAAAGTACAAGCTGCTTCGTTTCTTTTATACTATTAAATATTTCTAGTTATGTTGTTATAAATAAGGCACTAATATGAGTTGAAATACATATATAATTATTGTTATTAATGTGTTTATTGTTAAACTTTAGAATTAGGCGCCGCAGGCAAAAAATGTTATAAAATATGAAAAATGAACGCATACAATATTTATTTGCGTACATTGGCAAGAATATATTTAACTTGGTTATTAACAGACTGTGATCACAGATTACATTCAACTGCTTCTCAAAGCTTGCTGGATGATCTCAATCAACGGTTCAATTAATTTAAATCAACGATTTAATTTAGCAACGTTTGTAGCGACCGTGACCGCGGTTACTCAGAGTTCCTTTGGCAGCACCCCCAGGAGCAGCAGGTGTGATAGCTTTCTTGGATTTTGATCAAAGATTACATAAAGAAGTAGCAAGCTTTCGAAAGCTTTCTCGATAAATTAAACCAAACTAAAACTATTGACATTTTTATATTTAATAAGAAAACTGTAAATAAATTTGGGCGATAATTCATTTATATTTTGGTATTTTTTCACAATTTTTGGGCCAAATTTCCATTTTTCTTTTTTGGGCAATCTTTCATTTCTTTAGGGTGATTATTCATTCGGCAATTTTTCATTTTTGTTTTTGGATGCAGCCACAAAATACACAAACTGAAAAAGAATTTTAAGGATCTAATGAGGATTATTATGATCAATATTTTGTTTTTAAGATTAAGTAATAAAAGCGTTCTTTACATACGAATAACAACAAGAGAAAACGCGTGATCGTTAATAATATTTGAAGCGAACTGAATTTTGATTGACTTTTCGTTATCTTCTTTGCAATTCTTAAAAGAAAACAAAATTTGTTGAGACTTCGTTCATGCAATAGCTTGTTAACCAATTTAAGTCTGAGACATATAATACAGTACGATTAACGGGTCTTTAATAATATTTAAATTTTAAGGCGTTATTAAGTGCTACCTTTTCTCATTGTATACAAATTTTCAAATATGTATGCGCCATTAATTCGTGTTGTTCGAGTTGTTCGAGTAATTAAAAACCTTAATCAATTAATCCACGAAAACTTAAATTGCAAAACCGATTAGTTGTTTGCTCGAATAAAATCAAAAGCCGATTAAATGGAAGAATATGCGGAAATTTTTCGCAAATCCTCCTGAAATTCCAATACTAATAAATATTATTATATGGGCGTTTCTACAGAAAGGTCCACCCTGACCGAAAAATTAATCGTTAACCGCCAGTTTTTTGTCTTTCTTGCATTATTGAGGAGAAACATTCAAAATTAATCAAATTATAAAGTTCAAAGCAATCTTTAGCTTTTGGTAAGTTATGTTTTGTTTCCAAGGGTATCTCACCTTTACAATTTACATGTATAAGAGTTATTGCGAAATTCCGCTCTTACCGCATAACTTTTGCTACAACAACAATTATCCGTCAAATAAATGTAAAATGGCAACCTAATATCAATTAGCGGTAAAATTCAGATTTACTACTAATGGTATTCAAAGATTACGTAACGCCAGACAAAAAAGCATTTATTCCCATTATTTCTACGCTGGAGATAGCAAGTGTATGAAATTTCGTATTTAACAGAGGATAATAAAATGAACTAATTATAATAAAAAACTCGGTTATTAAACAAACAGTTAATTTTATATTGATTTTCAAGAGTGTTTAACGTCACGCCATATTGTGAGTAATTTCCTTGCATGGTGATATGTTTATTTTAAGTTTACATTTAATTTACATTTAATTCTGCAGATACAATCAAACTCCGGCCTATGCATACAGTGTGTGTTATAACATTTTTTCCCTGTATCAAAAATGATGAAACCTAAAACACAATGTAATGATTGAAAGTTTTGCAGTGTGGATATGAAGTGAGATATGAAGGACTAAAAATTCCATATTTTAGTACTCACTCGTCAATATTATTAGACACTTCCAATTTGCGAGCTAACTTTGGTATGAAAACGAGAAATTTTTTTCTGTGCTCAAAACAGCTACATCCAGAAAAAAAAACTCAAACTGTAAACGACCGGTGTCAATTCGACAACGAAACATTGACAACGAAGGGTTGTTGAAATGAGAACGAACGTGTACACTTTGATACCATATTGTTGTCGAAGTGACACCATACCGATGTCGATTTGACACCACACCGTTGTAAAGTTGACACCATACCGTTTTCGATTTATAAATGCTCATTCCTTTCCAAATTTACCATAATAATAAAACAGATTGTAATACACATAATTTTTTATAAAATTATTTTATTAACAAAATGTGGTTTTAATTACTAGTACAAAATATTAAATCAATTTTATTCTAAAAATAGGATATATGTACATAAAACGGTCAAGTTATAAAATCTAGAATTAGTAATATTTGCTTGCTATATTCAATGCTCACTTTTTTATTTTTATCCGAATATAACAGTGTCTAAATTATCCTAAATCCTAAATTATACCACAAAAAGATTCTTTTAAGTTATTTTATATAAAAACAATTGGAATTGCTCTTACCTTAATTCAATTTGCGCAGGTGTATTGTTAGAGGTTTCATCATGTTTCCATTGGTCGACCATAGATTGCACAAAGGGTGTGTCATCATAAATTTTGAACTGTAGTTTTATATGAACATAAAAATAATAAGTATTTTACTGTGTGCAGTCCTATGGTGGTTGGTAGTGCTTCCTTCCAATGCTAGAAAAACAAAAGTACATATTACACGATGTTGTTCCAAACTTTGGTTTACTTACATTTTAAGTGATTAAAAATTGATTCCAAATTGATGGTTTCTAAGAATTTTTTTTTTCATTTTTTTATCGTCCCTATCATCTTTGGCTATTAAGATTGAATCTTCCATCAACACAACGTCTCTAGTCATTTGGGGTCAATCTCCAATAGCATCCATCCATGTTGTTATTTTTAGAAGTGGGTCTTCATAAATTGAATGCAATTTTGACAATGAAAAACATTTAGTAAAACTCGTTGTATTTAATAACAATGCATTGTTAATTTGAGCACGTTCGTTGAAAAGTTGACAACGGTTGTTGTCTATTCGACAACGATCGTTTACAAATTGACAAGATGCGTTTCTAATTCGAACACGTTCGTTTGTAAGTTGACAACACCCCTTGTCAAACAAAAGTGACAACGTAGAGGTATCAAAGTGACCACATTCGTTGTCGATTTTGCAACGTCGTTTTTCCCTCAGTGTAGAAGCTTGAAAGTTGATATATGTACACGTAGGTCTCGATGAGTCAGTGACTAAAAAAATCTGAGAACTTTGTATCCAGGGTAGTGTACTAAGTCATAGGATTAACATTTAGAATACAAGTAGATCTCGGTATGAATGTAACCAAATAAATTTGAAAATGAGAAACTTGTATCTAGGTTAGCGCACCAGGCCACAGTTTAAGTACTGGCATCGAAATTTTGTATAAAATTAGGTATCAGTGAGTAAGTATTCAGAAAAAAACCAGACAATTGCATTAAGCAAACTTAGAAAAACTGAGGCACAACCGTACAAAAACATAAATATGAAAATAAGTCCAAGTTTTTATCCGAAATGTTCCCTGTAACAGTAAATGGTTAATATAAACAAGTTTTTGCTGTAAGTTAAGGCCGTTTCAAACTATAAGTTTGAGGAAAATGAAACCATGATATGGTGAGTTAGTTGTATTGTTTTTTTGAAAAATTTTAAACAGCACACAGAGGAATATTTTGACAATCTAGCGGGACATTAGGCCAAACAAAATTTTAAGTACGCTGGTCGACAGACAATAAAATTCTGCATCGAGAAGTGAATTTTTAAGGCATTTTCTCGAAACTTGTCGTTTTGGGATACTATTAAAATCAGGAAAGTTGAGTAAATTGTATAAGTTTTTATTGACTATTTACGATTTTGAGAGGTTTGCAATATTTTTTAGCTAAACGAATAAAGATTGATTTTTCTCTGTGAAAGGCTATATTAACAGCTAGTTATATTAATTTATAGAAAAAAAATGTTATTTTAAATTTTTATGATAAAAAAATGTCGATCGAAATTAAGAAAAAAATTTTTTTGTCAAAAAAAAAGTGAAAAGGTTTTTGAGAGTGACCTTCATCGCGCTCCTAAATATGTTATATATCACTATAAAATTTGGGATCTCTATTTTTATACTGTAGAAAGAAACGATGCCCGTTTTTACGCCATTTTTTTGCGATTTTTTTCCTGTTTTGAGATAAACTTTGTTCGTTTTTGGGATTTTAACCTTAACCTTGAGATAAACTTTGTTTGTCTCTAAAGTATAAGAAACAAGGTAAATTAAAAAATAATAAAATAATTTATTTTTACTATTATAAATAAATTATTTTCTATACATATAATTACACTGCAAATTTCTGTCCGTCTGAGTTAGCATCTCGTAAAAACCACTGGCTTAATGTACATAATATTTTATGAAGAGGCACTTTAGTATCTAGATTAAGATATAGGATTTTTTCCGTAAAAATATCTAACTTCAAAGAGAAAATAGAGAAAAAGAAGTAAAAGTACCGATTCAATGTTAACAAATAATTGTTACAATAATTTTAGAATTTTTAATAAATTTAGATTTTTATGTAAAGCTTATGTTTCTGAATAATTACCCGGCGATGGTTACTTTTACATAAAATAAATACATAAACCATATCTGAAGCACTATAAAAGTAAGTCTTACAATTTGGGGTGTATTACTTTCAAGCTTTTTACATTGTGCATGTTTTTTTGCTGCAATTCCTACATAGATCGAGAGAGGGTAGAAAACAATTAAAAGGAGCGGGGCACACATATTCATATCCTCTTGAATTTCGTTTTGTTCCCTAATTCGTGTTTATAATTATGAAGTTGATAATGTAAACAAATGCGTCCAACCTCTCAAATTGCTGCAATAAAAATTGCACGATATAAATAGAAATAAAATTAAAAAAAAGATAATTCTTGCAAAAAAAAACCGACTACAAAACAAATATATGTGCATCAATTCTTAACTAAAAATTTAAAAGCAAGTAATCCGTAAGAAGTAGTACTCAAATCAAATACTTGTATACTTGTTGCTCTAACGGACATAGTAATATACGTTCTATACATTCAAATGTCTATCTATAACGGTTCAGCAGATAAAGCCATATATGACAAATTACCTCAGATATGAGGACAACCTTTATTTTTTTACACTTATAATTACTGACAGCAATAAAAAGTAACGGTTCCAAAGATATGGCCATATAGGTTAATCACCTAGGGGACACCCTTTAGTATAAAATTTTAAATTAAATACTTATTTTAAAGGACAGATTCTTTGTCAATTTCAAATGTCGGTCTAAAATGGTTCAAAAGTTTGGCCATATGCATCAATTTACATCAACTATTGAGACACCCTTTATAACTTTAAATATTTATAAATGTTATTATACGGGACATAGTAGTGGAGATACTGTCTAATTTTCAAGAGTTTTTCTATAACGGTTCAAATTATTGGGCTAGATAGGTAAAATTTTATCAATTAAGGGGACACCCTTTAGTTTCCAAATTTAAATTTTATACTTGATGTTATAAAGGACTTAGATATACAGGTTCTTTGTAAATTTCAACCGTCTCTCTGTTACGGTTCCAAAGTTTTGCAATATACATCAAATTACATCAACTATTGGGACACCCTTTAACTTCTAATAATAAATATTTAATTCCTGATTATAAATATTGGACATTCTGTCCAATTTTCAAGTGATTGTCTACAATGGTTCAAATGGTTAATATATTTAAATTGGCGTCACATATGGGGACACCCTTTAATTTTTAAGTTTGTTTTTTTATTAATTTCTGTTATTGGCAGTTATTTATAATTTTAAACGGGTGCTCTTTACGGTTCATAATACATGTAAAAAACACGTATGTTGTATGGGGACACCCTTTAATTTCCAAAATTCTGAACTTCTTTTAAAATATGACCAATCTGTAAGCATTTCCTTTCTAATAAAGAAAAAGTTTTTAAAATCGGTTCAGAAATGACTGAGTTCTGCGGGCACAAACATAAAAAAAGGAACATTCAGACGAATAGATAACCTCCTTCTTTTTTTGAAGTCGGTTAAAAAGCGATATATTTCAGCGTCATAATGTGCGTAATGTTATTGGGCTCCTTCGAAGCTAAATCGAACAAAATATGGTAAGAACGCTGACAAAGTGGCGGACACAGCTAGTTACGCATAAATTATTTTCATATAAATTAAATACTTTAAGAAATAAATTACGAAAATGTATTTTTATATAATATTCTTGGGTGTTCTAGAATGGTTGGGAATTGTAAAGGCACCTTCTCTTCCACATACGTGCTTTAAAATTAATATATTTTGGGGTCGGATACCTTCCCCAGCCCATAAAAACTCAAACATTTTATTTTTATGGTATTAAGGCGTATCCATTCATTAGTTTTAATTTTTTAAAAAATTTATTTCACCGCCCACAAAAGGGGGCGAAGCGGGGCGAAGCGGGGCGAAAATGTTATTTTAGAATCTCCTGGGTCCAATTTTAGGTTTTTGAACATTCACTGACCTTAAAAGTTGCATTTGATAAACGAAAGTGTGAGAAAATTTAAAACAAAATTGAATGGTTCTTCTAAGGCGAACTTTTTTCTCCTTGGTTCGATTTTTTTTATTTTCAAGCTTTAATAGCCTAAGACCATAAAATAATTTTCTACCAAGTTTGATTGGTCTATGCTTACTCAATAACCTTAGAGAGCCAATATAAATTAAAAAAAAAAAGTAATGTCCAACTAGATGGCCAAAATACCCCTATGTGCAGCGTTTAGATCAGGGTGGCATTTTATTCAAAGGTATTAATACTTGTATTATAGTGTGAAAAGACCTTTGTTAGTTCTTGTAATGTACTGTGCATTTGGATATTATTCTGCAACTATTTCCTTTTGAGGGCTTCGTGTGGGAATAAGGGCATGCATTTTGCTCAGACTTTATGGATCAGTTTTGGTGAGGTCGAGAAATGAAGTACACATAAAAATGCTACATGAGGTGATGCTTAATGAGCTGTTTCCATTTACCTCTGGGCTAACGAACTTTGCGGTCACTGACCTTGATTTTACGGATGGTTCAAAGTTCAATATTTACATCGTAGATGCATAATATGTTTGCATTTTTACAGTACAGAGCTAACAAGTAATAGATAATATTTTTGTTTTTTTTTTGTTAAAACACGGACAGTCAGATGTCGATAGTTGTTATCGGTAGCCGTTTGATTCATTTCTTCTTCTCTAAACGGGTTTTATGTGAATTTACCAACTATTTTCTTCGCGATCGAAATTTATGTTAATGAATAAATATTTTATTTTTGTTAAAAAATAATATCTCAACTCATTCCTCCAAAACATAATATTATTACTCTCATCAACTTAAGCAAGAGCTTAAAACGCATATGCCACATTATTCACACAAATCTAAACACTATCATAAATTTAGCATTTTAGGTCAAGTTCTGGCTCAACGGTAGCCAAAGTGTGGTGTTAAGCAACACCATGAGATTATATTATGTGGTGGGCACTTGCAATTAATTATTCTAATATTTTTAAATGCTTTTGCATAATTATATTCTTTTTTATAAATTTTAATTTTTATTATTCTTCCTATTTTTTTTTTTTTTTTGTTTTAACCACATAAGAATTTTGTTTTATTTTTCATTTAAACATTTAGACATGTGATACATGAAGGTTTAAAAATGCTAACACACTTACCCGTATGCAGAAGCCATTTTTTCTACTTCTTTCGTATGTATGTATCAACTGAAAACTGCTTTCAATAAATAAGAGGAAATAAAATAAAAAAACGGAATTTAAAAAAAAAAAAAAACGAAAAACAAAACAACTCTTTACGAGTATATGTATGTGTAACAAGCAAACATGTACCACTTACAACAACTTCTACTCCATTCACTCTTACTATGGCAACAGCATGGAAAGAATGTGATATAAATCCATTTACGGGTACTATAAACCACATCATGTACAAGTATGAGACGATGCATTTTTATACACACATACGCACACCCATGCGTACACGCTTATCCACACATAAACCCAAATGGGCGCCAATGCATGATGCGGTGCAGTGCTTAACTTGATTTACTCAATTGATTTTTGTATGGAGCAAGCAACATACTTACGAACATACATTGACTCACGCACACACTCTTATGTATGAAAGTACTCGGTTTTTTCGTTTCAGCGAAAGTACGAGGTTAAAGTGTTCACTGTCAATACATCACATAAGTACCCAGCGGTAAAGCTAAGAAGTACTTCTTACTTTAGGCCTTCTTAAAGGCCTGTTTAGAAAAAATGACTTTTAAAAAATACATATAGACTTCCATACTCAAAGAAAGAAATCATGGTATTCTTGTTTTAAATTTTCTTATCGATAATGTTTAAAGAAAAGGCAACAGAATGACAAAACGTTAAAAGAAATCAAACACAATAAATTCACAAATCAAAAAGTAGGCTGAAATTTATAAATTTTTGTTATTATTGACCTTGCACCCTACTTCAAAAACTTTCAGTATAAAAAATCAAATAGTTTATCAATCTATAATTTATTTCTATACATCTATGTCTTTACATATAATAAAATAGTAACTCATTTCCGTCTGTCTGTCTGCTTTTCTTTTACTTTCGCATCACGTAAAAACTACTGGATGGATTTTAACAAAATTTTATGAGGAGGTACCTTAGCATCCTGATCCGTAAATAGGATACGTTTTTTCTGAACAAATATGTTATTTTCAAGAGATAGTCCAGAAAAAGCAGTAAAAGTACGCATTTGAACTAACCGGATATGCATACTTTATTTTTTATAAAGTAAAAAATACATAAACTGATATGCAGCATTGTTTAAGGCGGAACTAAAAACGGCTTCGTCGGTATTACCACATAGCTAGGGTTTGGGAAACGGGAATTCCCGGGAAAAGCTATAAACAATTTCCCGGGAAATTTAAAATCATGAGCACGTTAAAGAAAATTCAGTGGTTCTCATTTTTAAATAAGCATTGCTTTTGCTATCACAAAAATATTATTTTGCACAATAACGGTGCTGAATAAAAAACAAGAATTTTTAAAAATGTAATTTTGTTAGAAACTTACAAATATGCTATAGATCGTGCAAGAAAAATTGTACAACTATATTAAAAAGTCCTCAAAAAACAGCCTGTCACGAGAAATATAAGAAACAAGAATATGACAAAGAGTCGCGTTTAATTCATGATGTAAAAACGAGATAAATATGGTTGAAATGATTCATTCGTTTTTCAAATCGAAGAACGCATTAAAAAAACTCTGATAGATTTCAATTGCGCAGAGTTGTGGGTTGAAGAATATGTTCAGATCTTAGAAAATCTAATGGCCTTTATAAATCATATTATTTGCAGTAGAGGCTTTGACCCGCAGGGGCACAAATTTGTTAATAGCAGATATTATTATTCAGACCCTCGACGAGCAGCTTTCGGCTATTAATTCGACTCTTTCAAAAACGATGGTTAAAAAGAAAAATAAATGAACGAAGGGACGATAAAACGTTTGCGATACCTTAGTATTTAAAATGTGGTGAAATTGCTAATGTGCCAAAAAATGTCATAAAACTGTATTTAGCACAATAGTTCAAAAGATTATTCAACCCACTCGAATCTCTAGAGCCGCCAACTAGCAGTTGTGTTGTTAACTAAGTGGAACCAACTTTTAAAGAGAGACTTTCCCAAGAAAAACAAGAAAAAGAATGTCCAGTGATTTGCTAAATGCACTAACAGTTCTAAAATCATATTTTGAAAAAAATATTTATTGAAATACTTTTTCAGTATTTATGGGAAATCCTAAAACCCTACACATAGCACTAAATCGTTGGCGAAAATATTCACAATTGCAGTTTTGCCATAAGCGAAGCTTTACTATCACACTAACCATCTGTCTTATCTACTGCTATCCCTTTCTAAAGGAAGTAACACACTTAATATAGGCAGTAATTGCCTGAGTGTTACTTCTATTAAAAAAAAAAAACTAAAAACGTAAGGGTCTTGGGTGTGGATTACTCTCAAGGCCAAATCGAACAAAATATTGCAAGGACGCTGACGTAGTGGCGGACACAGGTACTAAATATAATAAAATAGTAACTCATTTTCTGTCTGTTTGTCTGTCTGTCTACGTTCACATCACGTAAAAACTAATAGATAGATTTTAATAAAATTTTGTAAGGAGGTACCTTAGTATCCTGAGTACAATATATGATACTTTCTTTCAGCAAAAATAGAGAAAAGCAGTGAAAGAACGTGAAATCAGTGAAAGTAGAGAAAAAGCAGTGAAAGAACGCAATTTAGCGGATTTAAAAGTACTTCATTTATTCTCTCTAATAAAGAATAAATTAAAGTAAAAATTAAGTGGTTAATATTAAAATGTAGCGAGAAAACAAATACACTAAAAGTAGCTTTCATTGCTAACAGAAGGTTGGCTGAAGCAACAACAAATATAAGGTGGTAAATATTAAAGTAAAAATATTAAACAAGAGGGAAGCTTTAGGTTGTGGTAGACTACGTTCTCACCAACTGACGATTGATAATTAAATACAGTTTTTTTCATACTCCTTTCTCTGAGTTTGGTTGGTTAAATATATGATGTTTACAACTAAACACTACGCAAAGTAGATAGATACAAAGAATGCTGATAGATTAAAAATGCATTCCATTCTGCTGGTGTCTGATGAAGGACGTAGCAGTCGTGAAAATGCTTTCCATTCTGCTGGTGTCTGAAATTACATTTTCCCAATTTTTTTTTTAATATTAATCATCTAGTTTGTGATTTTAATTATTCTTTCTTAGAGAGAATAAAATGATTTTAAGCTTGACCTCAAATTTCATCTGTATGTAAAATAAATAGTTCACACAATAACATTTCAAATATTCAATATTTTATATAAATTTTAGAAATTTATCCAGGGATGGCTACCTTTATCTAAAATAAATACGTATACGTGAAGCACTATAAAAGTAAAAGTCTTAAAATTTGGTTTGGATTACGCACACAACGTGTGTGGTTCACAGCTAATTATTTGTAAAACAGTAGAATTGCGTACTCTCCATCAGTCTGTTTTGGAAATTCCTTTTAGAATTCATGTCAACGGAGTGTTGAAAACGTGTTTGAATGACAACGTGTAAAAGAAACATAGCAATATAAAATTTCACTAGGTCTCCTTGTGTCCACTTAAGATGATGTAAACAGGCCTTTTAGAAGGCTTTTGTACTCCTTCTTTTGACCGCTGGCTACGTCAACAAACCAAAAGTTGTGGTTGCTATACACAAGTTTGTACAGATAAAGACTTACGAGCAAAAGCCCCCAACCAGAGAAAGTGATTAAAATATGATGTATTGGTGTTTTGCACTGAAAAAATCTCGCTAGATAGCCAGTTTTCTTCTTTTATAACTTAATTATATTTAAAAATAAATGTGTGATAGTTTTAACTTAATTATAAATAAAATTATATGTAACTGAATAAGTAAATATTTTAACGACTAAATGTATGTAAATGTATATACCCGCACTTAAAGGAGAGTATGAGATGAAGCTTAAAATGTATTGTTTTTTTTATATATTTATATATTGTTTTTTTTCAAATTAGAAATTATTTTTTCACTCTAATTTTAATAAATTTCCTTTTTTAATGTAATAATAATAAATGCTATAAACAAATAAACAAATAAGCAAAGAAGCAAGCCTATATAAACTTCTTAATTTGTTGCTAGATATTTAAATGTATCATTTTCGTAAAATATGTTCTGTTTTCATTTCCTTAGGGAGAGTCCAATTGAGATTGTGTGTGTGCTCACAGACATTCAGGGGTTTGAGTGGGGGCCACTTCTTACCAGAGATAAAACGGTAGTAATTTAACAGTTTTTTTTTGCCTAATTAATGTTGTACAAAAGCATATAAAGGGTGGTTAAATTTTAGAGGGCCGATGTTGATTTTGAATAACACACAAATTATTTGGGATTTTTTGTCATTTCATTTTATTTTAATAATATTGGTGAGGTTCAATTATGTATGGAACAAAATATCGGCCAAATGGCTGCGACCTCCGCGGAACAGCTGCATTCGATACTCCAATTTTGCAATGACGGTGAGGCATAATTGAGGTTCTATGCCGTCAATGTGCCAAATTATCTCATCCTTTAGCTCTTGAATTGTTGCTGGCTTATCGAAGTACACCTTTTTATTCAAATAACCCCAAAGAAAAAAGTCCAACGGTCCAATTGACATCGCCACCACGTGAGATAACACGGCCATTGAATTTGTCGTGCAAAAGAGCCATTGTTTCGTTAACTGTGTGGCAATTGGCACCATCGTGTTGTAGCCACATATCGTCCACTTGCATAGCTTCCAATTCGGGCCATAAAAAGTTAATTACCATCTCACGATAGCGAACACCATTCACAGTAACTGCCTGACCTCATTTTGGAAAAAATATGGCCCGATGATGCCACCAGCCCATAAACCGCACCAAACAGTCACTCTTTGTGAGTGCATTGGTTTTTCGACAATCACTCTTGGATTATCATTCGCCCAAATGCAGCAATTGTGCTTATTGACGAATCCACTGAGGTGAAATGTTTCTCATCACTGAAGATGATTTTCTTCGAAAATTGATCATCCACTGTTGTTATTGTTGCTCGGTTCTGTATCTTTCCATGGTTCAAATTCAGTTAGCTTGAATTGAGAAATGTCAAATTAAATGCAGAAAAAAACTTGACGTTTAGATGTGGTTCACATTCAACACCTGCCCTGAAAATTTAACCACCCGATATATATATTGCAATAAAACATAAACCTAAAAAATACATTATTTTTATTTATTTATTTTTCAAAAAATGTTTCTTAGTCCTTAAAAGCGACCTGTTAAACACAATAATGTTCATTAATAGATAGATCTCAATCCATTCTAAAATATTATACTAACAAAATATACAGAAAACTAACAAAATATAAAATCCTTGAATATCAATAATTGTTGCCATGGTTATTTACTTCCTAAGTCGTAACTAGAAACATTATTGATTATGGGAAAACATTTTATATCATTTTGTTATATTATAGGATAATCCCACGTCAAATCAACAAGGTACTCAAAATGACTACTTCAGATTTTATTGAAACTTTTGTTATTTATATTCATTGACTCACTCTCTGAATCCAAATATAATTAAAAAAATTTAATCTCTGATAGTTTTTGAGCTATACATTAGGATTAAATATATTCTAATTCCAGTTCTATAAGGCCTAGGAAGTTGAATAATTGCTCATTTTTAACCGACTTCAAAAAAAGAAGGAGGTTATCAATTCGTCTGAATGTTGCTTTTTTTATGTTTGTGCCCGCAGAACTCAGTCATTTCCGAACCGATTTTAAAAATTTTTTCTTTATTAGAAAGGAAATGCTTACAGATTGGTCCCATTGTAAAAGACGTTCAGAGTTTTGAAAATTAAATGGTGTCCCCATACAACATACGTGTTTTTTACGTGTATTATGAACCGTAAAGGGCACCCTTTTAAAATTTTAAAAAACTGCTTATTACTATAGCTGCCAATGACAGAAATTAATAAAAAAAATAAACTTAAAAATTAAAGGGTGTCCCCATATGTGACGTCAATTTAAATATATGAACCATTTTAACCATTGTAGACAATCACGTAAAAATTGGACAGAATGTCCAATATTTATAATCAGAAATTAAATATTTATAATTAGAAGTTAAAGGGTGTCCCAATAGTTGATGTAATTTGATGTATATTGCAAAACTTTTGAACCGTAACAGAGAGACGGTATATCTAAGTCCTATATAACATCAAGTATATAATTTAAATTTTGAAACTAAAGGGTGTCCCCATAATTGATATAATTTTACCTATCTAGCCCTATCTTTTGAACCGTTATAGACAAACACTTGAAAATTAGACAGAATCTCCGCTACTATGTCCCGTATAATAACATTAATAAATATTTAAAATTTTAAAGGGTGTCCCAATAGTTGATGTAAATTGATGCATATGGCCAAACTTTTGAGCCGTTTTAGACAGCCATTAGAAATTTACAAAGAATCTGTCCTTTAACATAAGTGTTTAATTTAAAATTGTACATTAAAGGGTGTCCCCTAGGTGATATTGTTTAAGCTATATGACCATATCTTTGGAACCTTTACTTTTTATTACTGTGTCAGTAATAATAACTGTAAACAAATAAAGGGTGTCCTCATATCTGACGTAATTTGTCGTATATGGCTTTGTCTGCTTAACCGTTACGGATAGACATTTGAATGTACAGAACGTATATTACTATGTCCGTTAGAGCAACAAGTATAAAAGTATTTGATTTGAGTACTATTTCTTACACATTACTTTCTTTTAATTTTTAGTTCAGAATTGATGCACATATATTTGTTTTGTAGTCGGGTTTTTTTTTTGGAAAAATTATAAGGGGATTTCATGCGCTTTAATTTGATATCAATCATGAAAAAAACTAATTTTTAACAAATTTTTTTCTTATATTTAAAAAAAAGTTTTATAAAAATCTTTGAGATAGTGTCTCTAGTGAGAAAAAAAATATTTTAATACCATAAAAATTAAATTTTTAAGTTTTTATAGGCATTACAAAAAATAAATAAATAAATTCAATGAAAAACACTTGAAGAAAAGTATTACATAAAATTGTTTGTGATTTTTACAAAAATTCTTTTATTTAATAATTTTCCTCTTTTAGAAATATGTTGTGTTTTTTTATTTGCAATTGGGCAAATATGCAATACTATTTTTGCTAAAGGTTTTCTTGGTGAAAACGAAGTAAAGTGAAGCAAATTTCAAGTAAGTATATTGATATAGTGTTGATAAAAACGATTCATTTTCGCCACACTTGCATGGTATGTTTACACAAACCATCGTAAAAACCCTAAATGTTTACAAAATTTTAAAATTTTGTAAAATTTACTTTTGTTTATAAGTTTTTCATTTCCGTATTTTTTTTATTAAATTATTTACAATTTAAAATTATTTTAAACCATGGGAGAAAAAAATGTGATTTATAATGATCGATATTGTAGCACATTTTAACTAATAAGTCATAATCCTTATGCATTGTCAGATGTTAATTGTCACATAATAAAAAGAGAATTTTTATATCATGCTTAAAACCATAATTTTTATTAACACTGAATTCTAAACTGACAGCAGACAATGTGAAAGTTAAATTGAAAAATAGTGAAAATTAAAATAAACAATAAATTTTAAATTCGAAGCATCCAAAAAAATTAAAAACGCAGAAAATATTTTAAAAATGGAGGAAATAAAATTTTGTTCTGGTATCTATGGGACCTCTGTTACCTAGGGCAGGCTTGCTGTCGTTTCTCTTACTAGACCACTGCCGAATTTTTGGCAAACTGCGTCCATTACTAGGCCAAGTATTGTTATTGAATGAATATAGCAACTGTTTTCTTTGAAAGTGGTATAAGTCCATGTTTTTATATAATGAGATATTTAGGGGTTTTTGTTTAAAAATTTAAAAATTTTGGCTAACTTTAATCAATTCGAGTGGTGGACTTATTCCACTTTCAAAAGAAATATTTGTACAATAGCATTGTACAGCAAAACTATTTTTGTTTACTTTATGTCAAAATAGGACTCTATTGAAATTGTGATTGCAACAATCGAGAGAACGTGTCTATAGCTTATTAAAATTACCGTTAACTCAGTTTTTTGAAAAAGTGGACTTATATCACTTTAAAAAAAAAAAAAAAAACAGTGTAAATACATATTTGTTTAGCAGTTTTGTTGGTTAAAGAATACATTAATTAACTTTTATTAAAGCTAAAACTCCTATATACATATATCATTCGTGTATTTGCTGCAAACTGAAAACTCAATAAAAGGTTAAAAAATATATGTAAATATGTACATCTATCTGCATAAATATATCTACGTACATACGTGTATAATAAAACAGTAACTCAATTCCTGTAAGTCTTTCTGTCAACGTTAGCATTACGTTAAACTACCGGATGGATTTTAACAAAATTTTGTGAGGAGGTACCTTAGTATCCTGATTCCAATCTTGAATATTTTTCCCCCAAAAATATATTATTTCCAAGAGAAAGTGGAGAAAACAGTGAAAGTACGCCGATTTTTTTTTACCGATAAAAAGGTACTGCATACTTTAAGCCAACTTTTATTTTTGAAACCGGGATATTGTAACAGATGGAGCAGTCTTGTAATAATGACAAAATATGAACTACTTACTGCCAAATAATCTATAGAGTAAATTTTGTATTTGATTTGTATTTTTCATTTCTGAAATTACATTGTCATTGAAATATTTTAAACACCTTGTACAGAACTTTAAAAATAATTTTTAAAATTTTAGAATTTTATTCAGGGACGGGTACCTTTATATAAAGTAAAAACGTAAGAGTTTTAAAATATCCAACAAAATATTGTCAGGACGCACACTATGTGCGTGGGCACAGCTAGTACATAGTATACATAAGTCCAAAATCAAAGAACACACACACACAAACCTGACTAACCTTTTCAGTAGTTCATAACAAAATACTAATCCAAATTGACTAGCACAAGTATGTATTAAAATAACAAAAAAAAAGTCATAATCGAATGAACAGAAAAATATTCGGTAAAGTTTTTTTTCGCAATTTTTTATTTATTGTATCTTCAATATAATTGAACTATCAATAATTAGTCATATCTTAAGTCTAAAAATATAAATATATTTGTTAAGTACAACCAGTGCTGGACAAAAAAAATGTATGTTTCACTGTTACTGTAATTTGCGGGTTATCCCTCTGATGTACGGATGAGAGAAGCAGTGTCCCTTCTTCTTAGTCGAATGTAACCAGGTTCATTTAGTACGTTACGAGCCAGTGGATTCGGATGAGTTTTAAGCTTCTTTAAATACCTTATGGCAAGTTTCGCTATTTCTCATTTAACTGATATCACGTTTAGATCTTTATGGATGTTCGAGTTTTTTATGTACCAAGGAGCAGATGTCATTATACGAAGAATCTTATTTTGGGCCTTTGAATTTTTTCTACGTTGCTATCTGAGGCAGTGCCCCATAATTGAATGCCATAACACCAAATTGGTTTTAGAATTGACTTGTACAATAAAAGTTTGCAATCTAAAGCGGGAGTAGAATTTCTGCCAATAAGCCAGTTTAGTTGAACTACTTTTAGCTTCATTTGTGTTAATTTTGATTCTATGTGGCGTTTCTAGGTAAGGCTCCAATACGTCAATATGTATGCCGAAATATTTCACGCCTGAAACCTGTGGTATTGTTGGGTTATTTATGCGAATAGGGGGGCACGATTCCTTACGCAGTGTGAAAGTTATATGAGGGCATTTTTGTTCATTCACCTTTATTCTCCATTTCTTCAAACATTTTTCTAAATTGAATATGTGGTCTTGCAAATGTCGTGATGATACTTCGTTTTATGTTTTTTCCTGAAGCCGAATTGATGGTTTGGAGTACATCCTTTGTCGCTTGGAATAGGCTTCAGCTTAGTTATTAACATCCTTTCAAACACCTTTGACATATTATATAAAAGGCTTATAGTTCTGTATGATTCAATTTTTGTCTGGTCTTTTGCTGGTTAAGGAATCATGGTAATGAAGAACACCTTCCACTCTGTGGGAAAGTACTCAAGTCGTAAAATGGCATTAAAAATAAAAAGAATGATTTTTCGAGCTATACGGGGTAACTCAAATAACATATTGTTACTGGTTTTATTAACGCCAGGGGCTTTTTTGGTGTTTAAATGCGTTATTGGCTTTTCAATATCACCGAATTCAAATCTTAGTGGTACTACAGCTACTACGCCAATTGGCAACTCAACTATATCAGTCGATATATTTGGGGTAAAAACCCTTTTCAAACGTCCAGCAAATAAATTGCCTTTTTTGGTATCACTCCTTGCTCAGCCTCCAGATGTAGTTCGCAAGGGAGGCTTACGTAAGACTGGCCTTTTAAGGTTTTTGAGGAGTTGCATCTAGGTCTCCCAAATAGTTTTTCAGGGATGCTACTCTTCGAGATTCCAGCATCTCTCTTAGCCGATTCTTGCATTCTTGCGGTAAAGTGTTGTCTACAATTATAGACCTGATGTTTAAGAGTGTATAGAAGAGCATACTAAGTGAAAGATAATGGTCATCATGGCTGTTTTGTAAAAATTGGGAGATTGACAACAATAGGTCCATAATCTTCGCCGTCAATAGGACTAGCCGCCAAACGTTTTCAAAACTGAATAAAATAACAAAATATCCATATTTATTTATTAGTTTTTTTTAAGCAAATTAATTTTGCTTAAAAACTTGTGAATGTCCAAAAAAGAAAGCTTAAAAATTTTAATTTTAATTAATAAAAGAAGAATAACGTTATGAGTGGTCACTTTAAAAAGTTCTTTTTATATCTCTTTATACTTTTCGTGAATTAATTGGAATATTTTTTTGGCATCCTTGTGCTTATTGAATCGATAAAACAATTTTTCTTTCAACTGCTTGTGCCGGAAATATAAGGTCAACTGTTGTCATTTGTGTCGCCATACAAAAGATTTTTTTGCTGTCTAAAATAACTTGACTGTTGCATTCAATGAAACTGTAATAAAAACCAGATAATGATTATATTCAGTTTTATTTCTATAGTTGAGTTAAAAGAAAACCACACAATAGCCAAACTATATACCGCATTAATGTTAGTATAAACTCTTCAGTTTGAAATAAATCAAATCGATAATTATTGCATACAATGCATTTATAAACAAATTAGTCAATTATAAATTCATTTAAAAATTAATTAGTTTTTGATTTGTTTCTCATTGTAGCCTTTGAACCAACGCTTCATAAATTTAAGCAACAGAAAACAGTAAAATTAAATATATAAACAAGACAAAAATATAAATACAGACAGACAGGCAGACGGAAAAATGTATGTTAGAGTGTGGTTCATTTATGATTTTTTCCACATAATATATGCATATGTAAGTACATACATATTTGTACATGCAGGAGGGCTGTTAAATATATTGTTTGTAATTTCCGATTGCAAAAAATAGAATATTTTTGATCCACATTTTCCGACCTGCATGTAATATTTACAGTAAAAGAAAAATATAATGAGATATTGTGGGCAAAAGGTTAGGAGAATGATTTTAAAGATGGAAAAATTCTTATTTCAAGAAAAATTTAAATATAGTTACTTTCTAAACACACCTCGCATGTACCATAGATTTTCATCGTGTGTACCTGGTGATCCAAATACAAGTATCTATATAAATCATATGTTATTTTAATACTGATAGATTTTTCTGTCCGAAACTTTAACTATCAGTAAGTATCACACCTTCGAGGACTTCTACGAGTCGATTTACCTGGCAGAAGCTGGTCCTTACAGAAGCTCCAAAGGGGCAAGGAATTTGACCGAAAAATTCAAACAGACATGAATATATTTTATTCCAGCTTTGCATTTTCTTGTTTTATTAATCAGGTAGCCTCAATACGACGGGGAAATATTAAGGCGGAAGCTATCATTTTTTTTTATAATGATTTTGACAGTTAAACCTTAAATTTTTCCCCATAAATAGAAGTTTAATACTATTAAACTCCATATAAAAAAAATTTAAATTTTCGCCTTAATATTTACCCTTCGTAGTCAGGTTACCTGATGAATGTGCCATGATTTAACTTAAAAAAATTATTTCAATTCATAAAATAAAAAATTTTTCAATTTATACATATTTGTCATTTTAACATTTTTGGCAATAAAAAAATTATATTTGCGGCCAATTTCAGCGAGTTGTTGCAAATTAAAACTAAGCGAATTAATTTTACGAACACATTGTGAACTACTAGCGATAATAATAAAGATAAATAGTTTTGTGGAGAATATATGTACATAAAAAAATATTAACACAATATCAAACGCCCGCAACAGGAACTGAAAGCCTTATTCTTTTAAAAAAGAATAAAGGTAACAAGGCATTAATGTTATGCAGTTTTGTTTTGTGATTATGTTAAAGAACAAATTTAATTAAAAAAATCATAACATAATCATTTTAGTTAATTTAACTTAATTTTCTATCATAATGAAATAACGAAAAAATAATCAGTCAGCCATATCACAGAGCTAAATTCCGTTCGGAAGTGGAATTAATTCCGTACTTTGCTTCTCTAGAAACGTAAAACGAAAAAATTTGTTCGGAATGAAACCAATTGCAATTTGCTATGTATGTTTTTATATTTTATATTTATATTTTTAGCGTTTTTAGCCGTTTAAACTATTCAGGATATCGTTTTATTAAAATTCTGCGATGTATTTTATCAATTTACTGCTGTAATTAATTCGGGAATTTTTGTTAGATTTTTTGTGACAACAAAAAAAAAATTTTTATCGCTGTGATAAAGTTGAAGTAGACCAGTAATATTTTGGCTCTCAAAGTAGTCTGGTATTTACTTTCAAAGGAGTAATATTACTTTGAAATCGGTAACCATAAAAAAATGATTTTTAGCCCTATTTTCAAAATATGTACCACAGTGCGGGGGCTAAAGTTTGGTATTTTCTGACAAAATTTAAGTTAAAAACTTTTTACTAAGTATTAGTTATAAGTGTAACTGAATATTTAAGACATAAAAAACACTTTTTAGCACCGTTTATCACTTCACGTTCATAATAAAATTCAAATAAAAATTAAAATATATTTTAAACCCTCCATCACATTTTTCTTATCGGTCGATTTTTACATTTTACAGCAAAAATTAAAGACCAAAGTCTCACCTACAAAACAGAAAAAACCACTTATAAAAATTCGAATCCACTCAAAAGTTATGGATTTTTGACCACTGTGCGACGTAGAGTTTTAAGGTATAATCTAGAATAATATATATTACTAATACAAATATGTTCTGAATAGCTTAAATGGCTTACGTTGCTTAAAATATCAATTTCACATAGTAAATTGAAACTGGTTTTATTCCGAAAAACTTTTTCGTTTTACGTTTTCTATAGAAGAAAAATACGGAGTCAAAGCCACTTCCGAACGAAATATAACTGTGTAACATGGGTGATTGTTTTGATACATTCATTCTTATGTTGCCGCATTTAAAATGGTTTCGTATTTTTTTCGATTTAATGAAATCGAGCGGAATCTATAGCAGCTAAAAGCATTCCGATGGAAATGGTAACAATGAAATTATTTCAATTTCGAACGGAATTTGTGATATTCCTGAATATAAGGAATTTAACAAAATTATTTCTTTTACTAAAATCGTTAGAGGTAAAAAAACCTACATTTCTTCCTGAAAGTTGCTAGACAAACCGGAAAGTAGCTCAAAAAAAACAATGATTGTTTTTTTTTTTGTAACCAACTTCACTACCTAAAGCTCTAGGTAGTGAAGGTTTACCAATTGCAAATCGTTTAAACCACGCTACTTGAATTTGCTTCATATATTTTTATGTACATGAGAATTTTTGACAGATAGATAACGCTTGACGCTCTAATTTAGTTTTGGCTGTTAGTTAGTATTTAGACTGCGTTCTAACAAAGAATAAATAGTTTTCGTATCCTTTTTAACATTTTTAAACCAGTTAGAGACTTGAAATTTACGTCTAACGCTACCTAAGGGTACTTATGCAAAAGAACATTATTCGCCATAAATTTTTCGTAAAAATTAATGTAAAAAACGAACTAATAATTGACTTGATTATTTATTTTTTTACAGTCCAGTAGTGCAATAAAACTATAATGATCTGTATTTTTTATAAATAAATTAGCCAGAATTTTCAACGGATTAATAATATCCTGTAAATTTGGTAAAACAACACCAATGTGTGATTTCGTAATAAAAAAAAAAAATTGTTATGTGCGCACGTGACAACTATCATTTTCAATAAAAACAAAAAAGTTTTATATTTAATATCCTGAAGAGGAAATTGAAGTTGCTGTCACACATACAGATATAATCTGTTGTTTTTAAAGGCGAAGGCTTTAAAATTGATATAAAACAGAGCAAAAACATGATGGTATTTTAAAGAAAATTTTATGACTTTAATATTAGATATTAAAACAATTTTATTATTTTTATATAATTTTAATTTTTCTCCGTCGAAAATCAATTTTTTTTTTTTTGGACTGCACACTTCTTTAGATTAAATTTAGTTAATTGAATTGTTCTTATGAATTTTGTTTGCACACAAATTTTACCTGGTAATAGAATTATCTTCCCTTAGAATGGTATTTTGCCTTAAACCTATAAAAAGAACGTTATGATAAGCGGAGTAAACTCTTTAAAAAAAATTGCGACGAGCATTAATTCGACGAACAAAATAATTTAAAAATTAATATATATTGCTGTTATTTATAAACATTAAACATCTTCGTTACATGTTGTACAATCTTTAGTGATAATAGACTGCCAAAAGGTAGTTGGCGAACCCCGTTCTCATCACTAAGTTCGCGCTATCCTATTTTTTAGACGGACATTCTTCGTGCTACTAACATTCAGTATGTGATTGTCTGTGGTCGCCATTCTAATGCCAGCCTGGATTTACAACGTGCGCTGATGTCTCACCCTCAATTAGAAATATCTGACACACGTACCACGTTACTTTTTCCGTCTTCAGACTAATAGCTCTCATGTATATACAGCCGCTTCAATATCTGTTTTAGAGCTAATCTACAGCGTTCAATGCAATTGATTGCAATGAAATGCATTATATTAAAATGAAGGAAGTTATTCTTAATATCCTTATGTATTTATACACAATGCGTTCTCCTTAACGGCCATTTATTTGTAGTTTAGTAAACAGGGAAAAGCTGTTTTTAGCCAGGTACTTCGTATGTAGATTAAAATTTTTACAGAGATTTTTTTTGCATCTTTTATTATGAAAAAAACATTTCAAATGTCTACAACAATACTCCTTATCATATTTAGCTCCCCAAGATCCAACATAATGTATTGCGCATAATGTACTGAGCCAGTTAATAAAGATAAAAATGTTGTGCCAACCCAGTTAATAAAGATAAAAATGAATGCTTGTTTACAAGTAGCTATTTCCGGTTTGCAGAGTAAAAAAATTTCAAAACCTACTCTTACCGTCTGGGCTTAGAACAGCATTGTTTTGCAATTTTATTCGGTTGTTTCCAGTGTAGCAGAGAATTATTCCTGGATCGGAGTCACTCTCGAGATCATCTCCTTGCAGATTATTACAATGGAAATCCATAGAGGCTTACCTTCTTGCATATTGTGTAAATATCCGTGTGGTTTGGTTCTCTTTAGATCACATTATAGACAGAAAGAACTGCATGAAACTGTCCTAGAGAATGTTAAAATTATTTTCTCATGACTCAGCACTTCATGTGGCCACCACGAGGCAGTATTTACAAATAAGACTTATGTACATTACAGTATACATCATAGCTGTCGACGTCTACCACCTACAGTCGAATATTAAAATAATTGTTTTTACAAAAATTTGACTTAAGAAGTTGGACAAATTTGAACTCCCCTAATGTTTATAAATAAATTTGTCTGCATATTTATGACAATGAATATTTCTTTCTATACGATTTATAAATGCAATTTAAATGCAATCATTTATGGATGTCATGATGTATTAATTGAACTGAAATATTTGTTCCGTTTTTAATATTTTTTGCATATCGATGACAATTAATTACAGTTGAGCATTTATTTTAACCCTTTTGAATAAATACGCAAAAAAAAAAGAATAATAATAATGAACAAACAGCCAGCCAACAAACATTTTAGCGAACTGACATATGAACAGCAGTTATATTTAAATTATTTATGGTCCTATAATTATATTTAAATTTGTTTTCTTTTTTATAAATGCTACAATAAATATATGTAGCTGAGTTAATAACTGTCTGTTTTCACTACGTAAGTTCTTTAACAAGTGCATTAGTTTTTTAAATATAAAAATAAAGCAAATTTCGCATATAAACATGATTTAGAATAATATCTTTATCTGCACACAAATTTGCAGCATCTTTCGGCCAGCTCATTTTAATACAAAAATAGAAAACTGGTCATAGCTTGCAGCGAATCACTTACTTTTTACTTGATCGTCAACTATATTGAGACAAAAGGATAATTAGAGATGGCAAAATCTTGAGAATATATTAATGGACCCTATTTCTCATATGTAGAAATTCCATAATTTTTAATTTTTAAAAATTTTTGACAAAGATGCTAAATGCTAATTGACAAATATAATACACTTTTTCTGTGTTATATACCAAATGTAGCTATATACCAAAAATAATTATATACCAAATATAGCATAAGCGTTTAAACTTTCGATTATTCCCAAGATGTCTTAAAAAAGTGAATTAAAAACCCATTCAATCGATAAGAGTTGCACTTGTTAATTTACATTTAAAATTGATAATAATTTCACTATGCAAATATAAATCAGATATGGGTGATTTTTTTGAGGTTAGGATTTCCATGCATTAGTATTTGACAGATCACGTGAGATTTCAGACATGGTGCCAAAGAGAAAGATGCTCAGTATGCTTTGACATTTCATCATGAATAGACTTACTAACGAGCAACGCTTGCAAATCATTGAATTTTATTACCAAAATCAGTGTTCGGTTCGAAATGTTCAAATGTGACAAATTTTGTTCAGCGATGAGGCTCATTTCTGGTTGAATGGCTACGTAAATAAGCAAAATTGCCGCATTTGGAGTGAAGAGCAACCAGAAGCCGTTCAAGAACTGCCCATGCATCCCGAAAAATTCACTGTTTGGTGTGGTTTGTACGCTGGTGGAATCATTGGACCGTATTTTTTCAAAGATGCTGTTGGACGCAACGTTACGGTGAATTGCGATCGCTATCGTTTGATGCTAACAAACTTTTTGTTGCCAAAAATGGAACAACTGAACTTGGTTGACATGTGGTTTCAACAAGATGGCGCTACATGCCACACAGCTCGCGATTCTATGGCCATTTTGAGGGAAAACTTCGGAGAACAATTCATCTCAAGAAATGGACCGGTAAGTTGGCCACCAAGATCATGCGATTTGACGCCTTTAGACTATTTTTTGTGGGGCTACGTCAAGTCTAAAGTCTACAGAAATAAGCCAGCAACTATTCCAGCTTTGGAAGACAACATTTCCGAAGAAATTCGGGCTATTCCGGCCGAAATGCTCGAAAAAGTTGCCCAAAATTGGACTTTCCGAATGGACCACCTAAGACGCAGCCGCGGTCAACATTTAAATGAATTTTATGCGTTTTTTTTTTAAAAAAGTTCTCAAGCTCTTAAAAAATCACTCGTTATTATACACTTGTATTAATTTGCACCACTATCCACTTGTAAGGTTAAGGTTGTTGGCAGCTGTGCCGAGAACCTGAATGGCTAGTTAGTGGTTAAATAGGACTGTCGTTAACAGTTCCCCAAATTCATGGTAGAACAGCATACGCCAGAGATGCGTAGTCAAGAGGGTGCTTGCTCGCTAGCGGCCGCATAAGGAGCTCTGTGTGGGTGGACATCGTTTTTCCAATAATGGCTTAGGGAAGAATTTAGAAGGGATGGATAGGAACGCCTCGCAAGGAGTGAACAGGTTAATCTCTAAAAGTTATCATATGGCGTTTAATCAGGAATTTCGATAGGGATGGAATAGGAATCCTCGTTAGATTTTAATTCCTTGAGGAACTCCGGTTGCCAATGGCCAAGAATTATATCGAAAGAGAGTGACAAAGAAACATGTGATAATACTCCTGCGGCAATGGAGATAAATGTGGGTGAATTGGAAGCACCTGGCCCTGTGGGCTTAGGTATATCCTTTTCCGAAGCAGGTACCTCAAAACGTTCCGTCAACGTCGAGTCAGAGTCTCTACAACTCATGCATTAAAGTGAGAGGCAGTGGCAGAAGGGGTGGCGGGGAAAGAGGCTGAGACGGCAGGGCACATTGTGTGTGAATCTCCAGCAATCCCTAGCATAAGACTAAGGAACACTGATAGAAGCCTGTTAAATGTGAATGTCATGGGGGACCTGAGCCTTGAACAAATGCTAGCAATTACTAGAGACTGCGTGATGGAAAGAAAGAAGGGCGACAGATACCACTCGACAGACTGAAATCACTAAAGTCATTATTAATGGCTGGTTGTAGCACGTGACTCAATGGAAGTAGGATGCCGCAAATTACATTTCGGTTGCATGTAATCATAGAGGACGGAAGGGGGTCGAAAAGAAACCCATTATGAAAGTGGTCTGCTTCGATATTCCCCCTAAATTAATAAAAAAATTTGCACCACTAAAGCCAAATGCAGCTAAACGTAAGCCATTAAGTGTTTACAAAAATACAGTATAACACATTTTTACCGTTTGATTTTTTTTTAGTTTAGCAGTGATATTATAATATTGATACATATAATAAAATAGTAACTCATTTCCTGTCTTCTTGTCTGTCTGTCTCTCTATTTTTTGTATTTACATCACGTTAAAACTACCAGACGGATTATAACAAAATTTTGTAAGGAGGTACCCTAGTATCCTGACTCATATATAGGATACTTCTTTTTCGCAAAAATATCTTATTTCCAAGAGAAAGTGGAAAAAATCAGTGAAAGTACGCCGATTTTCTTACCGATATAAAGGTACTACATGCTCTAAGGCATCTTTTATTTTTGAAAGCGGTATATTTTAAAACGCTGTTGCGCAACAGATGGCGGTGTTTGATAATAGTAACAAAATTAATTGAAACCGGGATATTTCAAAAACGGTTGCGCAATAGAGGCCGCTGTTTTAAAATAAATATGAATAGTAATTATGCCAAATAGCCAATTGAACAAAATTTGCATTTGATTTGTATTTTTACTTTTTGGAATTACAGTGTTATTAAAATATCTTAAACACCTTGTACAGAGGTTTAAAATAATTTTTTAGAATTTTAGAATTTCATATAAATTTTAAAATTTTATTTAGGGATGGGAACCTTTATATAAAGTAAACACATAAGAGTCTTGTCTAGTTTACAAAAAGTACACTGGCATTGCAATTACTAAGTTGTGAAAGAAATTTTTATGTTTTGGAAAAATAGCTTGTATATGCTTAAGCTTTTTTCCAAATGCGTTTAGACATTGAAAAAAGATAAGCAGAAAGTCATTTGGCTATAACTTTCACAAAAATGGTACCAAATAATTGAAACTTTGCACTTGGGTACTTTGGTTTACAAAGAGCCAAAAACTTAAATTTTTCGTAACTCGCTCAAATAAAACTATAAGGGTAAACACGAATAACAACCATATCCACAAACTAGACGTTGTTTACTTCAGTTCAAACCGCATTTATTTTACATGGTAGATAAGATGGTGGGGGAAAAAAAGGGCAAAAAATAATCATCTCATAATATTATTCCACACTGATAAGAACTGTCCTTTTTAACTGCGACGACCGCGGTTGAAAGCGGACAGTTAAAATCAAATTGAACCGTTATATTTAAACGTGTGCAGGAAGGACGGTTTTTGCCTACAAACTGACAGTTTTATCCGGTTCAATCTGCCAAACATAAAGAAGAGTGTGACGGTCTTTACAAATGCTTTAAATATTAAAAGGCTTTAAGTCTTAAAATTTTTGAATTTAAGCAGTTTTATATGAATTATTATACAAAATTAAAATTGCATACTAAATAACTAAAACAGTCCTTATAATTATTTCATTGCTGTTTCTAAGCAAACGATTTATTTATTAAATTATATTTAATTATATCAAAATTTTATCTTATATTTTTTAAGGATTGAAATCGACAATCAAATCTCCCGTCCCCTGAACTTGGCTAGTTCGGAAGTTTTGCGCGCCGTCGAAGAAGAGGAACAAATGAAGTGTGGTAAGTTGGCAATGTTTCATTCAATATATTATATTTTTGTTTGTATTTAGTATGTCGTTATTTGTATTGTGAATCTGGTGTGAAATAAATGTTATCTTTCAGCACAAATCCACAAAAAAAATTAATAATGAACATAAATTATAAAAGAAAAACTATAAAACACCTTAAATTATATACAACATTTATGACTAGTGACCTACATCATACCTTCTCTCACAACCTAAAAATATAAAATTTAGCAAAAAAAAAAAAAAAAAACATTGACTCGTACATATTTAAGTTAAATAAAAAACTAAATTAATTACTATTTTCGAACAAATTTAAACAAAAATAAATCAGCACACAAATTATTAGAAAACTTTATATTCCTTTTTGTTAAACTATAAAAGTTTCAATAAGTAAATATGTATCTATAAGAAATTTTATCCTTTACTTATTTTGGTAAATACTTGTTATCTTTTAATACACAAATCATGTGTAAATTTTCTTTATATCGTGTTCAACATTATTTTAAACAACTGCATGTATGAGTAGGGGCTGGCTAAAAAGAAATTAAAAAAAAAAATTTATACTCCCCAAAATTTTACCTCTACATTAAATTTGACCATTTTAATAGTATTTGATTGGCTTGATCAAAATGAAGACAAAATAAAAATTTAAGCTTTTATTGTTCATTTAGGACACACCTCGTGGGCCTATACATAGAATTATCATATTAATGATGCGAGTATAAAAATACGACATAGAGTTATTTTTTTAACTTCGCACATTGGGTTGAAATTGCTAAAAATGGCTTTTAATTCAGGCGTTAGAGATAGCAGTTATTTTTCCGTTTCGTAGTATTAAGTGAGTCATTACTACTTAAAAAAAAATCATTTTTGAAAAAAAATATTTTTTTTAACGCCAAAGGTGTTCGGTTGTCAGCTCGTATAAATATTTAAATTGCTTTGGAAACTCCATTTTAAAAGATAAATAAATGAAATTTGGGCAATTTGATTTCTTTAGGTTAGCAACTCAACATACAAAAATTCAACGAAATCGGTCAATGATTTCGTATAGCCCCCATACAAAATTTTTCCCGAAATAGTCCATACTAATCTTTATTTATTAAAAATCTTTTATTAATATAAATTTACATTTTATGTTTAATACTATTAGTCTTCATATTCGCTGTCACAAAAATAAATATCATCGGAATTGTTTTCTTCAGAAATTTCAGGTAATAATAGAAAACCAATACCTGCTGTGGTAACACGCTAATTTTCTTTTTGTAAAATAGTATGTAACTTTTTGATTAGTTCAACGACGAATTTTGTAATTTCTGAAGAAACTTCGTCTGGCTATATTCCCGTCATTATAGTTTTCAAATCCTGGTTTTGGTTGGTCAACTATAAGTCCGGTTTTTTGTCTGAACTCGATCTGTCTTTTTGATCTCGTTTTATTCACTACTTCAAAAATACATGTATATGTACACACTTACATACATACATGATTAATGCAGTGAGTGCGTTGCTAAGCATACACGAATTTTTCTTTGATGTTAAAATAAAAAACAATTTTTTTCTTCTTATCGCAAAAAAAAACCCGCAAAATATTTTTATATGATTTATAAAAAGACATAATATCATAGAAAATTCATAAATTTTTTTTTTACCCAAGCTTCCCCAAACTGGATTTGAATTTCTACTTGAAAGTGAAAAATGATTGTTCTTTACACCAATTTTCTAAAAAATATTTCTACAACAAAAATATTTAACTGAGATATATATTTGAGTTTCCAAATACCTGAAGTTGAAGGTTCCATTGCATCCAGATACTCCTCTGTTATGCTCATGTCAAAGTTTGGATCAATCACCTTAGCAGTTTATAAATTACTAGGTTATTTCCAAAATATTTTGATTCTGCCCCACTGTGCAGGGCTGTGATCAAATATATATATATATTTTTTTTGCCAAATTAAACGAGAAGGACTTTCATAATAAAAAGGAATCCCGTTAACACTTCAAATTTAATACATTTCACATTTCCGGAGGGAGCTTAATATTTTTAATTGTATTATCCGATTGACTTCGCATATTTGTAAAATCATACACAGCCTCTTAAACAGCGTTCTATGTATTTTGTATTGGTTTCTTTAGAAAGATTATTTATAGAAAGTAAACAAATACATACTTGTACATATGGCGTATGTGTGGGTAGTATTGCACATGAAAATTTCCTTTTCAATAAGTCTCAATTAAGCCATAATGAACATTTACGATGTTGATGCAATTGCAAGTCTTTTAATAGTTGTTATCAATTTTATATGCCAACAAAACTTAAAACTATTGACAAACTTTGTTTCGAAGTCGAGCAGAGGAAAAATAAAACTGGAAAAAATACTTATATTTTGTATGAAAATTAATTCTAAATTTCTCTTTTTTGTACAACTAAACATAAATATGCATATGAACCTTAGAATAGTTAAAAAAAAAAATTGGTAAAGCACATTAGGCTATTATTGTGAATAAGAAAAATCGTATGAGTTAGCTCGATCGTCATGCTGTTTTTTATATGTTTACTTATGTTAATGTAAATTTTATTTATAGTATCTCTGTGTGTAGTTAACGATTTGAATTGGGCTGAAATTGAGGCATGTAATTTGCTATGTTGCGGTGTGTGTATGCCATTGCTCTGTGAGGTATATAGAAATTTAGATACACGGTAGTGTGCTAGACCAAGTTCTGACTTATGCACACTGTGTTCTTCATAATAACTCCGAGGTCTGATATATACTCACTGAACGACTTAATCGATGACTCAATATTATACAGGACTTCCACTATAGCTAGAACACGGTTCTCATTTTGATCATAGTACTTTTAACTACCGAAATTTTTGGATAGTCGTAATGGCGCTGATGGGTTACGGTACTATAGAAATACGTTTGTCCATTATGCTGAGGCACCCTGTACAGAGTAGGTTTATTATGGCTACTTAGTATGCTTTAAGATGAAAACACCGAGACTCACTTCATTTGCTAATAAAGCCTTAAGCTCTGACTATCTACCTGACATTAAATATATTTTCAAACCTCAAATATGAATAAATTCTGAAATATTGTTGTATATTTTTTAATGACAATTGGCTTTTGGGAATAAGTTCCTTGAGTCCAGCACACCTTCGTGGTTTTCTTATTGGGGACCATCTGTGAACCAGACAAATTCGGAATTTTCCTGCTTTGTAGCTTGATTCAGCCACCGGTCCCTGTTAAGTATAAAAATTGTGGTATGGCATGATTTAATAATCAACTGTATATTATAAATCGTATCAATTTAGAAAAAAATTAATTTACCAATTAAAAAATATTCACCAATAAAAATATATTCATCAATTAAAATTTTCTATTAAGTGGTCTGCTTCGATATTCCCTCTATATTAAATTAAGGTTGTCATTGGTTTCAGATTAAAATTTAATAAAATATTTGTTTAATTATGGAATTTTTTTGTTCTGTTTGAAACAATTAAAAAATTAACTGAACTTTAATTTAAAGCTAATTAAAACCTTTAATAGGTGAAAAAAAAACATTTGTCTGTGAAGAACATTCAAAAATATTAATTTTTTATTAAATTTGTACCCAATTAATATGAACTAAATATAATCACAATGTCTTCCACGGCTGTTCAAAAAATTTTTTTTATTCTTATTGTTAATATTTTCTTTTTTAGAAATAATAAGTTTTCGTTCTCCTGCTTTTTATGCTTCTTAATGCCCTCATAGTTCCATTATTTATTTCGTTATATTTAAAATTTCATGAATACTCCTGTAACTCATTTAAATTAAAAGTTCATTTGCTAATAAAGTTTTCCATTTGCTGAACTTGGTTGTAAAAAAGTTACTCTTTATTAAGTGAATACTCGTAGCAACAATTTTAAGGTAAATAAAATCAACTTAGTTTAAGTTAGTTAGTAATTCGACTTATTTTACGCAAAAAGAGGTAGGCTTAAAGATATCACAACAATGATTTGCTATGAGTGGAAACTGCTAAAAACCTGGTGGAAATTTGACACCGAAAAAGGCGGAGAAAACCCGAAACAATGTCATTAAGTAAATAGAGTAGTGACCAGATAGTTCAAAGAACCCGTAAGACATTTTTTAGGAAATTTGGTAAGGCAAAAGAGTTAGAATCAAACCAAGTGCTACACAAAATAATAACAAATTTAAATAAATAAGTCAAGTGAGAGTTATGTGCTGTTTATGTAACCCAATTGAACAAAATGTCTAGAAAATTTGTATAGGAAAAACTCAAAAACTTGAGTGCTTTTCATACAAATTTCCTAGACGAATTGTTCAATTGGCTTACATAAACAGCACATTAGTCTCACACACTTAGGGTTCCGTACTATGTTTAGTACGACTTTAAAAATTCAAGTTGTTAATTTTTTTATATCTTATGGAACACCCTTTAATTTTAAAATTAAAGTCATAGTCGCGAAAATTGCTTCATTATTGGAACACCCTTTAAATTTTAGTAATTGTTGTTATAGCGGCTTTCTATAAACATATCAAGAGCATACCCATTGCGGTTCAAAAAATAAGGTAATATTCGTGAAAAACATGTTACTAATGGACACCCTCAAATTTTTAGTAATTGTTACAGAGTCCTAAATAACACATATACTATTAACGTTTCAAGAGTGTACCTATTACGGTTTATAAAATAAGGCTATTTACGTAAAAATCATATCGCTGTCGGAACATTTTTTAATTTTTTATTTGATATAGTGACCATGGCAATTCCTCTTCTATAAATATATCAAGAGTCTACATATTATGATTAAAAACTAAGTCACTAAACGTGAAAAAAATGTCACTGTCAGAACACCCTTTAATTTTTAGTAATTGTCACATCGCCAGTGGCAACACATCTTCTGCACAAAATTTTAAGAGACTACCTATTACGGTTAAGGAAATAAGACGTTATGTATGAAAATCACGTCACTTTTATTTTTATTATTTTTTATAGGTGTCATAGTAATACCCCATCTATGAAAATTTCAAGAGTCTACCTATTATGGTTCAAAACTGAGGCCATATACATACAAATTAAGTCACTATCGGAACACCCTTTAATTTTTAGGTTGATTTTTTATACTTGTTTATATAGCAAATTAAGCCTCCTACAGTTCAAGAAATAAACACATATACGTACATAAATAACACGTCTCTATCGAACTACCCTATAAGTTTTAGTATTTGTTGCTATAGCGGCAACACTCATTTCTGTATTTTGTAAAATTATTTTTAAATAAATAAATAAACAAACAAATTTACAAGTTTTATTCAGAAAAATAATTTTGCCAAGAAACAAAACCAATTTTTTAGAAACAGTTGTGTATAATAATAGTTCATCAAGCATTGTTAAAAAATGCTTGTGAATTTACATCTTATAAATATTATTTTAAGCGAAATTAAGACAAGCTTTAAATACACTATTTTTTATAAGCTTATTATCAAGTTGTATTGTAGTTTGATTGCTATGTTGGCTATCTAAAATATACTGAAGTTTTTATTAAACTTTTAAAAATTATTTGAGTTCTAGTACTTTTTATCACTATGGCGATCATGTAGCTGTCAATTGTTTTTAGTTTTTCTTGGTGTTACTATCATTATTTCTAAGTTTTTTGAGGGCTAGTTTTGTGTCAAATTCATTTATAAACTGTCATAAAATATCATGTCTATATTATCGACAAAAAGTTTGCTACCGTTTTATTTTGTTTTTTTTTTTACTTCTACTTTGTCTCCCAACCATATTTACTTTCCAACAATAAAAAATAGTTTTCTTTTAACATCCATGTTATATTTTTTTTTAGTTTCATCTACATAAAGTTATTTCTCCAATAAAATGACAAAGTAAAAGTTTTTTTCTGATTTCTTTAAGTTTTTTCTATTTCTAGAAAAGAAAAACTTTTACAAAAAAAAGTAATGTTGAAACTATATCTTGCTGTAGGGTGTTTTTTCAAATATAATGTTTAAAAAAAAGCATTTATGCATTTCTCTTCTGTACGATTTTAAACAGTCCTTATTGTAGGTTAGTGTAAGTCACTCGTAGCTCAATTTTTATATTTCTTAAACTATCGATTTTGTTTTTGTTTATTTTGCAACTGTTCGACATCAAAAGCATGTGTTGTAGATAAAGTTAAACATAAAAGTGTTGGCTATAACTTTATTTGTAAGACGACAACAAAGTTTCCATTTCAAAGTGTCCTTTTTCTTTAATGTTTTTTTTTCTACTTTACATTTTGTGTTATTTGTGTTTTTTGTTGTGGTCAAGAAGTTGACAAACTAAGCAACACATAATAAACATACAAAGTATTTATTTATGCATAAAAACTAAAAGATTGATTTAAGTTTAAACACCCACATACCCACACACACACACACATTTATATTTTACGTATAGTTTTTGTTTTAAAGCTACAAAGAAAAAAATTATTAAAGTGAAAGGATTGAAGAATATTGGATGAAGATTTTTTTAGGTATAAAAACTTAGTAATGACAACTACGAGTATGTATTTATAGAGCAACATCATGGATAAAAATTTAACATAATAAATAAATTTCAATTAGTAAAAACAAGTAAGAGTGCTATATTCCGAAAACAACATAGTACGATCCAACAAACACACAGATTAGTAAATGTAATTAAAACGACCTTTGAAGAAAAAACATACTGTTCTGCGCTTTTTATCGACGTTTCGCTAGCAATCGATAAGGTTTGGCACGAAGGCCTAATATTTAAGTTAAAGCTGAACTTGCCCGAAAACTTGTATAAGCTCTTAAAAGATTATTTAACGAATCGCAAGTTTTTACTTAAAAAATGTGACTTTTTAAGCTCGCCACAGCTCATTGAAGCCGGAGTTCTCCAAGGTAGTATATTGGGACCAATTTTATATTTACTGTACACATCAGATATGCCGATTAGCACCCTAGTCCACACACTTTTGCAGATGACACAGCTTTTTTAAGTATTCATGAAAGTGCCCAAGAAGCATCACAACTTTTACAAGACCATATTCTCAATTTGGAAAAATGGCTAGAAAAATGGAAAATAAAAGTGAAGGAACAAAAATGTACTCACATGACTTTCACACTGCGTAGGGGCTCATGCCCACCTATTCGGATAAATAACCAAATGATACCACAGCTTTCAGAAGGTAAATACCTGGGTATACATCTTGACCGTCGCCTTACTTGGAAAAGCCACATTGATTTCAAGTTAACACAAATGAAACTAAAAGCAGTACAACTAAATTGGCTTATTGGCAGAAACTCCACCCTGAGCTTAGATTGTAAACTTCTACTGTACAAGTCGATCCTCAAACCAATTTAGTGGTATGGGTTTCAGTTATGGGGCACTGCCTCAGCTAGCAGTGTAGAAAAAATTCAAAGGCAACAAAATAAGATTTTACGTATTATTACATCTGCTCCCTGGTATATAAAAAATTCGAACATCCACAAAGACCTAAATATGCCATCAGTTAAATCAGAAATAGCGGAACATGCAGTCACATATCTAAAGAGGCTTGAATCTCATCCAAACCCTTTGGCGCGGAACATGCTAAATGAACCTGGTAACAATCGACTAAAAAGAAGAGATACTGCTTTTCTTGGCCGTACATTAGAGGGATGACCCGCAAATGATTGCAAAATCCGTGAAACAAACATTATTTTTGTCTAGCACTGGCTGGACTTAAAAAGTATATTTTATTTTAGACTTAAGAAACGAGTAATTATTGTTAGTTCAAAAATACTGAAGATACAATAAATAAATTATGAAAAAAAAAATATTCGGCCGTGCTGAATATTCTATACCCTTTTATTTATGTACATGTACAGCATTATCCATATTGTTGACTCTTTTCATAAATTAAAATAAATCGTATGAGAAAAAACTCATTATTCATGCTTTAAAGAAATAGAAGACAGCGGCTTCGCAGCTAAATGGAAACAAATACTTAATGATATTGAAGACGACAGCTAAATCGTAAACTGATGTTGTCTATGTGTTTAATGCATCTAGGTTTTCAAACAGAAATCTCATCTATTTAAGAATCAAAGGCATTGAAAAAAATTTGTTACTCTATATGTATATTATACTCATAATTTTCATTTTCGAAGAAATATTGAAATGTTTTTTAAATATTTCGAAAATTGTTTGTAAACATTTTAGCAAAAATGTTTGTAAAAATATTTTTTGAAAATTTTTTTGGAAAAAAAATTTTTTTCGAATATTTTTCTGTAAAAATATCTTTTTGAAAATGTTTTGCAAATTTGTTTGTAAATTTATAAAAACATTTTTTTTAATTTTTTTTTTAATTACGGACCTTCCTGTAATTTATATTGAGTAAGAATGGTCAGACTAAAACAAACAAAATAATCCTTTAAAAAATTTCTTCATATTGACCTTCCATATGCCTTTTAACAGTTCCTGTTTACCAGTGGAATAATCCCATGCAATTCCAAAATTTTTTAAACTATGCCTGACAGATTGGTGTGCTAAAATTGTTTGTATCGCTTCTGGTGGCTTGACAAATGACGTTACTGCCCGAACACAGACAGACAGACGGACGAAAGGATAGACGGACATAGCTTAATCAACTTCTCTATGCGTGCGTTTCGCACCATTTTGGGTGCTTTTTCAATTTTTTTGTACGAAAATTACACGAGTTGGTGCGTGGTGCGCTTTTTTTAAATTTTGGTGCTTTTTTTTAATTTTTGGTGGCATCAACAGTGCAAAATATTCATAGTCATTTTTACAGACCATAATAAGAACAACTAGTAATGATATTTAAGACATACCAAATCAAAACGGTATTATTGTTGTATTAATTTGTGTTATGTTAAAAAAAAGAAACATTTCACTGTAAGGAATTTGCTATCCCTACAAAACACATTGGTTTTCCCATTCAGCTGTTAGGCAAAAGACCTGCGAAAAAATATATCAATTAATAAATACTGATAATGAGTATCCTGATAATAGTGATAAAGAGTTCCATTGATTGCAGACATACGTTGGGTTTTAATAGAAAAGTCAAAGCAATTTTAAAAATAAGGCTTGAATTAAAAACGCTATTTAATACATTTCCAACATCTCAACAATATTTTTTATCTAACCAACTAAAAAATATATACAATGATGATATTAATTATTTTTACTTAGTATATTTATCCGATATTTTAAAAGAGGTGCAACGTGTTAATCTCGCATTTGATTAAAAAAATGCCCACCAGACTAAATTATTTGATGATTTGCACAATCTCTTAAAAATTCCGATATCCAAACTCACTGAAATCGAATTTTTTAACAGGTGATATCAATATATCGTTTGATATTTGTTATTTGGGTTTTAAGTTTAAAGAAGCTTGCGCATTAAAGAAAATAAGCAATGAATAATTTGTTGTAAATTCACCAAAAAATTAGTTGAAAATATTCGGGCGAGACTGCCTTCTAATGTTGAAATTTTACAAAAAATTTATGTTTCAAACGTAAAAAATGTTTTATTTCATTGCAAAAATGATATCATGCCATTAGCAGTACAATTTGCATCCGATATCGAAATATTACCTTATGCAATGGAAAAATATTGATTCAACATTAGAATTTTGGACTGAATTTAAATGTTATTGTTAAGTTTTTTGTTAAACTATGTATATTGTAAATGATCGCTGATTTCTATTTAGAAAGTTGTGTATGTAATATACATATGAAATAAAAATGTACTATCTAGTACAACTGCATACAAACATATTTGTTTAGTTTTTTTTATTTTTGTTAAGTTTTATGATTTAATTTTGTTTTTTTAACCTTTAACTTTAGGACTGTTTTATTGTTATATTTTTAAAACAAAAATATTATATTTTATATTATATTATATATTTTTTGGAAAATTAATTCATTCACGATTTTAAATTTAAAAGAAATGAAAAAACTTGGTGCGTTTTGAAATTTCAAAGTTGACAACACTGATTGTAACACACGAAAATTGATGTCGTTTGAAATTCTCTTACTCTCTTTCCGCTCTTTTTTGTATTTTTTCAATGTTTTCGACAATGATGTAACAGTGTTGGGATCTGACAGTGGTTAAATTGTACCTCCCAAATAAGAAAATTGTACCATATCAGCATAAATTGTACCAAAAAATTGGCTTGACATTAAAATAGAACAAATAAAAGTTCAATATTCGGCCATGCCGAATCTTATATACCCTTCACTATAGCACTACTAACTATTGTGTTACACTCTTAGGTTCCTTGGAAAATAACATGTGCACTAAAAAAGTTTGATAGTGGGGATTAGAAATGTATGTGTGACAGACTTTTTGACAGGTCTGTACTATCAAATCGTTTCCTTTTGGAAAACATCATAAATTTTTCCATGCGATCAGAGTTGCAAAACTTTTTTTGTATGATAGTGTATGCCAAACTTACAACGCTATTTTGAAACGATATTTTTGAGTAGGAAAGAATTCTGTCAGATTTTATTGTAATTGTATCATACGATATTGTAGAATAGTGAATCCTTGCCTTAAGCGCTATAAAAACATGCTTGCTAGCTTTTACATGCTTCTACGCATCAGAGTTACGCTATGTATTTATGTGCATATACACTAGCCACTACTGCCGCATGCCTGAAATCATATTTAAACATTAGTGCTATACAATTTTTTAATGAATATAACTGGATGGATATTAAAAATTTTCTTTGTTTTATTTCCCCCAACTCTAAAATAGGGTCTTTCTTTATGAGATCGCTATTTAATATTATATGCGAGATTGAATAGGCTAAAAGATAATTTTATGAAAAAAGAAATTTGATTGTAATATATGGGTAAAATAAATAAAATAAGTATAGCAGTACAAACAGCAAAGAATTACCACCAAACTATAATTTATTTATTTTTTCTTTTTTTTTTTGTTTACGACCTAGTTTTAAAAATTAATTTTTTTTAATTTAATTTATAACAAAAAATTAAGTTTTGATTAAGTGCAGAACATCACTCTATAAAATCCCTAAATTCGAAAGTCTTAGTCTGATACACGCAAAGAAAAATCATGGTTGAGGTAACCATAATCTAAGAGGAATATATTATGGTTGAATTATATGGTTATATTAAAACCATATTATTTTAAACCATAATAATATTGTTATCATTAGAACATATTATTGTCTTACATCAAAATAACATTTTAAAATACAACCATAATTAGGTTATGTTTGATATTTTTAATTTAAAACTATCATTTATAATAAAAAAAACAAATTATTTGTTGATAACACATGTGTATTTAATGTTTTTACGGTTTTAAATGAACCGATAGCTTACACATATATTTCTGAACTGAAAGGCCAAAACTAAAACATGTATTTTTAAAACCAAACATTATTTGTTTATTTTTAGTCATACCTAACATACTAAGTTTAATTATAATATATACATATATATGGTTATAAATATAATTTTATTTTTAAACTTGTTTATCGCGACCAAAGTATTGTCTAAAATAACTATAATTTGTTCACAGCAAACATGTATGGTTACATAAAACATAGTGTGGTTGCCGTGACCATATAATAACCATGTTTTTCTTTGCGTGTAGAATGTATAACAAATTTAACATTTTTTAAAGGAATAATTATGCTCACCAAGCGACTCTGGTACTCACTAAGTAAGATGCCTTTCTTTTTCATAAAAATTATCAAAACAATCTTGTTAAAAAATAGATAATTCGTCAGCATTGGGTAAAGTGTTGAAAAGGCCTGTTAAATCAGCTAAGGTCTGCATGGTAGCATAAAAATACAGATAATGTGAGTAGGTTTCAAACTTTAACACACAAACAGTTTACCTCCTAATAACTTAAAATATCATATGGCATGATGAAAAATTTTTCCCCCTACTATTGTAAATATAAGCTGGAGCATAAAATAAATATTTCTTACAAACTAATCTAATATAAGATATTTTTAATAATGTAGAGATTAAAAACTTTTCAAATGTTTAATAAGGAATGAGTTTTTATTGATGTATTTATGCATAGCTAACCACAAATGAAGCTGTTGCTTAACCAAACAAACTTTAAATACGAGGAAAATTCAATAAGTCTTTTCAAATGCATTAAAAAGTATTCATAGTTTATTAATTATTATTATTATTATTTTTTTTTTGAAATTTTAATTATTATTAGTCGAACTGTTTTATGTATTACATACAATGAAATTTATAATCAAGCTTAAGTTCGTTTTTATTCTCTCTAAGAAAGAATTAATTAAATTACAAATTAGGTGATAATATTAAAGAACAAAAAAATACTACCCTAAGTAGATTAGATACAAGTAGTGCTGATGACGGACGTGGCTGTCGAGAAAATGTACATTCCAGTCGTGCTGGTGTCTAAAAAATTAAATTTTCCCAATTTTTCTTTAATATTATCACCTAATTTCTAATTTAATTAATTCTTTCTTAGAGAGAATAAAAACGAACTTAAGCTTGATTATAAATTTCATTGTTTTTTATTACTTTTAGTTATTGGGCGATATTGTGAAACGTACCTTATAAAAATTTGAAATGCCAGCCCTCTAAGATTCAAAAAACACGAAAGAATTGCAAATAATTACTCAAGCGTAACAAAGGTCCTCATTTCGCAAAACGTTAAACGTGAAAATATTTAAGATCTGGTTTTCGAAATCTTTACCCTTACAAACCCTTGGATTATGCATAGAAAATAAGATTTTTTTTACAAAAAATTTTTCCATACCAATTTTTTATTAACCTTGAACGTTTAGTTTTTTTAAAATGAGGCCCTAAATTTTAATAATTTTCCTTATTCAAAAGTTGAGCGTTTGTAAACCTTAAGTTTTCTGTGCTGTTTCCATAGTGTAAACAAGCAAATCGTCTAGAAAATTTGTATGAAAAGCACTCAGTATTTTGAGTTTTTTCTATATAAATTTTTTACACGAGTCATTCGCTTTAATTTTGTTAAAAAAAATAATTAATTTTTTAAAACTTTTATTTTTTATATAAAAACAATTTTTATAAAATTAAAGCTTTTTCTTCTTCATTCATAAATTTAATACATGTATGTATGTATGTATGTATGTATATATGTATGTATGTATGTATGTATGTATGTATGTATGTATGTATGTATGTATGTATGTATGTATGTATGTATGTATGTATGTATGTATGTGTGTATGTATGTATTGCAACTCGATAGTCAGTAAATGATTTGCAACAAATAAGATTAAGATCGATTTACAATTTAAAAGCACAAAAGAAAAAGGGATGTGAATTAAATTTTCATTTCATAATTTATAAAAAGAAATGCAAAAATATGTAAAATAAAATTATGTGAAAAATAAATTTGTTTTATATTGGGGAGGTTCGTAGTCCATTACCGAATAGGGTAAATATTACTTGAAATAATTAACCTACTTTGTTTTAATGAACTTCCCTCGTTCAATCGTTCAATCTAAAATTGTTGTATGAGTTTATATTTAAAGATGAAAGTATAGTGTGAAGATAAATTTAATAGTGCGGTCAACAATGCAATTAAACATACATATTTATGCTTTTAGTGGTATAATCTATACAATATTCTTTTTAGTGCTTAAAGAATATATAAAATGCAACATTTACTCATATCTATTAAAATTTTGATTAAAAAAACTTTAAAAGTGATTGTTTTGGAGAAAATGGTTTACCCATTTCATAGTAAATTAAATATAAATACATATAAATTTATGAATACTTAAATTGGAAAAAGTTATCAAGTAAAATTAATCTTTACAGTTGACAAACTTTACATAAAGTAAAAAAGATAAATTTATTAAAACTAAAACTAAAACTATGTATGACATGTACTGTGATATGAAAGATATTGAATGTTTGATATGGGTTATACTTAAAGTATGTTTGTGAGTTTGTTTTTATGCAATTTGCTATTGTTTGTTCATTCATAAATCCTGATATTGCTTATTATGTTTGAAACATCATTGTTTGTGTTTAGCATACTTAACTTAATTCCCATCTCACTTAAAATTCAATATTTTATAAATACAGGGGAAACACAACAAACCCCGTACAGGTTTTGTTTTTTTTACCACAAAGGAATATGAAGAAGGTATTTCGGTTGATATAGAAACGGCTTTTAACTCTACCCAACAAAAGGAAACGCCAGGTAACCTGCTAATTGCCTGCAGAGAAAAAATTTTTAGAACCAATTAATGTAGTTTTACAGTAAAATTCAATTAATTTTTTAATTGATTTAAAAATATAATTGTTTAAAACAGAATAAAAAAAAAATTTAATGAATTAATTGTTGAATTAAATTTTAATTTGAAACCAATTAAAACCTTTAATTAATGTGATATCGTTGCAATCTTATTTTAATACTTTCTTAATGATAAAAATAACAAAATAATAAGTATATTTAACTGTATTTTTAAGCTATTATTACGTACATAATATTGTTTACAGTGATGCTAAGTACAAAAACTTTTTTGGTTTCTGTCCAAAAAATTGGTAAATGGCAAAGGTACGAGACCAAAGCACCAAGGTGTGATTGCGTCAGCTTCCTCCAAATCTATAGCGCGACCTATACCTTCGTATGGAAAGTGAGACTCCAAATTTAGCTAGGTAAAATTCATAAGAGTTTAATGGTGCTCCTCCAGTGATAAAAACTTGAGTTTGATGGTTCTCCTCCAGTAAAAAAAAGTTGAATTTAATGGGTTCTCCTCCAGTGAAAATTTGAGTTTTTTAAAATGGTGCTCCTCCAATGTCCGACTTATTTAATTAAAATTAATAGGTTATACACGATTTCCAAAACGATTAAACTTGGCTGATTAAAGCAACCACCAATACAAAACTACAGTACAGCTATTCGTGGAAGCCAATCAGCCAGTGTGAGTAAGACGTAAACCACTCGAAGGCCGAGCAGCAAGGAAGGCCTGTTTGACTTTAAGCGATAATGAAAATGACGCGCGCACGTGTTCCCCAACCCAGAGCTACTTTACGACTCTTCTAAATTATTAAAATTTACAATTTCATCATTGGCACAATCAAATTGACACTCAATTTGCACTGTTGCACTAGCAATAATAGTTTTTATACTTAAACATAATATATTTAGGACATTTTGGTAATCTTCGGAAGTTAAGTTTTGTTCAGTCATCGTTTTAAATTTTTAACATTTAGTAATTTTCAATATTTGCCCCTGATGTCGTAAAAACATTTAAAAAAATGAGATTGTAGTTAGTTATAAGCTTTAACTGTGACGTAATTTTTTCATAGTACGAGCTTTTCTAGTTTTAATATTAAAACCCTCAGCTCTTAAATGCACCAGGCTACACCAAAAATAACCAACACTTAAAACAAATAATTCAAATTTAGCATTTAAATTAAATAGTCGTAATATTTATTAACATACAAATTAACTGTGAAGTAGGCATAAGTTTATTTCTTCTCTCTAACTACTCAATGAGATTAAAAGAATATTTTTACATTTTATACCAATACTATATATCAAAAAATTTTATTATATATAGGGATAAAATGGTAATGAGGAATTTTTAAATGATTTTCAAAACATAAATATTTCTTTATGATGCGGCTGCAATAGACTACTTTTGTTTTAAAGCTCAATCAGAAGGGAGGGAAAGGACGAAAATGTGTGAAAAATGGGTAATTTATGTTTAAATATCAAAATTGCACAAAATGTGGCATTGAAATTTTTTATTGTGTACCTTTTATCACAGACTAGATTTATATTGAACTCAATTGATTTAGATCTATACAAATGATTTATATCCGAAACTATTTATTCGAGTTAAAAAATCGTTTGTTCTGTAATGAGAATGGCAACACAGGTTGCACAAAGGCTATAAAAGGATATTCATTTCATTAGAAGTCTCAGGCTAGTATATATAAATATTTTTAAAATCATTTTATTTTTTAAGATGTGTACAATTTATACATATAAGAAAATAGTAACTCATTTCTGTCTGTTTGTCTATCTGCTTTTCTTTTGTGTTCGCATCACGTAAAAACTACTGGATGAATTTTAAAAAAATTTTGTAAGGAGATACCTTAGCATCCTCATTCGAATATAGGCTTCATTTTTTTTCGCAAAACGCCTTATTTCAAAGTGATAATAAAGAGAAAAAGCAGTAAAAGTACGCCGACTTTTTTTAAACGATTTAAAGGTACTCCATACTTTAAGGCATCGTTTATTTTTGAAAGCGTTATATATTAAGCACGGTTGCGCACCAGATGGCACTGTTTTAAGATAATGACAAAATATTAATTACTTACTGCCACATAGCCAATTGAATAAAATTTGTATTTGATTTGTATTTTTACTTTGTAAAATTACAATGTTATTAAAATATTTTAAACACCTTTTTAGAATTTTAGATTTTATAATATTTAGAATTTTATGCAGGGATGGGAACCTTTATATAAAGTAAATACATAAATAATTTTAAAGCCAAATCGAACAAAATATTGTTAGGACGCCTGGGACGTGACGGGCCTCCTACTTGCTTTTTCTCCACTTTTTCTTGGAAATAAGATACTGGATATCTATCCAGTAGTTTTTACGTGATGCGAACAAGAAGAGACAGACAGACAGACAGGAAAAAAGTTACTGTTTTATTATATGTATAGATATTCATCGGACGAACAATTTGGTAATATCTGATTTATTTCCATAATATTTCGATTATGCTTACTGTGCAACCCTACAAATACAACCCAAGATAAGCAGATACAATTTATATGTCTGATTAAATTGCAAACTTTTAATTTAAATATTTCACTGTATCCAACAATTGACAAATTTTCGAAATAAATGCTCATATATGCATATAATAAAACAGTAAATCATTTCCTGCCTGTCTGTCTTTCTGTATACGTTCGCATCACGTATAAACTACTAGATGGATTTTAATAAAATGTTGTGAGGAGGTACCATAGTATTCTGATTCCAAGAGAAAGTGGAGAAAAAGCAGTGAGAGTACGCAATTTTACCGATTTAAAGGTACTGCATACTTTAAGGCATCTTTTATTTTTGAAAGCGTGATATATTAAACACGGTTGGGCAGAAATAATTTCAAAATATGAATTACTTACTGCCAAATAGTCAATTGAATAAAATTTGTAATTGATTTGTATTTTTACTTTCTGGAATTATATTGTTATTAAAATATTTTAAACACTACAGAGCTTTATAATAATTTTTTTTAATTTTAAAATTTTATATAAATTTTATAATTATATCCAGGGATGGGTACCTTTACATAAAGTTAATACGTAAGAGTCTTAAAATTTGATGTAGATTACCTTCAAAGCAAAATCGAACTAAATATTGTCAGGATGCACACAATGTGTGTGGGCTCAGCTAGTATATATATAATTTGTTTAATTTATATCTATGACTTAAAACATCCAAAACCACCGTATAAGAAATTTATCAATTTAAAATTGGTTTCACTTTGTAACAGTACGTGTATGTAACAAGCATATGCTAATCTCTAATACTGGTTTAATAAAGAAACACTGTCAGAAAAAACTATCAAGCTTTAAATGTAATATCAGATACGAAGCAAATAAGTAACTGATTCCTAACAAAAATTGTATGTGCGACGAAAGCAGGTTAAAATTTTCATTACAGGACAAAACAAAAATTCATAATCTTTTTTTCTGTTGGTCCAAACGATATCTTGAGATCAACTACAAAATATATTTTATTTCATATTTAACTTATTTAATTAGGCATTCTTAACAACTGAAAACTTGCACAAGTTAGTTGTCCAACTTTAACCGCGATTATCTCAAAACTATACTGTTGAACTAAAATTTCAAAACGTGATTACTTCGTGAATTTCTTAGATTTTGATTTTTGACTGATTTCCTTTTTGCGATCTGTCCAGAATTGTGTACTTTATCGAAAAATATCGACCCCTGGAAAGATAAATCCCTTTTGTCAACTTGCGTCACATATATTAAGGATTTTTCTATTTGATTTTATAAAACAAGTTTTATCAAGTGAATTTTTACTTGCAGTGTATAGATTTTCTTTGTCTTCGTCTTGATAAACTTGATAAGCTAATGCATAAAGTAAATATTGTATTATATGTATTTATATACAACATATAATTTTAAGTTTGTTTTATTTTTCTCTTTTTTTTTTGCATGCCAAGTTTTCGTATAAATACTTATTTAAAATAAACTTATAGATTTTGAAAATTCACTACATTCCCAGACATGTTGAATGTCTGCTGTTTATATGTGTGTGTGTGTTATTTGTAGTAAACATATCTTTAGCAAGTAATAAAAGCTAAACTAGTCGTATCCTTCGTTTATATAGAAACAAGAATATTGCATGCTTAAATACACATAACATATACGAGTATGTGTGTGTGTGTGTACCTAATTGTGTTTGTTGCATGCTAGTAGTTTATAGGTTCTTTTGTTGCAAATCATTGTTAAATATGTTAACAATGGAGTCAAGACTTTTAACACTCAAGTTGACCACTTTTAAATAAACGTCATTACAGTAACTTTATAGATAGACTTGTGTATTATATAAATATGTTAATACATTTACAGGCTTGTTTAGCAGTACATATATACGTATACATACTTGTAAATACTCGTATATAAATATGCTTATAAGTACTGATATCCTAACAACTTAATATGGAAAAGAGAGTTTTATGCAAACCATATATAATGTCTTAAGCCCTCTCAAGAAACTGCATAGAATTTTGACGTTGTTGTTTAAAAAGAAAAATGTTTGGTAACGTAAAATATAATAATTCTTGCAAAAAAAAACCGACTTCAAAACAGACAAACTTAAAATCATGTTTCTTTAAGACGGTAACTATTGCGACACCCTGTAATTTCCGGATTCAAATTTTATACTAGTTATAGCGTTCGTAGCAATACAGGTTAATTGTAAATTTCAACCGTCTTTGTAACGGTTTAAAAGTTTGGTCATATACATCAAATTACATAAACTATTGCGATACCCTGTAATTTATAATTTTAAATATTTATACTTATTTTAACACACATAGTAATGGACATTCTATCTAATTGTTAAGTGTTTGTCAATAACTATTTAAAAGATAGGGTCATATATATCAAATGACGTCACCTATTGGGACACCCTTTAAATTCAAATTTTAATATAAATACTTGTTAAAGAGAACTTTGTCATACAGATTCTTTGTAAAATTTAACTTTGTGTCCATATACATCAAATTACATCAACAATTGGGACACCCTTTAGTTTCCAATTTTAAATATTTATACTTGTTGTTATACCAGATATAGTAGTGAACATTCTGTCTATTTTTCAAGTGTTTGTCTCTAACGGTTCCAAAGATGAGGACATAATGGTCAAATTACATCAATAATAGGGACACCCTTTAATTTATCCAAATTTTATACTTGTTGTAATAGCGGACTAAGCAATATAGGTTCTTTGTACATTTCAACTGTCTATCTATAACAGTTGAAAAGTTTGGCCATATATATCACTTTTACATTAACTATTGGGACACCCTTTAATTTCCAAATTCATATTTTACACTTGTTATTTTAGCGGACTTAGCAATACAAGTTCTTTGTAAATTTCAACTGTCTGTCTATAACGGTTCAAAAGTTTTGCCATATATATATCAAAATAAACCAACTAATGGGACACCCTTTAATTTCTAATTTTAAATATTTATACTTATTATAACAGACATAGTAACGAACATTATGTGCAACTTTCAAGTGTTTGTCTATAACGGTTCAGAAGATAGGACCATAATGGTGAAATTACGTCACCTATGGGGTCACCCTTTAATTTTTAATTTAATTTTTTAATTACATTTTGTTATTGGGAGCTATAGTGATACGCACTTTTTTCTAATTTTAAATGGGTGACCTATAAAGTTCATAATACACGTAAAAAACATGTATGTTGTATGGGGACACCCTTTAATTTTTAAACTTTTAAACTGTTTTTAAAATGGGACCAATCTGTAGCCATAACCTTTCTAATGGCGCAAAAATTTTTAAAATCGGTTCAGAAATGACCGAGTTATGAAGGCACAAACATACAAAAAAAAAAAAAAAAAAAAAAAAAAAAAAAGCAACACACAGACGAATTGATAACCTCCTTCTTTTTTGAAGTCGGTTAAAAAGCTTTGCGAGTACGACAGCAGTAATTTCTCAATTGTCTATGGATTTGGGAAACTTAAACACAGCAAATATTTAAGTAAGACAATCAATATTCAGATGTCATTTAGATGTCAAATTCAGCAAATGTTATGCTAAAAATATCCAACAACCTGACAAATTAATTAATTTCTAATAATGTTTAAATTCCATTAAAAATACAACTTTTAGCTTTTTTGTTTTGTTGAACTATTTAAAAAGTTAAAAAAAAACACTTTTAAATTGTAAATAAAAAAAATTGTTTTTCTATTTTTGTGCTATTCCTTCATATACATATATACCCAATTGTACATATCGTCACCTAAAATGCCTTACAACCGAAAAAAGGAATTTTTAATTAATAATAATACAGCGCTAAGGCTCTCGGCCTTTTATCTATACATATAATAAAATAGTAACTCATTTCCTGTCTGTCTTTTTATTTGTGTTCGCATAACGTAAAAACTACTGGATGCATTTTAACAAAATTTTGTGAGGAGCTACCTTAGTATAATTATTCCAATATACGATACTTTATTTCCCTAAAAATATCTTATTTCCAAGAGAAAATGGAGAAAAGGCAGTGTAAGTACGCCGAGTTTTTAACGTTTTAAAGGTACTGCATACTTTAAGGCATCTTTTATTTTTGAAAGCGGTATATTTTATACATGGTTCCGCAACAGATGGCGCTGTTTTAAAATAATCACAAAATGAATTGAAAACGGTATTTTTTAAACACGGTTGCGCAATAGATGGCGCTGCTTTGAAATAATCACAACATATGTATTACTTACTGCCAAATAGACAATTGAATGAAATTTGTATTTTAACTTTGTGGAATTACATTGTTATTAAAATATTTTAAACACCTTTTACAGAGCTTTATAATAATTTTTAGAATTTTAGAATTTTATAAAAATTTCAGAATTTTATTTAGGGATAGGTACCTTTACAGAAAGTAAATACTTAAAGAGTCTTAAAATTTGGTGTGGATTTCTTTCAAAGCAAATTAGAACGAAATATTGTCAGGACTCACACAACAACGTGTATGGGCACAGCTAGTTAAAAGATTCACACTATTCTTATCCTGTCTGTATTTTGCTAAACTATGCATATTAGTATGAGGGTTACTTGTGCAAAGTTTCAAGACTATACCTAATGAGGTTCTCTAGATACGCATTAATAATTTTTCACTTTGTATAGGAGGTACCACGCCCTCCATTCAAATTCAATCTGTATTTCTCTACACAATGTATCTTAATATGGGGGTTACTGATGCAAAATTCCAAGGCGCTACCTATTGCAGTTCTATAGATACAGGATAATAATTTTTTACTTTGTATGGGGGGTACCACGCTCACTGTTTTTCTAGAGTATCCGTGTGGGTATGGGGTTTACTTCTACTTACTCTGAAGACCATACCTATTATAGTTCTCTCTACACAAAATAATAATTTTTCACTATGTATGGGAGGTACCACGCCCACTGTCCCAATTCATTCTGTATTTTGGCAGACTATGCGCCTCACCACAAAGGCTACTCTTGCAAAGTTTCAAGGCGCTATCTATTGCTGTTCGCCAGGAACACGAAAATAAATTTTTTTTTACTTTGTATAGGCGGTACTACGCCAACTATTCCAGCTATAACTCATGAACCAATACACATACAGAGACCGTTTGTACATAAAAACCTTTGGTATTGACGTCGCCTTTCATATAAGCTTTGCAGAAACAAAATCGGTTCACGCATTCCAGAGAACATCAATTTCTACCACAATGCAACTTTTTTTTATATATATAGATTTTATCTACTTCTTAAAGTTATAAAAAGTAGGCCCTTTTGAATTTCAGGTGACGATATGCAAATCTACTAAATTGTTTGTATCTTTTTAAAACTCTGACATGAGTACATACATACATATATGCATACATCCATACATATTAAGACATGTATGCCTCAGTAAATAATTTTCCCAATAGAAAATTGTTAGGTTACTTAGATAGACTGACTGGCTGACTGACTGACTGGTCGTCTCTATTTAGTTGAGGTAGTTATTGTTGTTGTTTTTATTATAGTTGATGTTGAGGTCAATAATGTGTAATAAACTGCACATCTATCTAAGAGAAGATGGGATGGCCAAGCTGTCTAGCTAGCAGGTTGATTGCGGTTGAAAAGTTGGTCGTAACATTCTAAATGTTGATTAAAGTTAAAACTTATACTGAAATTTAAACTTTTATTGAAAAGTTACTCTGTCTAACACCAGAATTTACATACATATACGGTTATGTAAATAACAAAATATATATTTTTGTTAATGATTAAAAAATATACATCAACATTGTCATATATACAGTTTGGATTTAAATTTATTTTATTTTTCCAACACATTTTATAGCAGTGTATGTTTGTGTTTGAAGAGAAACATACTTGTAAGTTAATTTAAATAATTAGTTAAAATAACTTCAAAAATACTTCAAGTGAAATGTTGATGCTTTTATGCAAGTAAATAATTGTTAGTAGAAATTTACTCAAATAGATTCCTCACAGTGGAGCCGATCGCTTTTTAACTGGCAATAAATTTCAGCTTTTATTCTCTTTCGAAAAGGTGTAGTTTAAGCATAGGTGGCGTTAGAGGGGGTTTAAAAAACTTTCAAAATGTTATGAGTTCATAAAATTTAAAAACGAATATTATAAAATTAAAAATTCAGTTAACGAAAAAAATGTAGGTTTAAAAAATATATATTGACTAGTGTATTTTATCCGGCGTTGATGGGTCCACCCATAGAGCCCTTCTAAGTGCTTGCGAAATGATTAACCTTTTTCGGTTCCACCCTGTAGGTTCACTCTCAAGCGAGGAGAAACAATTATAGTTTCGGGACAAAGCATTTGCATACATCTCAACAACAGCATCACAATTAGATTTCAACCAATCGAGGAGGTGAAGGAAACGTAAAGAAAAAAGTAACACATACCTATGATACAATGCAGGTGTATAGCAACTGAAAAATAGAATGGTCAGCGGACAATAAAATGAAGATCGAAGCAACGACTGAAAATATTCAGTTCAACATTCCAATTAGAAAGACCGAATGTCATCATACATATAAGACATTACGATACATGGTTTGGTTACATTTTTAAGTGACAACAAAAAATCATAATATGGAAAATTGAGGGCATTTTGTTGATATTTGTGTGGGAATATATATAGGAAAATATGAATGCCCTATTTCCAGAACCACTAAGCCGATTCCGTGCAAACTTTACACAAACCATCTACCGACCCATTCCCAACATATCCTGGAATTTTTCCTGAAATCTTTTCCTCTAATTAGGAATTATTATATTGAATATAAATAATATAAGAAAATTAAATTTATGAACCACAAAATTACTGTGTTATTTTATTGCACATTATTGGATAGAATGTAGTTAACGAATTAATTGAAACCCAAAACAAGTTTTTTACAGACTTAAAAATTTATAATTTGCATGACCAAAACTTCTCCAATTTCAAAAAGGAATTAATAAATAGTTTTAAAAATTGTAACCTCCAAATTAACAATTTTAGTAATTTTCCTTAAAAAGTTATCAAAATGCATAAATGTCAAGTATCTCTTGAGCTGCAGCAAAATTCAATGTATCTAAGAAAGTAGCGCAAACTTTTTCCAATTTAACTTCTTTTAGTTTGGCCCACAGTAGTCCTAGCTGTAGCTTAACAAATATGTGTTGTAGCTTAGAAATTTTATATTTATTATTTATTTCAAGCAAAATGTTTGGCAAAATTATAATTTCAATGTAAAAATAGTTTTATTATTTTATGTGTAAAAATAAAACAGAAGACGCATATCTTTTTAGAAATACGAAGGAATTATGTCAATCAATTAATTAATTCGTATTTTATATTTTGGAGTAATTTTCTTATTTCAACAATCGAAATAAGAAATTTGGTCAACAGTTAGTTATTACTTTGCTCTGATTGTATTGTATCAATTGCACTGCGTTGATGTTCTTTTCTATTAAGTACCAATATTTTCCAATTGGTCTCAATTCTGCATGTTTTGGAAAGATGGATTTTTATTTTTGGGGCAGCACATTGATATATTATAATATCAATATTAATCCAATATACTTATCGTCGCAAGAATGGCCTCTGTTTGCAGCAATGTTATCGAAAATCTGACAGTCTCATAACGCCACACGGAGGCACCAGAGCGGAAACCAAATAATTTTCGAAAGCGCTGCTCTCGATTATCTTGTTTGTAATTCTTATACAATATAAGCTAGAGGATCTAGGACCAGCACGTTTTTTCCAGTTTCAAAGGTACTCCTATAAATTAAGACCTACTGTCAGACTAATGGAATTTTGTCCAAATTACAAACTTCTCCAAATGAGTGATATATATTTGTAAAACATCAACTAAGCCACACATCCAGTCAAACTGGACAAACAAAAATTATAGTACTTCACAACGTTATGAGTTACGAATTTAAAATTAGCCTTGAGAACAGTTATGATTACAAAAGAAAAACTCCAGCTTCCTCCGAGATATGGAAGGACACTTTTCAAACTAGACGTGTTAAATTAAAGAATTGAACAAAAATCATCTGCCTTTATCTGCCTATCCGATCACAACACCGCAACGAAAAGGAAAGGATTAGAGTACGCCTTTGATAACAGATAACAGCAACGAATTTTAAAATGTTTCCCAAATATTATAATTTTCTTGTGTATATAAATATAGAAGAGGTAGTTTGTATCAAACAAAAAAAGATTCAGCTCAAAATTTTTCTTACGGGAAAAACTACGAAATTTTGTTAGCTTACACAAAGATATACATTTTTTATATATTCCTTAATCAATTTTTTTTCTATTAAAAAAAAAAAAGATTAACGGCCATTTTTAGGCTAAAATGCATAAAAATGCAACAATTTTGGAATTTTTAAATTAATAATCGATAGTTTTTAACTTAAAAGTTTTAACTTTAAAATACAAGATATAACCTTGAAATTTTGCCACAATACTTTAAATTTTGCTCTCTAAAAGTGCTTTTACACGGCGTGTATTTGTCATATGACTTGTCACTTTTCCATGTGTAAATTCTAAACGCATCATGTAAACCTTTTGAAACATGACATGTGTGTTTTCCATGTGTACAATACATATGACATTTTTCATTTAGAACGTGTTCTATTTTGATGTCATAACGCATCTGACATCCTGTAATGCCAACTTGATATTTTGCTATTTTAGGTTCTTTGTAGTACCAAAAGCACTAAAAGCGTGGCAAAAGCACTGTGTGGCGGAAAAAATATATATTGTAGGTTATGTCAGATGTAATTAGACATGTACGTTTGAAAGCAAAAATTATAAACCGTATGTAAAATGTCTATTTTGACAAACATATGAAATTACATATGGGTTATCAAACTGACGTCATATGACTAACACACGCCGTGTAAAACCATTTTAACTAAGAGGAAAAATTTAAAAAGTAAACATTCTGAAAATTGTACTCAATATTTTGAAAAAACTGGAACAGGCTTGGAAAATCTGAATTTTTAAATTTAAATTGCTTAAAACTCACTAATTTAAAAACATAATTTATAGATTAATATATAACTTGTAGGTATTACCATGTATAATTTTTGAAAATCAAACATAAATTGAAGAAAAATTAACTCTAAAAAATTTGCAGGTGCGAGGTAGCCAACTTTTAGAATACATAGCGCCACCCCTTGCAAGTTGATGAAGTCCACCGTCAAAACTTAAGCTCAGATCCTCCTCTGCTATACCCCTGGCCCTTTACTAATGGCTGAGTTATTTCCACAATATTTTGATTCTACCCCATTGTGCGCCATGACATATAATGCGGGGCGTACATTGAGTTGATGTTTCAAATGTAATCTTAAGAAATTGATGGACATTCAACTTATTTTCGTCCTTCTCAATATTAAGCAATTAAAACAATAATCTCTTCGGCGGACACTGCGTTTTATCGTTTGAGTATATGTGGTGTGGCAAGACTGCATGGTTAATCAAATCAGTTTCTCGTATGAACGTTTACCGCCGGGGGCGTATTTTCGTGTTGACCCGTACTCGTAGTGAGAGGCTGCAAAACGCGTCTGAACCCAGATGGGCGGCCTAATTAATAGTAACCACATTCCGACTGTTTTTTGTTACGTACAAACTTATGTTTGAAACATATGGGTGGAAGGCATACGTACATAATACTTACCTACTATTTTTGAACAATACATCAATTCACTTGCTTCAGATTTATTCCAGGCAGCAAGCAGATCTTGTTTGGAGGTGCATAAATCATGTTTGGAGACAAATAGACCTACAAATGAAACCTCAAGAGGTATAAGAAGAAGTCACCGAAGCATGTATTACATGTACCTGAGATCGGTTATTGGTGAGGACCTTTGGAGAGAAACGTGGTAGCTATAATTTAGTCCTAAATCGAAGGAAAGCCTATTTTATGTCCAGTGTTCCTATATAAGGGGTATGATTATATTCGTGCAACCATCCTCGAGAGCATTGGTATTCGCAAGAACACCGTCAGGTTAATGCGATAAGCCATGTCACATCTCGATTACTTGGGTACAAAGCCGTAATGCTTGGTTTTGTTTAAACCCTAATTTGCGTAGTCATAATTCTTTGCTTGTTTTAGAGTGATCTGCATGCTTGCTCCTCATAAAATAATGGATATTTAAAAAATAAATACTTTTAAATTTAATTGTTTCTTAGACTCTATCTAATTTGTTATTACTCTACAAGATTCTAACTCTTCTTTTCCCAACTGTACTAGTAATCAGCTAATCTTTCAACAGAAATTTAAATAAATAAAACTATTTACTATAAAACCCACATAAGTAAACCTTACTAGGGAGTTGGTCACGGTATTAATTTGTGTGTCCTTGCTAATTCTTTTGATGTTATTTATTAACTTTATTTGGTGTGGTCATGTGGCATACCACCACACAGAGAGAAAAAATGACAACATACATTTTAAAATGAGCATATTTGTTATGAATCAAGTGTGGTATTCGACTTCAACTCGGTATTGTCAGTTCATAGAATTGCTAAATCTGTACTGAATGGGCTCATATTTAAACCATAATGCTATATTTAATTTTGTCTGCATGAAGGAAAAGTTAGTCTAGGCCTTTTGTGACTCTAATTTATCTGAATCGAAGACATAGATCTCTTTCTTATTTAGGTAAATCTAGGCCTTATGTGACTTTAATCTATCTGAATCGTGATCCTTCCTTAATTACTTGAGTAATTTTGATGGAAAATTAAGTCCTTTATGTTAGTAGTACTACTAAAGTAACATTTACCTTATTTAATAAAAAACTAGGAAAACCTTTAATATATATCGAGTGGCTATGATCGACTATTATTTGCCAGGTTCAATGGTTTTAATTTTACCGACGAATTTGTCATATTGGGAGAAAATTATCCCAATTATATGCTTAGCATTATATTGTCAATTCATGAACATATCGATACTTTCCCGTAAGAATGTATTAAGCGACACTTTTTTCGAAAATTACTTTTTGATGTGGAACTATACTAGAAGTTAAGTGCCACATTTTCGCCTGGGTTTCGCTGCCCTATCATGGATGCAAAGGAAACTAGAGAGAAAATAAAATTGAATCAACCGCCAAGTTTTCTCACTGGAATTATGTTGCTCCCTTAAATTTGTATTTGTGTCAAGTTTTGTCAAATAATATTTGGAAAGCGATTTTCAGAATACATATTATGACCTTTCATTAAAATACACAAATAAATAAATAAATGAGACGTTTTTTTCGTTTCCTGAACAATTTTAGAAATGTCGCTTAATACATTCTTATGGGAAGGTATCGATATTTAATACACTGTCAAAAGCAATTTTTATAGTCTGTGAATATTTTAAGCAAGTTCGTTGTCTAGATGAAAATGTTTTGGAATGTTCTGGCTGTAGTGTTTATTTAAATGTTGCAAACGGAAGATTTTACAATCAATCGTTGTTTATTTTGCAGTCAGTTGATTTTCTCTGAGTGTATTTTTTCGTGGTTTTTTTAACTGCATACATGTAGAGTTTACAACTGTATTGACTTTATGTCAATGATGGTACTCTTCAATGCAACATGAATATCTTCTGGGTTCTTTTCCAAAACAATTTGATAAGTTGTGTTTTAAGTCAAACTAAAAACCCCCAGCTAATGCAAAACTTTTACTTACTAGCTGACAAATATCCTCCAGTAACATAAGAATCTCATAAAAATAACAACAAAACTAAATCTAATATTTTAGAAGCAGCAACAATGTACTACACAATTTGCGGAAAACATGCAGTGAAAAAGAATAAAATAGAAGAATTTTGTTTCAAGCCATAACAATAAATGGTAAGAAAAATATAAAAAGTTCATGTGGTAGAGTTTTAGATTAGAAAGGGATTTTGCGAACAAAACAGTGCGGGCAAAAGAAAGAGAATAATCATAAAAAGAAGCCTTGAAGGGTATCTACATAAAAGTGATAGTTTTGTTTTCTTTCATTGTAAATTATTTTATCCTGCAACATACTCAGCTGTGAATAAGTGCATGCAATATTTCGTATCATCTTTTAGAGGCTGTAGTTCGTTATTTTGTATAACAATTCTTTCTATTGGTTTTAAAAAAATAGAATCAAAAAGAAATACTTATTTCAAGTTGAATTCCCTCTTTGAGCGTAGTTAGCATTAGAAGAAAAACTATTTTTTTAATTAAATTTCTTCTATTCTATTTATATTCTTATTGCATGTATCAATTTGAACGTAGACATGTTAAGAAAAAAATGTTTTAATATTTACGTAAATATTCTTTAATATGCATATAAAAGCTAACATGATTTTTTTTACTAAATTTACTTATATTAAAATCATCATTAACCTAATATTAATATCGGGTACTTTTAATGTTCTAATTTTAAATTGATATAACATAATGAGATCACTTTGTTTCAAACAGGAAATTAAATATTAAAAGTAAAATTATTCAACAAGAGGGAATAATGGTAGACTTCGTTCTCACCAACTGACGATTGAAGATTGAATGCAGTTTTCTCGTATTCCTTTATCTGAGTTTGGTTGGTTAAATAGATGATGCTTACAACTAAAACACTACCCTAAGTAGATTATATAAAAGTAGTGCTGATGACGGACGTGGCTGTTTAGAAAATGTGCATTCCGCTCCTGCTGGTGTCTAAAAATTAAATTTTCCCATTTTTCTTTAATATTATGACCTAATTTGTAATTTAATTAATTCTTTCTTAGAGAGAATAAAAACGAACTTAAGCTTGAGTATAAATTTCATTGTATGTAACAGAAAATTTACTTTATTAGAAGGAAATAATTTCGGGCATTTGGGTTGTGTTTCAACCATAGTTAGTGTACACAATGATGACATTTAATTATTTACAAATGTTTGATTTGTTCATATAAGCCAATGCCTTTAGGTAACACCGTACAAAACCGTTGTTCAGTTATGTTTATTATTTCGAGAAATCCGTCCTATTGGATCTTTTAATAATCCATAATCATGGTTCTATCCCCCGGGGGTATATTGCCATTTGATAACTTGACGCTAATGTTTCCGGGGTATATGGGGACACCAGTCCTCGAGACCTGCATGGGGTATGAAAACAAAAAATAAGATCCTTCGGGGTGTAGAGAGTGTTCAAAAGACTGCTATCACGGGAGCTGGTACATCCACAGAGACGATAAGTCTTCGGGGAATAACCTGGTAGCTGTGGTTTGGAACTAAATTGAAGAAAGGTTGCTTCACCCAATGGTGTGGCGACATTTTGGATGACATTAGCACATGCCTCAGTATTATTCCAATCTAGCCGGACACAAGGCCAGAAAATAAATTTAAGATATGTCAAAATTTACATACGCAGCTCGACAGACAACAAAATTCTAAATCGTATAGAGAACTTTCACGACTTTTGCTTAAGTTTTGTGTTTTGGGACACTGCTAAAATCAGGAAAATTGCGTAAATTTCAGACGTTTTAATTGCCCTTTTACGATTTTGAGAGGATTACAAAATATTTTTTTGTGGCTAAACGAATAAAGATTTTGTAGTTTTCCTGTGAAAGGCTATATCAACAGCTATTTATATTAATTTTTCGAAAAATTTTATTTTTATAGGTCGATTATGGATGGCAACCGAATTTTAGTTTAACTGGCAAAAAAATTGGTATTACGTATGGCAACTTTTTCACTTGCCTTAAATTTATCGATAATATTATTTTGACAATCTAGCAACTGGAAGTAAAAATATAAACAATCAAAAAGTTTAAAATAAGTAAGAAAGAAAAAACTAATAAAAATTAAATTATAAACAAAATTAAAAAAATAAAATGATTATTTCCAAAATGCAACGTGTAGATTGTTGTCCTTTTCTTATATTAAATGCTGAAAGTGCTGCTGAAGTGTTGTGTTATCTTATGGTTTTTTAATCGACAATTTAATAAAATACATATGTATTTATTCATATTATCTAAATTATGTTTTAAATATTTATATAAACTATTAAACATACAAATTATATGAAAATTAAACATAGTTTTCTTTACTTTTACCGTCTATTTTGCTTAATCTGTGAAAAAAAGCAACAGCAACAACAAATTTATGGTTGCCAATTTGGCAACTTAAATTAACAACTTTTAGTTGCCAGTTGCCATGCGTAATACAATTTCGGCAACTCACAACGCACCTTGCTATCCATAATCGTCCTATAAATTTTTATAATAAAAAAATTTCCTTCGAAATTAAAGAAAAGTATATATTTTTTTTTAATTTTTTGTTAAAAAAAAATTTGAGATCTCTTTGCGATTTGCGATTTTTTTCAGATTTCACCTTTTTCCGTTTTTCCTCATCTTGCAATAGGTAGAAACGAGTAAGAAACATTTTTGTCGGTCTTAAAATGTTTTTGGTTTCTATATTGTTTTAAACAAATAACTTGTTATTATTTTAAATAAAATTTATTGTTACTAATATAAATAAGTTATTATCTATACATATAACGAGTGATTTTTTAAGAGCTTGAGAACTTTTTTTTAAAAAAAAACGCATAAAATTTGCAAAATCTCATCGGTTCTTTATTTAAAACGTTAGATTGGTCCATGACATTTACTTTTTGAAGATAATTTCATTTAAATGTTGACCGCGGCTGCGTCTTAGGTGGTCCATTCGGAAAGTCCAATTTTGGGCAACTTTTTCGAGCATTTCGGCCGGAATAGCCCGAATTTCTTCGGAAATGTTGTCTTCCAAAGCTGGAATAGTTGCTGGCTTATTTCTGTAGACTTTAGACTTGACGTAGCCCCACAAAAAATAGTCTAAAGGCGTCAAATCGCATGATCTTGGTGGCCAACTTACCGGTCCATTTCTTGAGATGAATTGTTCTCCGAAGTTTTCCCTCAAAATGGCCATAGAATCGCGAGCTGTGTGGCATGTAGCGCCATCTTGTTGAAACCACATGTCAACCAAGTTCAGTTGTTCCATTTTTGGCAACAAAAAGTTTGTTAGCATCGAACGATAGCGATCGCCATTCACCGTAACGTTGCGTCCAACAGCATCTTTGAAAAAATACAGTCCAATGATTCCACCAGCGTACAAACCACACCAAACAGTGCATTTTCGGGATGCATGGGCAGTTCTTGAACGGCTTCTGGTTGCTCTTCACTCCAAATGCGGCAATTTTGCTTATTTACGTAGCCATTCAACCAGAAATGAGCCTCATCGCTGAACAAAATTTGTCACATTTGAACATTTCGAACCGAACACTGATTTTGGTAATAAAATTCAATGATTTGCAAGCGTTGCTCGTTAGTAAGTCTATTCATGATGAAATGTCAAAGCATACTGAGCATCTTTCTCTTTGGCACCATGTCTGAAATCTCACGTGATCTGTCAAATACTAATGCATGAAAATCCTAACCTCAAAAAAATCACCCATTAATAAAACCGTGATTTTATGCCTCTCTGTCTGTTTGTGTTCGCATCAGACAAAAATTACTTGATGAATTTTAATAAAATTTTATTGACAGATACCTTAGTATCGTGGTTCAAATGTAGGATATTTTTAACGTAAAAATATCTCATTGCTAAGAGAAAATAGATAAAAAGTAGTAAAAGTACGCAATTTTACCGATTCATTAGTACTGGAAACTTGGCAGCAACTTGTGTTTTCGTCAGCGAGAAAATTAAAACGCTATTCTACTTATTCTATTTAAAACGTACTCTACAATAATTTTAGAATGTTATATAAATTTTACAGCTTTATACAAAGCCTATGTTTCTGCGTAATTGTTAGGGATGGGTACCTTAATATAAAGTAAATACATAAACCATATTTAGAGTCTTAAAGTAGATTACTTTTAAAGTAAAATGAGGATGCTGACGCCCTGCATCCTGCCGCCCTGCATCCTTATTTTACTTTAAAAGTAATCTACTTTACTTTAATTTGTTCTACGTGACGGGCACTTACCGTTAATTATTATTTTCAGATAAATTAAATACTATAAATTAATAAATTACAAAAATGTTTTTTATTAATATTCTTGTGTGGTGGGGATTGTTCAAACACTTTGTCTTCGATATAAAAGCTTAATAGTGAAATTTTTTTTAAATTCATATGGACGATCTGGGGGTCTGATTTGAGGGATACCAGCCCATAAAATCTCGAAAATTTTATTTTTATGGTATTAAGGTGTATATAGTCCATTTTTTTAATAATTACATTGTTTTTGCAAATAATATTTTATGTCACCGCCCACAAAAGAGGGTGGGGCGAAAAATGTCATTTTAGAATTTCCTGGCCCCAAGTTTAGGTTTTTGAACATTCGCTGACCATAAAAGTTAAATTCGCTAAACAAAAAAAATTTGAAAAATTAAAAAAATTGCATTTTTCAGAGGTAAGATTAGTTCTTCTAAGCAGAACTTTTTTCTACTTGATCCAATTTTTCTTATTTTCTAGGTTTAATAGCCCATGACCATAAGAGATTTTTCTACCAGGTTTTATTAATCTAGGGGCACTCAATAAATTTCCAGAGCCAATATAAGCTAAAAAAAGGAATGTCCGGCTATAGTGGCAAAATACTCCTATGTGCACCGTCAAGTTAGGCCATTGTGACAGGTACTGACGTTTAATCTTTACTTCATAACGAAAAATTAGAAAAATTGTTTCTACATATTTTATGCTCTGTTAAGCTGTCACCGTGTTAAATAAGCTTGGAGCTATTTGGTAGGAATATAATGTTTTTATACCCTTCACCACAGGTGGTGTTGATGTTGAAATGTCATTTGCCCATAATCCTGACAGGCATAACGAAAATTTTACGATTGCAATTCAGCATGAATATTTGCTGATTATAAAAGTTGCATTTGCTAAACAATAGTATGGGAAAACTTGAAAAAAATTTAATTTTTCAGAGGTAGGGTTAGTTCTTCTAAGGGGAACTTTTTTCTCCTTGGTCCGATTTTAGTTATTTGCTAGCTTTAAATTTTCAGAACCAATATAACTAAAATAAAATCCGCCTAGATTGCCAAAATACCCAAAATACCGTCAGCTTAAGGCCAGTAATGGTATCACAAAAAATCATGGCCCTGTATGACTCGCAGTTTAGTTTTAGAGAATTCTAACCTAACTAGATTTTTTGTGAATGTTTAGTTGTGTATTTTTTTTTTACTCTAAACTTGCTTATTAGCTAACATGCCCATTGAGTCAATTAATTAAGTTAAGTCTGTACAATTAATTTTGAATCAACATTATTATTTATTTTCTAGTCATCTATACCGATAAAACTTAGTTCAGTAACTTCTGCAAGTTTATTTCTTTAATGCTTAAAATGGTTATAAACGATGACAAAAAGATTTTAAAAATTTATTTTTAAGTTTTAACATGGCAGAAATTTATTTTGTTTTAAATTCAAAACTTTAAACATAATAATACAATTGAGAAGTGTTGCTTTTCTTAACTTTTAACTGCTTTCCTGTAAAAGCAAATTTACACAAGTTAAACTAAATAAATTATACAAAATCAATTTCCTAAATACAAATAAAAAACCAAGTAAACAATTTTGTAATTCAACTAAAAGGTCAATTTACGACAAAGTAATCATTCAACCATCTAGTATTTTGAATAGTTTATGAGCCATGATAGTGATAATACGAAAATAATATTAAATCAACTATTTGGAATACAGCCATACACCCATACACCCATACACCCATACACCCTTACTCACATGCTTCTATTGTTAAAAGTGCCATAAATGCGTAATGTTTCATAAAAAGGTCTGCCTATTTTCCCTCAAGTACTCATATCTTAGTATGTGTGTGGTTGCAGCAGTATGAAAAATTATAAAAAAGCTAATCCTGTAAAATATTTAAAAACATATTGTAAATAATTTGCTTTATAGCCTTTCGATTTTACGACATTTTTGCGATTTTTATTACTTTTTTATGAAAAGGAAACACATTTTTATAATAAATTTTACAAATCTTTAGGTTAAAACATATACATATAAGAATGTTACAAACAAGAAGACCGATAGCTATATTGGTGACACAGTAAATACCCTTTTTTAAATAAAAGAAAACGGAAATAGTAAATGATTTAGTTGCGCATTTTTAGACATAAACGTCGATTTTTGTTAAATTACACAGATTGTGTGTTAAATTAAATCATTACAATTAAATTATCAGGTGTCCAACCTCTTAAAAAATAGTAACTTTGAACTGTAATTATTAGCAGTAGTCTGCCCTGAAAAGTCTTCACTAAATCAAAAACGTCCGCGATAGATAATTTTTGGTAAAAACATTACAAAGACAGACTCAAACAAAAACTTATTATTCGACGTCAAAAATGTGCGGGGGCTGTGCTAAGCCGTCTATCAGCAGTTTCAATGCAGTTCTCTGAGTAAACGTCCTAATAAACAGACACCCCGAGGCCGCCCAAGGCCCAATTTGTCATTGCATTTCTACCTTCTAGTGCTGTGACGTAGAGCTTCCGGAGTATATGGGGGCTCCAGACGGCGAGGTTCCTGGAACCTGAATCTGGAAAAACAGATCTGTTTAATTACACAGTACAACAGCCAATCTGGGGGGTGAGAAATTCCAAGTCAGGGTGATGGTACTAGGTCAGTATAATAAAACCCTCAAAGGGTTTGGCGTTCGTATGTGTCAGTTTTTTTTATGACCTTTTAAATTTTTTCCTTATCTCGATGTTTTTTCGCTTAGTTGTAACATTTTGGCAAAAACGTAGTTTTTTTTGAAAAATTAAGAATTACAATTTCTTTAATCTCTTTCTATACCGTTTTCCTATATGTGCAACACTTTCGAAGTTAAAAATGAATGTATGAAGGGAAAAAAGTATTTTTTGCCTAAAAATTTAAATATTTTTTTTTTAAATTCATAAAAAATCCAAAATGGAAAAAAGTTGCAAAACTAATTACTTTCGCGAAAAGTCACATAACTCATGAGAAAAAAAGGCATAGATCATGAAAATCGATGCACGCGTTTCTCATTTATTCAAATGAATGAATTTCAAAAATTTGCTCCAGATATGCATAACATTATTTGGAGAAAACATTGACACTCACAAGCCGAACTCTCTCATATTTTTCTACTGTACTAAAAGAGAAATATTGATGTGGCAACACTGGTTCTGTAATGTTTATTATTTATTATTATTATTTTTTATTTTTTCAAACTCATTTTAATAAAACAAAAACTTACAGATATAGAGGCAAAAAGTCGCCGAGTGCAATAATTGCGGAAATTTGCTGGTGGAGTAAGCTTGTGTGGCAAGACAAAGATGATCTTGATGATAAAGAAGAAACTAATGAATGCGATTAATGCGATGCCACTAGTCCCGAACAACCACCATCGAAAAAGTCCAGGCAATATTTATTAAAATAAATAAAAATAAATAAATAAAATAAAAATAAAAAATTATAAAAATGTTTACTTAATTTTTTTCGTAGTTTATGGCCAGAAGTCTGGAGTTATTAGGGGAAATTTATAAAAAAGGCCGATAAATGAAACTTTTTTTAATAAAAACAAATATCAATATTCTTGTCAAAATGGGATACCTTCACTTAATTGTAAATAAAAGCAGAACGCGTTAATCGATTTCTATGATCTATGTCGCATTTTGTTTATAGGTTATGTGACTTTACATTAAATTAATAACACTTGATCCTTTTTTCCGTTTTGGATTTTTTATGAATTTAAAAAAAAAAATAATTTTTAGGCAAAAAAATATTTTTTTTCTCCACAAATTTATTTTTACTGGCAAAACTGTTGATTATAAAGAAAAACGTTATATGAACGGATTAAAGAAATTGTAATTCTTAATTTTTCAAAATTTGTTTCTTTAAAATCGGACAAGTGGTTCTCGAGTTATGTTAAACTACGTTTTTGCCAAAATGTTACAACTAAGCGAAAAAACATCAAGATAAGGAAAAACTTTAAAAGGTCATAAAAAAAACTGACACATACGAACGCCAAACCCTTTGAGGGTTTTACTATACTGACCTAGTACCATCACCCTGACTTGGAATTTCTCACCCCCCAGACAATAATCCCAAAAATGTTGCATAGTGTTATAGGTCTTTCGATACAAATCTCCGTTCGATACAAAATCCGTTTATTGTGGAGGTCCCTTCGGGATACACATGGTGGCTGTGGTTTGGACCAAGATTTGCAGGTATAGTGCAAATTTGGTCTAGTTTGCTATTATAATCCCAACCGAAAAGGCACTAATCGAGCGTCAGGAATTTCACGGTCTCCAAAAACCCCTAAACATGGGTCAGGCTCCCATGTTCTATAAATTTTTACTCATTATGCAATACTCATTTTGGCTGGTCGACGCCAAATTTTCACCCAGTAGTAGGACCAACATGACAGGTACTGACGCTAAATATTAATTAATTTTTATCCCCTATATTGTCTTGCCACCAATCACCGCAGCTTGCACGGAACTTGTAACTGAAAGCGAAGAACATTCGTAGTCTGACCAGTGTCCAAACGACTAGTTAAATGGAATCCTGCTGCTCCACAGGCGCCATATGTTTCTGTAACCGGAAGGGTCTTCAAGGAGTAACGTGGTGGCTGTGGTTTGGACCTAAATTACAGAAAGAGCTACTTTTAGTCCGGTATACTATTATATTTCAGCAGATGCAGCAAAAAGTGCGACGTTAGTTTAAATGGTCTCCAGCTCCTAAACATTAAATTTTATAAAATTTATGACTTTATTTGCCAATATTTCGAAATGACTTCTCTCAGATACGAGTATGTCTAAGAAATTTAAGCTTATTTCGCTTTTTGATTGATTTCGTATGAAAATGTCGGTAAAACTTATGTGCTTTTGAATATCTACATACATAGTATATGTATGTCTGAGAGATTTTTTCAATTTCGTACAGATATAAAACAGTTGTCTTAATGCCCATTTGTTTTGGTTATAAGGGGTTTTTCAACAAGGGACGCTACAAAAGTAGAGCGACAGGGACAGCAAACGACGCCATATTTCTTGCCGCTCTTTTGACATTTCTCTTCAGTAAGGTTTGCCATTTCACGATGGAAAGATATACGAGCCAACAATGAGTCGAAGATTTACTACCGAAATTTGGAGTCAGTGGCCTCAACGTTAAGAGCGCTACGTCCAATTTATTGTCATCATAATCGTCCTAGCAGATCAACAATTGAGCGTCTAGTGGATAAATTTGAATCCACAGGCACAGTACAAAATGTGCCCGTGCCAGTGAGACAAATAAGTCTCTCCGTACTGTCGAGAATATTGCTGCCGCTGAGGCTTCAGTTGAAAAAATCCCAAATGTGTCTCTCACACGTCGTTCTCAAGCGTTGGTCATCTCTGTGACGTCGTTGTGGCGAATTTTGCGAAAAGATCTTGGCCTACATCCTTACAAGATCAAATTGACGCAAGAACTGAAGCCGCTTGACCACCAGAAGCGTCGTATGTTCGTGAATTGGGCCCTTTGTAGCGCTCTTATGTAAAAAATCTTTATAATGAAAAACTCCTAGTGAGTTCTAGATCGCAGTCCACAGTGGAGCAGAATCAAAATATTTAGAAAATAACTCAGCCATTTGTAAGGGTTTAGGCTGATTGATTCAATATGGATATGAAATTTAAAAAAAAAAAACATAAAATCGCAGAAAGTCTGCAACATTAAGGTAAAGGAAAACCCACAATTCCCAAAATAAATGCAAAAAACCCCAAAATTGGAATTTTTTAGCTTTTGCCCATAAATTCCACATAAGGACTAGGGGTCATGAAATACTTTCAGCAATAGTTGGGAGTATATATAGTTTTATTACGACAGTATTCTTTTTCCGATTCCAGCTTTGGGATTTAAGAACATATAGGCTAACCTCAAAATTTCGATGTAAAATAGGTTAAATTGAAGGACCTTCATCTTCTACAAAGTTGATCAATTTTACACGAAATTTGATTTAAACGTACGTACATACTGTTAGCTTACAAAAAGATATCAAATTTTTGTATACCTTAAGAAAAATTTTTTTATTAAAAAAATAAGGATAAAAAAATAAGAAGAAATTTTAAGAAAAAAAAGAAGCTCTAAATGGTCCGAGGTACCCAACTTTAAGACATAGCGCCGCCCCTGGCAAGTGGATGACGCCCACCATCAAAACTTAAGCTAAGATACTCTTCTGCTATACTAATGCCAAATTCTGGATCAATCGGCCCAACCCTTTACAAATGGCTGAGTTATTTTCAGAATATTTTGATTCTGACCCACTGTGCTGTCGTTTAATTTTTACTTACTTAATATTTTTACATTTTTTACGAACAACCGCAGCAGGACAACATTAGTAGTACAGTCGACATGTCGGAATATCTATTAGAATTTTTAACAATAGAATTTCCATTTTAGATTTCTATCAGACATTTCCTTCTTCTTTTTTTCTTTTTTTTTCTTCTGTCTATTTTTAGGAGATTTACTAAAGCATACTACTTTATGGGTCCCTTTTTGACTGCTTAATACCTTATTGATTTTCGGGTACTATATTGGTAATTTAAGACTTGTTTACTTACACAGATGTGTCTAGCCATGGTACAAAACCTTAAGTTAGCCACTGTTCTGGACATTCACTCCCAGTCTCAGCCTTTATTCAGCCACAGCCAGCAAATATCTCGATTTTCATCTTGGACAGACTTCTATGACCTGTTACTAATGCAGTTAACACGTTTATGGTAGCTAGATTATATCCAAGCAGCTCTTTGGTCTTTCTGCCAACTTGTAGTCAAAAAAACTTCTTTGGTTGAAATGGAACCTACAACCCTGGACTTGATAGACTGCCACACTAACAGCCATTTTACCGATGTTAGACAGTTTTTTGGCCTTTGTTGACATTGAGATTTGCAAACTTAATAACAAATTTAAATTCCACATTCCGACCAACAACACCAGATGCTGTAAAAAACTTAAAACTTTTATGCGCATACTTATGCATATACCTATACATACGCATTTCTAAAACACACATCTGCTGCTTTTTTATGGCCAAAATGTGAACGGCATGTAAAAACATGCCCATAACACACATTTAACATCTTTGAACTAAACAAAAATGTATTTGTTAGAATAAATACCCATCCGCACATAAACTGATACAAATATAAAACTAGTAATCATTGGAAAATATGCGTATGTGGTTGGAATAGTTGGAATAATAGTGGTAAAATTTAACCGCTTTACAGCACATTTACATTTCACTTTATTGATTAAAAAAGCAGCATTTATTTTTATTTCAACAATAATAATGCAAAGTAAAAACACATACATATGCACATATAATTAAACCTACACACTCGTACATACATAGATTTATAGATGCCTGTTTATTTGCGTATGATCGTGTATATAGAAATGCTCGGTTTGGTTGTGTACAAGGTCCATTTACTCTTTATAGATAAATAATTTTATAGTTTCATTTATGAAACCAATTATCCTTTTTCCAACTGCTGTTGGTTTTCTTTATTTTCGAAATGGATACAACTACAAATACATGCATGTGTGTACGTGCCTGCCGTAAATATAAATGTTGCGAGAAAACATAAAATCTAAAAAATGCACGCACTAATAATAAAGAAAAACTATAAACCAACAAACAGCCCTTGATGATTTATTTATAGGCTTAAATATGATTAAAAAGCCACCATAAACTAACATTATTGTTATTTTAATTTCAATTTAAGAGCATTAAATCTTCTAACACATATGTACGTGTATGTGATTCGATTCTGTTTCTATAGAAACACATGGCTTAAATTTATTTTTATATGGAGCTCAGTTGAATAATTTTTTATGAATTTACTGTATAGGGTGTCCGCCGGGAAGGTATACTGCTCGCAGTAATTACATTGTAATCCTGCCTGTATGCGATGTGGCACTGTCTTGTTGAAACCACATGTTAATCAAGCCCAAAGCAGTTGTGGCGTAAAAAGATTTCAATCATATCACGATATCGCTCCCCATTCACAGTTACCATTTCACCGTTTTCGTAAGGTCCAATGATTCCTCCAAATTGTCACCAGACTGTCACTTTTAATGGATGCTGATATGGGGGTTTGAGGGTTTTCCATTGCCCAGAACTGACTATTCACATATCCATTCAAATGAAAATGTGCCTCGTCACTCATTATGATTTTTTCATGAAAATCGGGGTTGTCACGTGCGAGCTGTAACATCATATGTACGGCGGCGTAAATGGTCTTGTGGAAGAAGCTCTTGTGTCAACTGAATCTTAAATGGAAACAAATGGAAATCCTTGAGCAAAATTGTGGCCAAAGTTGTTCTTTGAAGATCAAGCTCCGGAGCACGGCGTCGAATTGAGGTTGATGGATTATTTTGAACACTTTCTTGTGATCCATGCTTGGGCCTATCACCTACAGACCCTCTTGCTTCGAAATAAATCACTAAACGATAAATAGTGCGTTTTGTTGGCACGTTGTTTCTCGCAAAAATTTCACGTAACTTTCTCATCGTCACAGTAATCGATGATTAATTTTGATAAAATGTTTTAACGATTAAAACAAGTTGTTTTATCGAATATTTTTCCATAATAAAATATAAATAAATAATAAAATTGCCACGTCTCTACTTCACGACTGCCAAATATGAACTTAAAATTATGTTGATTTTGACTTGACTTCAACAATTACCTATGTATGTATAGAAGTGTTATTCTTTGCCGAATCGACCGATATTTTCACGATGTCTTCGTTTTGGCTCAAAATAACGAAAGCATGTTTATTAGTCCATCTTAAAACAAGAATATGATATCCAAAATATTTTTTTACAAACATTTTCTTTCTTTGATAGTAATTATTTTTTGGTTTTCTGAATAGGCTTTTTGAAAGCTTTGAAAAAATATTTTTTTATATGTATGTCTCAATCAAAGCTGTTAAATTTCGATAACGATTAGGAATTAATTAGAATACATTTAAAAAAAAATTTATTGATTACATAGTTCTCTTTTTAACAATTTCTGATAGCTAATTGATAATCGACAAGTAATGTGGATTACTTTAAATTACAACAAAATCATCAAAAGTAATCAAAAAATTATTCGACCCCTTTAAAAGGTTACTTTTGATTCTTTTTGATTATAAAAAGTAATCTTTAAACGTAGGCGGACTATTTTTTGACTACTTTTGATTCAGATTACTTTGTCATTATTAGTCATCATAATCAACCGTGCGAAACTGAATAAAATCTTAATTTAATAATTACTTCACCTTTCAAAATACTAATATTACGATTATTAATCATTATTTAACAGTTATGGTTTAAATATATTTTAATAAATCATTCAAGTGCGACTGACACAGGAAGGGTTCCCTGCTATTTTTACTAAAGCTTTAAAAAACTCAGGTATTTAATTTTTTCATATCTTTTAGGGCACATTTTAAATTTCAAATAAAAGTCACATTCGCGAAAATTTCATCACCATTGGAACACCCTTTAAATTTTTGTAATTATTGTTATACCGGCCATGGTAACACATTTTCTATAAAAATATCAGGCGCCTATCTATTGCTGTTCAAAAAATAAGATAATATACGTAAAAAATATGTCACTGATGGAACAGGCTTTAGATATTAGTAATTGTTACAGCGCACTATAGGAAATGTTGCCCCTTTTTTTGGCCAAAATTAATTACAGGCAAACGACAGGACCAATTTGAATAATTTTCTTTTTTTTTACCTGACTTTTGGAGGACTATTAAGAGGGAGGGAGGGATCCTTAAAGTTTTGCATAAACTCAAAAAAACGTTAGTAAACTTATCTAAAAAATTAAGTAACAATTAGTTCCAAAGGGGTTTCCACGGTTATAGGTTTTGGTATCCAAGATTTTTTAGATCTTTGATAGATTCGCTAGTGTTCCAAAATGTTTTTTTACAATTTTTTTTTTCGAGTGTACTCTTACTTTTAAAGATAACAGTAGAAGTTTAGCTTACCTATTTAAAGAAGTAACAAAGTTATGTTTTAAAAGGATTTTATTCAAAAATTTGATTTTCGAGTTCCATTTTGTCAACTACGTAGTGTTTCTCTCGCTATGTATTGAATAACTCTGAATTTAACGCGTAGCATTCATCTGGAAAAATACGTTTTATATAAAATTTTGCAGATATCCGCAGTTGAAATTTAAAAAATCCGAAAGGTAATTGATTGTCCTAGAGAAATAATATGGTTTTATGGCTAGCATGTGCTAGCATTTATTTGGAAGTCTAAATAAAATTCCAATTCATAATTTCATAAAAATTATAAGTTCATCTTAAGGTCACTTTAATTTTTCCAATTTAATCGATCTAATAGATGAGTTTACCAACATATCATTCAAGTACTCAACTTCGACATTAGTGTCCATTATTTAGTTTTGGCAAATTATAAATTATTATTATGAAAACTTTTATTACAAGCAATCACTAAATTCACTGCACTCAATCGTTTTTTGATAACTAATTTATAAATCGCAAGCAAAACATGTGATAAAATAACAATCAAGGCGAATATATACAGGTGATTGCAGGGCTACAACAAGTACAATAATAAAAAAAAACATCAGGCAATTTGTTTTTACAAAATCTATGCCACTTGTCCAAAACATTCGTAGAAACAAAAAAAAAACAAAAATAAGTAAACAAAAATAATAAAAAAATTTCGGGCTGCAATAATTAACATACCAAGGAAGTTATTTTAAATCTTCAAATTGCACCCACGTATCTCTATTGGCACCATCTTTGAGAAAAAGCAAATGCGTTATATCATAACTTTTTTTTCAATTTCAACAACAAATTTTGGAATTTGGTTGTTGAATTTAACAAACAAGCTATCATTTTTTACTCATTAACTTTTACAATACCATTTGCATGATACACCGAACTCCGCTTATGAATATTTTTGTAGCACTTTCTTAATTTTTGTTTACATTATTTCTTTTTTTTAAACATCCACACAATAAACTATTAAAAGAAAAATTTTAAATTTAATTTCAAAATTATTTTTTTTTATTGAATTTTTTGACATTTCTAAATTAAGCAGATGATGAGAATTTTCGCCCGTGCAATCACCTGTTTAAATTCGCCTTGGTAACAATCAGTCAAGTCTTTCAGAAAATTTAAACAAAAATGTTTAATTTGTTATTGTTTTTTTATATTGAAGCAAAATAAAATACACTTAACCAAAAATTTGATTTTAACTTTTGGCCAAAAAAAATGGGTAGGCCTATAATGGGTGGCCTATATTGCAGCGGCCGAAGTACAACGTTTAAAAAATAAAGCTATTTACGTACAAATCATATCTCTGTCGGAACACCCTTTAATTTTGTTATTTGTTATAGCAGCCATAGCAATTTTCCTTCTCTGAATAATCAAGAGTCTACTTATTACGATTAAAAAAAGTCACTATACGTGAAAAACAAGTCACTTTTGGAACACTCTTTAATTTAATTAGCAGCCGTGGCAACACATCTTCTTTACAAATTGGAAGAGTCTACCTATTATGGTTAAAAAATTACGACATATTCATATAAATCAAATCATTGTCGTCACACCCTTTAACTTTTACTATTTGTTATAATAGCCGTGGTAATGTACCTCCTGTAAAAACTATTATCGTTCAAAACTAAGGCCATATACATGCAAATCATGTCACTATCGGAACACTCTTTAATTTTTAGGTTTAATTTTGTATACTTGCTTATAAAGCGAACATAGTTTTAATTACTGTCTGCAAGTTTTAAGTGGTTGCCTCCTACAGCTCAAGAAATACAGATATAAACGCAAATAACACGTCACTTTCGGAACAACCTATATGTTTTAGTATTTGTTGCTATATGGGCCACAGTTATACACCTTCTGTTGAAATATCACGAGTCTACCTCTTATGGTTCAAAACTTAGGCCATATACATACAATTCACGTCACTTTCGGAACACCCTTTAATTTTTAGGTTTATTTTCTTATACCAGTTTATAAAGCGATAAAAGTTTTAATTACTGTTTGTAAATTTTAAGTGTATGCCTCCTACAGTTAAAGAAATAAACACATATACGTGAATAACACGTCTCTATCGGAACACCCTATAAGTTTTAGTACTTGTTGCTATAGGGCATCAGTTATACATCTTCTGTGAAAATTTCAAGAGTCTATTACGGTTGCAGAGATAAAATACACTGACAGATGGACGGACAGATATTGTAGCGAAAACAATAGGGTTACATTTTTACCCTTTGGGTACGCAACCCTAAAGATCGGTTCAACGTGACAACTTTGTATTAATGTTTATGTAAATTCACGAACTATTTCTACCGACGATATTTTTCGTCTAAATTTAGATGACAAATTCAAAATCTATATCTCAAAAACATCATCAGCGATTTGGCGGAATTTTTCATGCTGGTAGGACAAATGCGTTTTTTCAATGAGTAAAAATTTGCAATAATTTCTGATATTCTTTGAAATATATATTATTTATCAAATATTGCACTTTTGGGTCATTCATAAAATTGCCTTGACTCCCTGAATCTAAATATAATTAAAAAAAAATTCTATCTCTTACAGTTTTTTTTAGCTATACAGTTATAAAAATAGAAAAATATCGCTTTTTTGCATATACGCTCGAGTTTGAAATATCTTCTAATTTAATGAAAAAATAGCAACTTGTGTTTAAAGTAAGTATTATTCATTAAAAATTAAGAAAATATGAAATTTTTTTATAAAAAAAATTATGTAAATTAAAAAAATATTGAAAAATATCTCAAAATTAAATTAAAAATTTAATTTGTTTTACATGAATCGTATCAAACAAATTAAAGGTTACTAAATCCTTTTTAAAATTAGTTTTTACTCAACTGCAAAAAAGGCAATATTTTTCTATTTTTATAACTGTATAGGTTAACGACTGTAAGAGATTTTTATAATTTTTTTAAATTATATGATTATTCAAAATATATGATGTTACCTGTCATATTCATTCAAAATTAAATATCTACTCCACCACATTTCTTCATAAATAGAAAAGACCTCAAGTCCATATTAGTAAGATACTTTACTAATTCTTCGTTGCTGCAGAAAGCGTTTCAATATGTATGCATCATTATAAACTTATTTACCTTGCGGTTTTTATTTAAATTTTTATTTAAATTATTAAAAAAAATCTATGCCGAATATTAAGAATATGTATAAAGATTTTACGTTAACAACAGCTGGCAATTTCAATGTTATTCATAAATCTCTCATTTAAAAATATTTAAGTTTTTTCTTTTATTTTTAGTTTCATTTTATTTTCATAAATCTTTAGCCATCAAAACACATGTTCCCACACAGACAGAGATGGGATGAATCGATTAACTTGTTATTTTTTTTTGTTTAATTGAAAATACTACATTACTAACGCTGTTTAATATGTATATTATATTAGTTTACAAATTACTTCAGAGCTTAATAAGTGATTATATTTATCCCCCATGCGCTTCGCTACACTCATCCACAAAAAAACACAATAAACACTTGGAAGAAAAGTATGGCCAACCTTTAACTTGAAAACGCACGCTATTCTCACATCGAAAATGGTTTAGTTTATGTGAAAGGTGCGACGTCTACGTTTTCCATAAAGTTATTTGCTGGACTATACGTATTATCACGATAATAATTTGTTATTTTTTAATGGACCACTTCAACTAAAGACTCTACCTATTATAGTTCTCCAGGATATAATGGCCTCTCTTCAATTACTTGAGGAATCTCAAAACCCCAAATACGACAATTTTGTTTATTAACATACCCACCGAGTGAGAAATGTGCTTCATCGCTGAAGAAAATTTTGTTCGAAAAATCGCCGTCCACCGCCTGTTGATCAAACACCCATTCCACGTATCTACGACATGGTCAGCTGGCTTCAGTTGTGTTGTTGTGTGAGCTGGACTTTATATGGATGTAGGCGTAGATCCATATGCAAAATACGCCATAATGTGCCGTAAGACAGTCCTAATTCCTGAGAACGACGAGGAATCGACACATTCGGGTCTTCGGCAACACCTTCACTTACAGCAGCAATACTTTCAGCGGAACAACCGAAACGATGATGCACAGTCCTTACAATATCTGTAACCAGTCTCTTCAAATTTCTTCACAATTTTGCCAATTGCTTGCGTAGTTGGACGATTATGTAAACGATAATCTGCTCTTAAAGCACGATATGTGGCTGTGCCAGAATCACCATTTTTGTAGTAAGTCTTAATAATTTTTATGCGTTTTGTGATAGCTAAGCGATTCATTTTCGTCAATGTCAGACTTTCATCTGAAAATAAAAAAATTGGTTTAACAACTTAGTTTGACAGATGTCGAATTCCAGCCCTATACTTTTGAAACCACGAAATGAATAACTCATTATCTTCTGGATCGCTACATCCGTCATCAGCATTCTTTGTATCTATCTACAAGGTAGTTTTAATTCATTTTACATTTAAACAAACTTATCAAATAAATAGGATATGAGCAATTTAAATTATATTATATTTCTTATATTTCATAGGCTTTTTGAAATTGTTTTACACTCTTAAAAACTATTTCTTTTATATTATACTACCAAGCAAAAAAAAATCTGTGATTTTTGTTTGTACTGCCGAACTGTGTTTGTTTCAGTCAAGGTATAAATCTGCTTGAACTCGCCCAAGCTCATTGTTATTTTGTTCAACATTTGCTCATACTTATTCACGCTTGCTTATGGAAACTTGCTGGTCTTCGCTGTTTATTATGTACAGTAATGAATTTAATGAAATATTATAATAAGCGACTTATGAGCTTCGTTTTTTGTGCTCATAGAGTGTTTTTCTAATCCTGGAAAAGATCATACAAAGGTGATTGACCTATAGGCCAATAAGTCTCTTGTCAAATATGTTAAAATTATTTAAGAAAATACTAATTACTATGCTGAGACCAATTTTGAACGAAAAAGGATGTATTGCGAACCACCACTTCGGTTTTAGAAGTCAGCACAGCACTATTGAACAAACGCACATATTAGTAAACGTAGTAAAAAAGGCTTTCGAGGAAATAAAATATTGTTTTGCACTCTTCATAGACGTTTCTCAAGCGTTCGATAAATTATGTCATTGAAGCCTAGTTTACAAGTTAAAGAAAAATCTGCCCACTAATTTTTATAAATTGTTAAAAAGCTATTTAACTGATCGTAAGTTTAATTAAAGCTGGAGTTCCCCAAGGAAGCATTTTAGGACCCGTTTTATATTTGCAGTATACATCCGATATGCCAACTAGCAGTCGAGCCCACACATCAACACAACGACACCGCTTTTCTAAGCATTCATGACAGCCGCCTTGTAGCATCGAAATACTTATTAGACCACATTTCTCATTTGGTCCTATAGAAGCAAAATTGATCCAAATGAAGCTAAAAGCAGTGCAAATACATTGGCTAATTGGCAGAAAATCAAACCTGAGTATAGATTGAAAACCTCTACTTTATAATTCAATCCTTAAACCAATATGGAGCTACGGCTCTCTGTTATGGGGTACTGCCTCCTCAGCTTCAAATTTAGAAAAAATTCAGAGGCGCCCAAATAGGATTTTACGAATAATTACAGCTGGATCCTGATATATTAAAAACTCGAACATCCACAAAGATCTAAACGTGCCACTAGTTGAGGCAGTAATAGCTAAACATGCAACAACTTATCTTAAGAAGCTTGAAACGCATCCAAACCCGCTGGCCCGCAACATCCTGAATGATCGTGGTTACGTTTGACTAAGTTCTCTTTTACTTTTAAGATTTTAGCACCTGTTTTTAGTTTATATAATTATAATTTGAAGATATAATAAATAAATAATATGAAATAAAATTTGTAGTGTTAGCTGCGCCTGCCACTTCGTGAGCGTCCTTGCAATTTTGTGTTCGATTTTGCTTTGAAAGCAATCCACACCAAAAATCCTTACTTTTTTAGTGCTACCTTAAACTAGACTTTAGTTATGGATGGGTATTTACACTATAAAACAACGCCATCTGTTGCTAAAATAAAGTATAATTATCCGATTAGTGCTTTAGTTATGGTTTATCTATTTACTTTATTACTAAAGTAACTGCGTACTTTCACTGCTTTTTCTCCACTTTCTCTAGGAAATAAAATATCTTTGCGAAAAAAAACTATCCTATATTGGAATTAGGATACTTAGGTACCTCCTCACAAAATTTTGTTAAAATCCATCAAGTAGTTTTTACGTGATACGAACACAAATTAAGAACGACAGACAGACAGACAGACAGACAGACAGACAGACGGAAATGAGTTACTATTATATTATGAATATGTGTAGATTCATATCCATGGAGTAAACAACACTGTGCCGGAATTTTAAAACGGACAGTTTATAACAACTTTGCACTTACTAATTTTTCAATTTCTAATGAAGAGTTTTTCTTCAAAAAACTACCAATTCGCTGACTAAGTCTCTCAAAAGTATTGTAATGTAGCTTATGAAAGTGAACTTTCAATGCGTTTTTATAAACTTAAGGCCGGGGCACATAGAATCCATCATCCGTTATACGTCGTCTTTTTTAACGTACAAGAAAGTTAAAATATAGCTTTTCTAATGAGTGTTGTCACAATCAGTACGTCTCCGGGCAACATTTAAAATTTGACGTACGTTGAAAGCTATAAATAGGTTTCTCTCTCTTAATTTTTGTGTTGAGTGGAAGCAAAAATAAAACAAAATACAACAAAATAATTTAATTTAATAGAGTAAAAAGCCTTTCTCGATTTTCTTTTAATATCCGGTAGCAAAGTACTCATTGTGTTAACTTTTTCCGTTATTACTTTGATTTCAGTTGAGTACATCAGAGTATAACGTATAAGGGTTTCTATGTGCTTCGGCCTTTAGTTAGCATACTCCCATGAATGCCAAGTGTCACTCAAAAATACAAAATTGAAATTATTTTTTTAAACACATCTATACAAAATATTTCAAATGGTGGATTGTTGTTCAAGTCCAATGTATATGTATGTATGTATGTATGTATGTATGTATGTATGTATGTATGTATGTATGTATGTATGTATGTATGTATGTATGTATGTATGTATGTATGTGTATGTATGTGTGTATGTATGTATTTCTGTATTGTGAATAGTTTTTAGAGAAAATAGTATTTGGATTTCCCAGAAACTATAATTCTTTAGTAAACGCATTGTAGTTTTGGTATTTAACTGCTTTTTATTTTATGTTGGATTTTGTGTCTAGTTTTAATTAATTTAAGTAATGTTCTGAGGAAAATTTCATTAGTTGGCATTTAAAAAGAAACATTAAAAACAAATATGCATAATGTTTTTAATGGCTTTTAGTACTTAAGGAAGCAAAATGTAGCAAATGCCAACATTTTATTTTTTTAAGGGTTGTTGATAATTTTTAGTGTAATGAAGTTTTAATTTCAGTTACTAACTAAGGTAAATCAAATAAAATGCCTCTTGGTAATAAAAAAATATTATTTCAGGTTAATTGTAATTAACTGAAATTGGTCGTTAGAAGGGTAGGGTAGTCTGTTTATCTACTATTATTAAAAAATTAATAAGACAAAAAACAAAGTGATACCTGTAAATCTAAAGGTCAAGTACCTTTGCAAACATCTTGATCAAGTCTTTACCTAGAAAAAACACGAAAAAGCTAAATTGAGACAAATAAAGTTTAAAGCGGTGTAAAATAATTGGCTAATTGACTTAAAACTCAACCTTACAGCCAAACCTAAATAAGCGCTAAGTTAACGTCGAAAATTCTCATGTACATACAAAATATATAAATGTATAAAATAACTTAAATCGCGCGACGTCAACGCTTTGTAGTAGGAAAAAATAAAACAAAACCTAACTTTTTGCATACGTTTGCAAAGACAAAAACTTTTCAAATATTTTTGTAAACGTTTCGTACATGACCAAAACCAAACGTATTCCAAATAATCAGCAACAAATTAAAAAAATTATGCAAATTGTCTTACAACATCTCTCAAAAATGCATTCATAGATTGATACATTCTCTGCCGTATTGAGCATTTCACTAAGAAAACATTAGCAAAACATATTTTCACAAGACATTTTTGCTTTGTTCCCATTGTATCCTATTCTACCTGAGTACGTTTAAATTAATGTGCAGTTCGTGTTTACGACTAAAAACAATACAAAAGTAAATGGCACAATCTTTTACTTGTAAGGTTAAGGTGGTTGGTAGCTGGGTCAAGAATTTGAATGGATAGTTAGTGGTTAAAAAGACTAGTTAAAGACTAGTCGTTAACAGCTCTCCTAATCCACGGTGGAACAGTATAAGCCAGGGATGCGTGTTTAAGAGGGTGATGGCCTTTAGTATGTGAACTTAGGATAGCGGTTGACCTATAGCAGCATAAGGAGCTATGTGTGGGTGGACATAGTTTTCTCCAATAATAGCCTAGGAAATAATTTAAAAGGGATGGACAGGAACGCCTCGCAAGGGGTGAACAGGTTAATCTCTAAAGGTTCTCCTATAGCGTTTAACCGGGATTTTGCGATAGGTATGGACAAGGAAGCCTCATTAGAGGTGGAGAGGTCAATCCCTTTAAGAACTCTGGGTGTCACTGGCCAAAGGAGGATATCGAAAGAGAATGGCAAAGAAACATCGCAAGGGGTGGGCTGGTCAGTCTATGAAGATACTCCTGCGGCTATGAAGGTAAATGTGGATGAATTGGACGCACCTGGCCCTGTGGGTTTAGGTAAATCCTTTTCGGAAGCAGACACCTCAAAACGTTGCTTCAACGTCGAGTCGGAGTCTCTACAGCTCATACCTAAAAGTGAGAGGCAGAGGCAGAAGAGGAGACGTGGAATGGAAAGAGGCTGAGCCGTCAGCACACATTGTGTGTGAATGTCCAGCACTGGCTGAATTCAAGATTAAAGGCTGGTTGTAGCACGTGACTCAATGTAAGTAGGTTGCCGTAAATTATATTTCGTTTGCCTGTAATCAGAGAGGACGGAATGGGGTCGACCCATTATAGCAGTGGTCTGCTTCAATATTCCCCCAACACATAAAATAAATGGCACAATCGTTCTCATTGTATCTGTTTTGTTTTTATTGTACTCAGTGCAATAAGCAAAACAAAACGAATGCAAACGTTATTTATTTTGTTATCCTGATTTTCATACATTCCTTTACAATTCGATTCTTAAACCAATGCGAAGATATGTCATCTGCCTTAAAACGCATTCAATATTCGTTGATCTGTAATATACTTAAGAATCTTGGTTTTTATTAATTTAGGGGAGATATTGAAGTAGACCATTAACTTTATAGGTCACGTTTTGAGCTCCTTCAGAATTCGATGATTGCATGAGTCGGGTTGAAATTTACAAATTCCTTACATTACTCATGACTGTAGTTACTTTAGACTGTCGACTCGTAACTGTCCATGTTTTTCTTTATCACAGAGTCTTTTGTAGTAGTTAGCATTTATCTAAGGCTTAGATTCTGTATGGAGAATCCTCAATACTGGAAATTCACAGACAATGCTACCATTTCAACTTCTTCCAGGCGAGGTCTACAGCCTACAGTCTACAATAGAAGTTTCCATGACCTTCCAATAACGCAGTAGTACAGTTTAAGGGACCCCTATTATATCCAAGCACCTTTGTGATTTCCTGCGTAGCGAAACTTAGAGCACAGTCAGTCTATATGCTGTAGCCTTCCTTCACATCTTTAGGTTTAAAGAGTCTATCCATGGTAGGACATTTGCTCGCACTAGGAAATTCCCCAATGTATTCCTGCGCTTATGTTTTTTTTTTGACCCACTTTAACGTTATCTCATCTACTAAGGCACATCTGTTTAGTATATCGACCATAGAAAAGAAGTATCAAGGCCGATTTAATGCTTTTATCTTAGCGGATTACTGCTGAAACTTGAGAAGGAAAATATTATTTTCTTAGCATTTCAATAATCTTAGTTTGGTATTAAATTGATTGGATTTGTTCCGCCATTAAATAAAATACTGTTGTCATACTTTTCGGTGAAGACCATCGTCACTGGCTGTTGTTTTGGTACGTTTGGCGAGCGCTTTCGATGTGAAGACATCATTTTCAAGCAGCGTTTAAGATGGTACTGCAGAGTTAGTATTACCTGCTTTAGTATAAATAGTAATGGGTTTAGCTAATTGTTCATTATGGTGGTGTTAACTTAAATGGTCTTGTACAGGTAGATTGCTTGCTACCTGTTATATTTATATGAGGTCAGTTGATAATTTAGTTTAGGGCTCACCAAACGTACCAAAACAATAGCCAGTGACGACGGTCTTCACCGAAAGGTATGACAACAGAATCTTAGTTTAATTTGAAAATCAAATAATAATTGGCAAAAAAATATTAATGCAAGTAAATGTTTATTTTAGAACAGTGTTGCCTCTGGTGTTATTTAGGCACATTAGTTTTGCAGCTTGTACAGCCATTTATATTAATCGTATACATTGCGACTATTTAGTTGTATACAGTAATAACGCTTTGAAATGTGTTATTGTAAGTAGAAATGTATTAGAAAAACCGAACTCATGTCCATATGCTTTGGTACTCAACATACTTACCACAGAATCCAGAACACCTTCAGTGTTTTTTACAATGCATTTACAGTTATAGATATTGAACCAATCAATTTTTTTTATCTTATTAGATCTAGCTACTTTTAACGACCGAAGTTTTTTCTAAAACTAAGTGCTTTTTAAATTTCTTATTTTTAGATTTTCCTGGTTGCTTACTCACCAAGGGCTACAGTATACTAAATTTAAAATTACTTTTTATAGTGCAAGTTCTAAAACTAGCGCTGTAACTACAGACTGGTACGCTACGCCAGATACAAATTTATCGTTTTCATATAATTCTCTTTAGTGCTATTCACTAACTTAAAACAATACGACAATCGTGATATTAGTCAAGAGACTGCATGATTCATTAACTACTTTTTAACGACATTAGACAAAGCTAATTTTCTATTATTAGTCATTTGTAACAATAAAGGAATAGAAAAAAAACAACAAAATTTTGTGGTGGAATTTCTATCCATTAATTAATTTAATTCGACAAAAATTTCAATCGTTTTAATAACTTTGTGAAAGGTAAGTAAAATAAACAACACGAAAATAATTGACGTTTATTTAACGATAAGACACATGTCACACATTTTTTTGTGTTAGTGGTCCCAGGTTAGAATAAAAATACACCATTAAACTAATGGGCATCCAAAAAATCTATTTGCGGATAATGCAGTAGAGTGAAGTATACGAAAAAATCTTTACATCGAAATAAAACCTTAATTTCTTTTAAAGAATTTCCCCGTGAAAAAAGTTGAAATATTTTATTTTTAAAATTAATGTAATAAATCTGATTTCTAATCACTTTATAAATTAGCCTTATAAATCTCTCACGCTATTAACAAACAGGCGAAGAAAATGATATGAATACGTATGACAGATTTAATACTTAGAATTTAACATTTGAAAATGCGAGATTGACAAGGAAATTGTTTTAAAAATGACAAGTTTGCCATACTTAAGTTTTAAAAAATTACAAGATTAAAAGAACAATATCTTTCCACTATAGTGAAGAGATAACTCAGCACAACAAAATGAAATTTTCCTCCAAAACAACTACGTATAATAAATTGTGTAATTTAAAATAATAAATATATTTTTTACGTGTTTGTGAATGTCCCCTTAAATACACACAAAAAACTTATCATTAAATCAAAAAAAAAAAAAAAAAAAACAAAAAAATAGAGCCGTCTATTAAATGCGAAAGACAAAGTCGTTCCAAACAACGCTTCCATCAGCGACCTCACACACCGGTGCACCAACATCAATTGGAGCAAATCAAAACGCAATACTTAAGCCATCAGCACGATATAACAATTGACCGTGATACAGTTCTAAAGATAAATCGCTTGGCATCACGAAGGAATTTGCATAAACGCGAACACAGCTGGCCACCAACAACAATGGAAAATGCTTCTACCTCTATTGAACAGCAAAATCGTGTTGAGAAAAATGGTACAGTTTTAAGGCAGGAACAGCAGCACATCCGTAGCACATCGATTGACAATGCTTTACAATTCGATGAAACCGTTTGTAAACGTCATGGCATTGATACAATACGAGAAAAATTTAACAGTCCCACTAGAATAATTGAACCAACGGCACAAGAGGTTAGAAAAAGAAGGCAACAACAAAAGTTGCAGCAACAAAAACAAAATAAAACCAAGGGTGACGGTCGTGTTGATAGTTGTGATACAAAACAAAGTGCTACAGCAACTAAACCCAAACAAATGGTTAATTTAATAAAACATGAAGAACTATTGAGAAAAAATTCTCCAAATAAATCGGCCCCCATGTCAGATGCCCAAAAAGCAAATGAAAAAAGTGATTTGATGAAAAATATCAGCCAGCTTGGTCAACCTGAAATGAAGATAGACGAAAAAACAGAACCTAAAAGGTATGAAGAGGATGAAATATTTAAAATTACTACTGTACCCATAGAAAAGGGATTTTCTCATCCTGAAACAAAAGCAGCTGATGAAGACATTGGTCTGGTAGAACCTAAGAGACAATATTACGAGCAATTAACTTCTTCCAAGAAATGGCACAGTTATGAAAATCTTAATGCAGTGGCAAATGTTAAACCCATTGCAAGATCTTTGCCTCTTCAAACGCATAAACGTCAAACATATTCCCTTGAAAGAGGAAGAGAAGCTAGACAACACCACAAACAGCTGCCACCTCAAAAACCACGTACTACACCAAAACTGCAAAGACGTTCTATGAAATTGGCCACAGAAATAAAAATTTCATATGATACCGATGCTCAGCAGCACAATATAGAAGTCAAATCTTTAAATCATCCTAAAAAACAAAAATCTGCTTCAAGTTTAACCCCAACTACTAGCCAAGATGACTTGGAGCATATACCATTACCGGCTATACCGGGAAACTGCAGCGATAAACCACAATGTGATTTTAATTCTGATGCAAAATCTTTTAAAGAACGGCAATTTTATGATGATTCTTGCATATTCTTGCGATCCATAGACTTGCAAGACAATAAAGTGGCTTACATACCAGCTGCCATTACAATAGTGCCCTCGCCAACGGAGGAAATAATGCAACAGTGGATGGAATCCAGTAATCTTAAGGCCCACATTAAAGGGGTTAATAGTATTGAGGCAACTAAAGCCACAGCAACAAAGACCTCAAATGAATTAAACGATAAAAATAAAAATGTTATATCACAGTTAAAACACGATTCTGTTAAAGCAGTAGCAAAGCCGAAGGGCAATAAGCCCCAACAGAGTGAGGAACAACATCAGCAACGACAATATCGAAATGACAAGCAAAATGCTGTTGATACGAAAGCTAAAATAGACACGTATGTAACGCACTTGCCAAGCACACCCAACGGCATCCACCTAACACGTCATGCAGGTGTCAACGCTAAATGTAAAACACAAATGAATAACAAGACAGACAACAAGAAATCCGCTTCCATCTCAACTAAAACAGCAACAAACGAATTTCCACAACATGCTAGAGCCCCTGGGGTCACACATTCAAATGCAACATCGAATGTATGCAATAAAGCTGCAAAAGAAGATGACAAGACTCAGCAACAAGGTGTTTTCTATACAGATGGTGAGTATGTTTATGGTCCGTATGATCCCCACAATGGTAAACCACTTGCTCATGCCACCGTACGTTCCATGCAAGCTGAGCAGCAAGAAAAACATCAGCAGTTACATCAGCAAACCGAAATTAAAAAGAACATTGAAGCGGAAACAAAAAGTCAGCATAAAAATGAAATTGCCAATCTAACAGCAAAATATGAAAATATACAAAAATCCATAAACGAACACCTAAGGCAAATTGATGCCTATATTGAAAATGCTAAAGCGGCTTTAAAATCTACCATATCATCTGGCAATAAGTCTGAATCTGCAGCATTATTCCAGCACTCACATACACAACCATACAACAACCATCTTCCTCATTTTGAACAGCAACAGCAAGAAAAAACTGCAACCGAAACTCCTCTAAAGGAAATTTTGAGAAAAATAACTGACATCATGCAGGAAGTGAAACCTTTATACCGGAACCAAAAAGCCACACAACAAACATGCATACAACCAACAAGCACATCTGCACAACTAGATGAAGAAGAAAATATGCCCATAGTGGATAAAGTTTTAATGGACCTAAATATGTTGTCCAAACATTTAAGTGAATTTGATAAGAACTCTGGTGAAGAGCTGAAACCAATTATGGAACAACTTGACTTGCAATTTGAAACAAGACCTACAGCAACAACAGCCTCACATGTTCTCTTAAACGAAGAGACAACAAACACAGAAACAGGAAACAATCATCAAAAATCAGAAACAGTAAAGCCTAAATCACCACCAACACCACCACCACTGCCTTTACCTGTATCAATGACGTGTACAAAGCCAGAGCAAGAGAAACGAACAAAGCATGATGCAGATAAGCAATTATTAGTCACTGACAAGCTAATAACAGCTCAAACACAAAGTCAGCAACGTAGCCAACAGTCAACTGATCAGCAAAGTATAGAAGCAACGACAATTTCAACAACAAACTCTAAGAATATGAATTTTGCTGCCACTGAGGATAAGATAGTAATTGACACACTTGGAATATTGGAGAATGAATCGAAGAAAAATCTAGTTAACACGCACGTACCCGCACATGATGAAAAGATAAAATCAAATTTTAATCAACAAACACTATCACCCGAAATTACTACATCAACAACAAACAACAACGAAGAAGATGTGGTAATAATGCAAAATTGCATAAATTCTTTTTCAGCAAATGCCTCCGGTGAAGATGCTTGTCATCATGACAATGTTCCAAAATCAACTAGAGCTAATGAATCTCAGCTGAAATTGCATATTAAAGATTTTGCTGACAAAAAATCTGATAAGCAATTTAAAAAATATGACAATCCACCACCTAAGAATACAAATGATGTGGTCAACAGTAACAAAGACAACAACAACAACACACTTTGCCGAAATCAAGCACGAGACAAACATGTAAGTGTTCAGTACCATAGAGAGAAGGAGGACAAAGATATACAAACAAAAGAGGATGAAGGTGGCAGTAATCAAAGCAGTGGTAGTGAATTAAGTAACACTTATAAATCTTCCTATGAGCTTCCTAGTCCATATGTAACAATGCGTCAAATATCCTGGGAGGATGTGTTATCATCAGCGATGTCAAACACATCTACAAATTTATCACATACACAGCAACAAAGTAAAACAGAAGCGGCCGCAACATCAGTATTAACAAAGTCTGTGAATGTTGTGAACCCAAAGCATGAAATAGAAATTGCCCAAGTATGTACTGAATCACCGGTAACGTTAGATAAAATTGAACCAACGAATTTAATGTTGACGACAACAAAACCGGTCATGACAAGTGGTCACGTTGGCAAGCAATCAGCGACAACATTAAAAACATGCTCACAAACTAAAAAACAAGAACTAAAACAAAGCCAACAAATTCAGTGCCACCATCGCCAGCATCATTGTGGCGACACAGCAGAGGAGGATAGAAAATGTTCTGTCTTCCACACTGAGTCCCATTTGCCAGCACGTTCAACATCACCGTTTGTCTTAAATGACGTTGAAATTTCTTTCAAACAACGATCATCATCTGTGTCACCTACACGTTTAGGTGCCACAAAAGATTCAGAGAATATTTCAACTGCTGCAGCTGGAAACTATGAGCTTATGAAAGCCGTTCGTAATACATCACTACTAGCTAAATCTCATTCGCCATGCGGACACAATTCAAAAATCACAAATCTGAAGCGTTCATCTTCAATATCACCTAAACGCACTAATAATTCATTACGAACTCTGCCTAAAACAAGCGATGAAATGGCCATACGTAAGTATCCGGCTTCATTGGCAGAGCCTCATCTACCAACTCGAGCTGCCTCACCGTTTGGTTTAAATGCTGTAGATGTTTTTCATACAACAGGAGCCACAACAGTACTGCCAGCCTACGAACTGGAGGTCAAAAGCGGTAATGAACAGGAACAAGTTTATTATGATGAACATGTTGATAAACCGACATCACCCATACGAAAATATCCACCATCACTAATTGAACCACATGTTCCAACGCGAGCTGCTTCGCCATTTGGGTTGAATGCTGTCGATACAGCAACTCTTTGTACACCTTCGCCCAAACGTACCCCGCATTCACATCAATTGGCATTGCTAAAATCAACGACCACTACTGATGATAGTTGCAAAAAGCCAGCCGTTTATGTGCCACAGGTGGAAGGTCATAATGTTGGCTTACTAGTACGCACCAGTACTCCTACACTTTTCTGCCACACAGATGTCACTCATCATGCATCATCGACTCATAGTCAAGAAATGAAAAATTCAATAAAGACCCCACACGATTATGTCGCAGATATCACTGACAATAAGTGCTGTGCAGCAAATAACTTTAGACGTGCCGACGACGATGATGATGCGACACATGATGAATTACAACGTATTAATGCAATTGGCTTAACCAAACAAGGTAATAGCAAATATCATTATTACCCAACAATAACAGCTTCGGCAACAACTACAGCAAAAAGAACAACATCAAAAACAACATAATCAATAACATTCTTCCATAACAAACAGATACTCACTCGCTACGTGCTGGGAAATCGTAATTCATTTTTAAATGGCAGACAAACTCAACCAAAAGAGACAAAAAAATGATACTTACACTTAAACCACCAACAACTACACAAACACCCATATAACATAAAGCCAGTCATTTAGTCAATTTATAGGCAAATTTAAAATTCAGACAGCCAAATAGTTTTACACTTCATTAAAAACGAAATTCATGCAATTTTATTTGAAAATGCATATTTTATTATAGTAAAACAACCAAAACTGGGTAATTTGAATACCACAGGTACAGCAGGTACAACAGCAGCAGTAGCAGCAGCAACAACTTTAACAACAACAACAACAGATAAAACAATCGCCCACCATCAACATCAACAACACCAGCCTCAAAAACAAGAGCAACTACAACAACAATGTGACGAACATCATATGCAAAATCAAGAGGAATATAGTGGCGGTAGTGGTCAACACCTGTCCGTTGACGCCGTTTCACTGTCAGCATCTGTTATTAATCGTTCATTTGATAATGTTTCACCTCGTCCATACATCTCAATTGAAGGTACGTTTTGAATATCATGCAATAGAATCAAAACCTAAAAAACATTAATTTATATGTTCATCGTCCTCAAACCATAACTGAATGAAATGCGTAAATGTCCCGCCACAGTGTTTGTTTAAATGTTTGCATGAATGTAAGTGCCAATGTGTGCATCAAAGAGACATTCACTAAATCGATGAACTACCGGATGTGATCAGAATTTCCACTGTTGTTGTATTGTGTTGTTTCTACATTATGTTTGAATCCATTAACATATTCACTGACATGTATGTATTGCTGTTAAATTGATTAGACCTACTTGTACATAATATTTGCCACATAAAAAGCCATGTATTTTTAATTCTTAAATTAAGAACGGAAATTCTACAACCCAACCAATTTTCAATATTTCATAAGGAACAATAAGTATTCATATCGCAAAGATAAAAAGGATAATAAGGAACAATAAGTATTCATATCGCAAAGATAAAAAGTAAAGTATAAAAAATAAAATATAAAATATAAAAAGTAAAAGGTAAACTTAAGTCCAACCGCTGCTAGACAAAAGCTGTATGATGCACGTTTGCTGTTGCTATCATATGTGGGTCATTTCTTTGATGTTCGGCAAAAGAAGCAAGTAATCATGATCATGCAAGATATTACGGGCCTACGGATTTGGATGCGTTTCAAGTTTTTTTAAATACGTTGCTGCATATTTCACTATTTCTTATTTAATTAATGGTACGTTTAGACCTTTGTGGATGCTTCAGTTTTTGTTATACCAGGGTGCGACTGTAATTAGTCATAAAATCTTATTTTGGCGCCCTTGAAGTTTTTCCAAATTTGAGCTGAGGCTGTATCCCATAACTGAGAACCTTAAGAATATATTGGTTAAATAAGACTTTGCAGTCTAAGCTTAGTGTTGAGTATCTTCCAATAAGCCAATTTATTTGTACAACCTTCAACTCCATTTTTACGATTTAGGAATTTTCACAAAAGGTGTATAACTATGGCTGCTATAGCAACAAATATCAAAACTTATGGGGTTTTCCGACAGAGAGGTGTTATTTACGAATATGTGTTTATTTCCTGAACTGTAGGAGGCATACACTAAAAATTTACAAATAGTAATTAAAACTTAGTATGACTCTTGCATTTTTCACAGAAGGTGTATAACTGTGGCCCTTATAGCAACAAATACTAAAACATGGGGTGTTCCGAAAGTGACGTGTTATTTACGTATATGTCTTTATTTTTTGAGCTGTAAGAGGCAACCACTTACAATTTGCACACAGTAATTAAAACAATGTTTCCTTTATAAACAAGTATACAAAATTGCACTTAAATATTAAAGGGTTTTCCGCCAGTGACGTGATTTGCATGTATAAAGCCTTATTTCTTGAACCGTAACAGGTAGACTCTTGAAATTTTGTACAGAAGATGTGTTGCCACGGCTGATATGACAATTACTAAAAATTAAAGGGTGTTCCGATAGTGACATGTCTTTCACGTATAGTAACTTATTTTTTAATCGTTATAGGTAGACTCTTAATATATTTATAGAGAAGAACATGCCATGGCCGCTTTAACAAATAATAAAATTAAAGGGTGTTCCGAGAGTGACATGATTTTATAAACCGTTATAGGTAGACTCTTGAAATGTTTACAGTAGATGTTTTACTTCGGCCGCTATGACAATTACTTAAAATTTGAGTGTGTCCATTAGTGACATGTTTTTCACGAATATTACCTTATTTTTTGAACCGCAACAGAGCACACAAATTGTGGGAATCCAGAGAAGATGTTCAACAGTCAAAAAGAACTAATTAAACATGTATTTCTATAATTTTTTTTAAGTATAAAGGCCAGTACGCAGTGCGCCTGAATTTCAGTTTCCCATAAGAAGTATGTGTAAAAAAACAGCCTGAAATTCAGGTTTGAAAATTTTCAGGCAACTTTCCGTTTGGCAGTACGCAGCTAAACAGAAAACTAAACGGAATTTTTGAATACAACAGGGATGTTCTAACAGAAAGTGTAGACTTTTTTTCTTCAACTGAAAATAAATGAAATGTTTAGACAATTGTTTGGTAACGGAATTTATGACATTGCTTTTTTATACTTTTAAAATATTTTTTGTTTATTTCTGTGTTGATATAATGTTATTGTGTACAATATACAATAACATTTTAAAATCACGACTACATGATTTTTATTTCTACAAACGACCACATGACGAATTTTACTTTTGTAGAAATCAAGGCAAAAAAATCTAACCTGAAATTCCATAGAGCTGCGTACTGGGCTTAAACCAATAAACTCCGATAACATAAACAAACAAATAATATTTGTTTTTAAATTTTTTGGTTACATACGAAAAAATATTTAATGATACAATTTTAGCCAAAACTTGTTTATCGGGACGATATTGTTACAGAGAACATAATGAGGCTCCTGTGATAATACCACAACCATGATTTTTCTTAACGTGAGGGCTCTACTCTAAAACTTAGCCTGAAGTAGCATCTATTTGCTAGCACAAATTTTAATTGATGATGCAACCGAGGTATATAAATTCTTCGACTACCCCGATGCTGTAACTACCAGAATTCACAATATTGCCTTTCCGTCGTCGCGACGTACACAGGGGTATTCTGCCAATCTAGTCAGACATTAGGCCAAAAATTAATTTTGAGAAATGTAAAAAATTTAAGTAATCAGCTCGACAGACAACGAAATTCTGCATCGTTTAGTGAATTTTCAAGGCTTTTGCTGGAGACTTGTCGTTTTTTGACACGGTTAAAATCAGGAAAGTTGAGTACATCGCATACGTTTCTATTGACTTTATACGATTTAGCTAGTTATGAATAAATTAATTATTCTCAGATAAAGTAATAAATTACAAAAAGTACTTTTATTAATATTCTTCTCTTCGAAATTATCCAAAAAAATTTTTTTTTTTTGAATTCACATCACGTTTCATGGCGTGTGATTAGAAAGATACCTTCCACTGTCCATAAAAACTTAAAAATTTTATTTTTGTGACATAAAGGCGTATGTAATCCATTTCTTTTAATAATTACATTATTTTTGCAAATAATATGTTATGTCACCGCCCACAAAAGGGGGGTGAAGTATGGCATTTTAGAATTTTCAGGGTCCAAGTTAAGATTTTTAAACATTTGCTGAATATAAAAGTTGCATTTGCTAAACAAAAGTATGGGAAAATTTAAAAAAAATTAAACTTTTAAAAACTAGGATTTGTTCTTCTAAGAGGAACTTTTTTCTCCTTATTCCAATTTATCTTATTTTACAGCTTTACCAGTCTATGATCATAGGAGATTTTTCTGCCAAATTTCATTAATCTAGGAGCACTCAGAAGAGCCAATATAAGCCAAAAAATAATGTCCGTCTAGATTGGGAAAATACCCCTATGTGCGACATTCGCCATCTTCACTGATTGACGCCAGTTTCATCTCTCGCTATCTCTCCTATGATATCAATGCCGTCCGCATATGCCAGGATGATGTGGCCTTTGGTGTTTACTGTGCCTGTTTTTCCAATATTTTCTCCATCAGTATGTTGAAGAAGATACCCTGTCGAAGACCTCTTGTAGGGGTGAATGAATGCCTAGGAGAGGTTGCTTCCTATTTTTACTGACGATCTATTGTCAATCAGAATCATTTTACAAAGGCGTTCAAGTTTTGATAGGATTTCATATGCACACATTGTTTTAAACAGTTTTTCTCCCATCAGCATATCAAAAAGCAGCTTTATAGTCGAACAAATTTTAATTCTGGATTTTAAAACGAATTCAAAAATTTAAATAGTTTTGCTTTCTGCATACGACTTTGAAACTCACTCATTTTTCATCATTCTACTACTAGAAATATTAGTTATGTGTTCGTCTAAATGTTGCAATTTGAACTCCCAACTAAAATATATGTTTGTGCCAAATGTTTGTGTTTTAGCAGCGCGCACCAACACACACATTTGTTTTTTAATATTTTAAGTGATCGTTTTAATTTTGCTTTGGTTTTTGCTGTGTGCAGTAGCATTTTAATTTGATTTTGTTGTGCTACTACCAATAGCAAAAAAAAAAAATGGTTTTAGGTTGTACTACTGCCAGTTGTATTTCTAGTTTTCTTGCAATACAACTGCCGCATTTTGATAATGTTAGCTGTGTAAGGTATACTGTTGTAGAAAGTAAAAACAACATTTTTGTTTTTAAAACCTTTTTTTTAAGGCCTCATATTGTTTTCCTGCTCTCTTGTAATTATATTGAGCAGTTTTTTAAATATAAATATGATAGCCTTCTAACAGAAAGAATAAACAAGTTAAGCAAAGACAAATGGAAATATTAGCTTAAAATCAAAGCTTACATGATGATATCTTTGAATTTGAAGATAAATTTAATTTATGTTTTGATGAAATAGTTGCTCAATTTACAAGCTCCCTTATATCGCTTAAGGTTTAATAAAATACTCTTTTACATTTTAGTATTAGGATCATTGTTTTGCTAAACAAAAATATTAGAAAGAAAGAAATCCATAATTTTTTCGGTGATCTATATCTCCTAAAGTATCGATTAAACAATTTCAAATTTATGTTTGTTGTCAAGGCGACGTTTCACACTAAAAAAAGTTCTTTGACTATATTTTGTTTGGTCCATTCAGTTGTGAGTTACAGGGTGTTTTATAAATTATAGAATTTTATTCAGGGATGGGTACCTTTATATAAAGTAAATACATAAGCACTGTAAAAGTAAGAGTCTTACAATTGGTGTGGAATACTTTTAAAGCAAATTCGAGCACAGCCAAATCGATGTGGCGGACACAGCTAGTTTTATAATAAAAATGCAGGGTACATGTTTACAAAATTTTATTAAAACTGATCCATGTGATGCAAACACCGACAGACAGATAGAAAATTGATGTTTTGTATGCCATTTACTTTCATATACAAAAATGGTCCTGTTACAGTTTTATTATATGTTAAGATGACATCTTACCATTCGAGTTCCTTTCCACAGAGTGAAAGGTTTCTTTGACAACTATGATTCCAAATCGAAAAACTTATGCAAAAAAAATAAAGTCTACTTGAAGTGTACTTTAAGACAAAATGTTCATATAAAATTTGAAATAAAGAAATTTTTTTTTTTTGGATAAAGGCATTAGCTTTTAGTTAAAACATATTAATATCGAATAAACGTACATATCTATACATATAATGAGACAGTAACTTTTGTCTGTGTTCGCATTACGTAAAAAAAATTGGATGGATTTTAATAAGATTTTAGTATCATGATTCAAATTTAGCATACCTTTTTCTATGTAAATATCTTATTTCCAAGAAAAAGTTTAGAAAAAACAATGCAATTTTACCAATATGCATACTTTAAAGCACCTTTTATTTTTGAAAGCGGGATATTTTAAAGGTACTGCATATTTCACAGAGCCTTTTATTTTGGAAAGTGGGACATTTTAAAACCTTTTACAGCGCTTTACAATAACTTTTAGAATTTTATATAAATTTAAGAATTTTATCCAGGGCTGGGTACCTTTATATAAAGAAAATACGTATACGTGAAGCACTATAAAATTAATAGTCTTAGAATTGGGTGTGTATTACCTTTAAAGTAAAATCGAATAAAATATTATCAGGACGCTAGTAATTAGATTACTATATCTAATTAATAAAAGGCCATTGACAAAGAAAATAGTGCTTTGTGGTTTTCATGATCATTCCTCAAGCAGAAAAATAGTTGAAGAAGTGGAGAATAAATGTAACAATTTAAATCTACTTATAAAGTTTTATAAATCCTTAAATTATTCGTTTTCAATCACATCCAATTAAACACTTAAACAAGTAATTAAAAATTAAATATAGTACTAAAAGTAAAAATTAAATAATTTACTTCTAGCAATAAGTTATCCAGACTTTCAACAAGTACAACTTTGCAATACTCTTTTTTATTTATTGTTATACAATAAATTAAGTTAAGTATTATAAAAAAAAAGTTAATTAAAAATAAATCCGTTTACAATTTTAATTTGTTCTCGTAACATCCAATTATTGTGAAATATTTTAATATACAATAACAGTAAAGTACTTATGTATTTATTGTTACCAAAATGTTTCTAAGAATTTCAAAATCAAATTCAAATATTAGGAAATATTAAAAAGAAATATTATTTAGATTTTAAATTGCCAGTATTTGCTATATGTCAGTAATTATTTATACAAGAATGTGTATGTTGCAAACAAAAAAATTGTAGTTCATTGAAATATTTTATTGTTTTTTTATTTTATATACAAATGTGTTTAATTGTAAAATTATTGCTCAGTTTTGTTATATAGTTTTTTTGTTTTAGTTTTCTATTAAATAAATAATTGTTTTAATACCTAGACTATAACACATGCATATATGTACATACATATGTATTGAATGTGGGCAACATTAGTTGAATAAAGAACTACTTGTTTTAAATCCTGCCGCCTTTGATACACGTTACACTCAAATTTCGTTCTTAAACAAATTTTAGAATTATGAAATTACGATTACTCGGCTACATTATTGCCGACCAAAGTTAAGCGCTGTAACCTAATATGAATAAGATATTAAACCTAATATGAATAAGATCATCATCAATAATATTTTTTTTTAAGGACTCAATGATTTTCACAATTTCTGAGGTTGGTCACGAAACTCGTCAAACTGAGTATAGAGTTTTACTACCCTAACAAAAGTTTCTAATTTTCACAATTTATAAACCTTAATTATCTATAATAATTTAAAAAAAATCTTCTTTAATTTTTATTATTTAAAAACGTTTTTCAAAATTTCCAAAGTCTTAAAAATATATTTTTCTCTTTAGTTGTCTTGTAAACAGTTTTATAAAAAACAAAGGAAATTAAAGTTTAACAAAAAGAATCTTTGTTGATTATGAGCCCGTTTCTTTGTGAAGTTAATTTTGTGTCTTTGGCTCGCAAAGATTTATGCCATTAATATAAACACTCTGCATAAAGAAACATTTTCTATCATTTTATTCTAATAAATAAAAAAAAAATTATAGCGCACAGAAAACAGCAACAAACGAAAAATATACATGCACACAGATATATTTAAATAAGAAAATAAAAAAATTATTAATAATAAAGAATAGAAAAAGTTGTTTGAAATATATGACGAATAGATAAAAGCCAACAGTGAGCAACAGGAATAATCTACAATAATAACAAAGTAGCAGCAACCACAAAGAAAACATCCACATAAGAAAAAAATCTGGAGTGGGCTACACTCAACTTTACCATACCTAATGGAAACATATGTTTTTATGGATATATTACATAGAGAATAAAAGTTCTAAGTATATTCAAATCGAAAAATTCAATATTTTCGGTTTGGAGTGTACGTAAACTACCCCTAGCCCCTTCCCCATTATGTCCAAAAGCTATGCAGCTCTTTATCTCCATATACCAAAGGCACATACTTTATCCACACATACTTTTTTATTTGTAAGACTATTCTAGCATAAAAAAAAATTTACTTTTATAAATTAAAGATTGACTCATACAACACACGTGAACTTCAAATAGCAGGCACTCCAAATTTTCACAAAGCTCCGAATAACAAAAATTGTAACAATTTATAAGGTGACATTGATTTTATGATCTTATCTTCTGAACTACAGAAACATAAATATTTCTCAGAATGTGTGTTACTATGTTGTGGGTTCGATTCCCACCAATGGCTGTGTTTTTGTTTTCACAGCAACAGCTCTTTACAACTTCAGTAAGAATATAATTTTTTCCATTGTGTTCTAACATTTAGAAAATAAATAAAAATTAGAATAATAGCTATAGTACTCGTAATATAGTATTTGAAGCATTAAAAGCATTGCAGATCTGATTTATAAAAAATGGCCTCACCATATATTTGTTAACCGAAACACAAGCTGCATTTTATAGAGAAAACAGAGTATTATATTTTCGCATATAGCGCTCACTCTTTTTATGTGAACATTTTTTCATGTTAAGTTGCTATCAAACAACTCCATTTCGGTTGTTTTATCCACATGATTATTTAATATGATCCACATGTTTAAAACTAGCATTGACCGCCACATTGTCAGGGTCCTGATAATATTTTATTCGATACTAGTTGTGCTCGCCACGTCCTGGGCGTCCTGACAATATTTTGTTCGTTTGTACTTTGAACGTATTCCACACCAATTGTAAGACTCTTACTTTTATAGTGCCTTAATTATGGTTTATCTGTTTACTTTATATAAAGGTACCAAATTCTAAAATTCTAAAAATTATTGTAAACCTTTGTAAGAGGTTTTTAAAATATTTTAAAAACAATGTAATGCCACAAAGTAAAAATATCAATCAAATACAAACTTTTTTAACCGGCGCCATCTGTTGCGCAATTTTGTTTAAAATATCCCACATTCGAAAATAAAAGGTGCGCAACCGTGTTTAAAATATCTTAGTTTTAAACCGAAAATTACGGTACCTTTACACCGGAAATCCATCCAGTAGTTTTTACGTGGTGCGAACGCAAAAGAAAAGCAGACAGACAGACGTACAGATAGACGGAAATGAGTTACTATTTTATTATATGTATAGATTGATTTAAAAGTAATCCACACCAAATTTTAAGAATTTTACAATATGAGGTGCCCATCCCTGGGCACAAGAAACAGAAACAAAGGCTTTATATAAAATGCAAAAATTTATATAAAATTCTTAAATTATTATAGAGTTCTGTAAATAGTGCTTAAAATTTCCTGCTAACAAAAATAAAAAGTGCTGCCAAGTTTGCAGTTCTATTAAATCGGTAAAATTGCTTACTTTCGCTAATGTATCTCTATTTTTTCTAGGAAGTAAAATATTTTTTGCAAGAAAAAATTATTCTATATTTGAACCGAGATACTGAGGTATATCCTCACAAAGTTTTATTAAAAATTATCCAGTAGTTTTTATGTGATGCGAACACAAACAGGCCGACAGAGGAGGCACAGACAAAAATTCCAAAAATTTTTGTTTTATATTCTATTTTGACCATCACCTGCACCAGCAACAACATTTTCAAAAAATATTTTATGTACAGAAATGATCCTGTTAGTGTTTTATTATGTGTATAGATGAATTAAAGTGGAAATTTTTTCATCTTGATTTTTCATAGGTATTTGCCTGTGTGTAGCCGCAGATTTTCTTGTATTTAAAATTAATTTTATAACACAAAAGTAGAGTTCAATCTAGCCTCGTTTCTTCTAATTTAATTTCGGATGCATACATATCTGTTTTTCTTAGTTGTGTATTTAACCATAAATTTATATTGTTAAACAGAACTTCCGATCCGCAGAAAGGTACATACCAATTTCATTAGCGCATAATGTTAATTAATTTCCTCCCGTTCATTATAATACTCGCACGCAACTTATTTAACGTTTATTTTTCGTTCTTATAATAACTTCGCTCCTCCCCATCTATGCCTACCTACTTCTACTACTACTACTTATCATAATAATATTAAAGACTTTTCTTCCCGTCGTGCCATTTATGGATGATTGCTTGATGGCAGCAGTGGTGGTGGCTGGCATGTTTGGAGCTTTCGCTTTAGCCGCCTTTGTTAACATTGTTCATTATTCTTCGTATTCTATACAATATCCGTATTAAATAACTTCATAAATGTGGCAGCAGTTTGTTGTGTTTCTTTATTATTAATTTTTTTCCTCACTTCTTATGTCTCATCATTTCCTTCTTAAGCTGCTGTTAGTATGCAATAAATTCCTACTGGTATAGTCGTATTAAAGAGTATTTTATGACAATGTTGTTAGGCTTATTAGAAAATATTATCGTTCCCTTATCATTACTATTTAGTCTTTACTGCTGTTCATAATACATCCAATATTATGAAAATTGCAATTTAATCTCTAATACAGGCTTCATGAAATGAAGCGAAACTGTCGCAATTATTTTTATACTTTTTTTAATTTTTATTTTAAAACGAATGAATGACAACACTTAAAGGCGGAGTCATAAATACGTAAATTTGACTAAAATCGGCTTTTAAAAATAAATTAAATTAACTTTTGTTATAAAGGTTTTTGTATATAAATTGATATTAAGAATATTCACGAAATATCAAGGAAATGAAAACATATATTCTATTTATGCTTTTCAAAGCAATGAAGTTAAGCATTATCATAAATACCTAAAAAAGATTTTTGAACACTTTCTTACAGTTTCAGACAATTATACATTAAATTACAGTGTCCGACAAATATGTACATATAATGTTTTTTAAATAATTAATTTTATAAAGCATTTAAAATCGAAAGTATTTACTGATTATTAGCTGATTAAAGGAATTCAACAGTTGTTTTAAATATTTTTGAGTCATTTTATCTAACAATTATTAAAAAGTAAACATATCAAGGGAAAATTCAGCATAAATATTCGTCTTTAGTTTTCTGCTATTATGAAACTTTACTTTGTACAAAAATATTATAAAAAATTACTTTTTATTAGTAAATTAATATTCTACAATATAATTGTCAATTATACTCCAATTTAATTTGCTAAGCACACAAACGAAGACTTTCACCAGTTATAATGAAAGGCTGGCACCCACATTATATTAAAAAACAAACAAAAATAATGAAATATTTTGAAAACCCAACAAATAAATTGAATTTTTATTATAAAACGTTATGGGTAAAATTAGCATAATATTAAATAATTAATATTTAAATTCCCAACAATTTTATTGATAACTAAATATGCAACTGCTTGTGCAAACCTTTGGCAACACTTGTTATTTTTCGATTCTCTTGCGAGAACAAAATTGGGATCTGACAATGCTTAAATTGTACCGTCCGAGTGATAAAATTGTACCAAATCAGCATTAATTGTACCAACATTACATAACATACCGTAGCTCGACATTTAAACATGTTAATCAAATCTTTAATACTAGGGTATTTTAAAACGATGATAATTGACCTTGATTCCTCGAATTTCTTTTCTGTGGATAATAGTTAACGAAAATCAAAGCATTACAAATTTTCAACGTTAAGGTAAAGGAAGTCTCGCTGTTCCTAAAATAAATACAAAAAATCCCAAAATTGGAATTTTTAGGCTTTTGCCCATAAAGTCCACATATGGACTATCAAATATTTTCAGCAATAATTGGGAATATGTACATATAGCTATTTTACAGCAGTCTTCATTTTCCGACCCCTTTGGTAGTTTAGAACATATAGGCTAATGTGAAAATTTCGAAGTAAAATAAATCAAAATCAAGGACCTCCATATTCTTAAAGGATCAAAACTTTTACGCGAAATTTGGTTTAAAATGCAAAATTTTTATTAATACAAAATTTTTATATATTCCTTAAAAAAAAATGATTGATAGCCCTTAACTAAAGGCTAAAATACACAAAAAATCATCTGGTTGTTAATTCAGAAAAGATATCATATTTTTAAACCATATCTTAAATTTTGCTCGCTGTCTACAAAAAAAAAAAAACTTCAAAAAATGTACTAAAACTAAATATGAAAAGTTTTGAAAAATCAAACAAAAATTGAAGAAATGCCAAGCTCTAAAAAAATTAATTAGTGTGAGGTTCTCAAGTTTGAGGCCATATACCACCACCACTGGTGAGTGAATGATGCCCAGCTTCAAAACTTAAGCTCAGATGCTCCTTGGCTATGTCTTTGTCAAATTTGGATCAATCGGTCTAGCCCTTTACATATGGCCCCTTACACTGTGTAATGTTAGGAGACGGAAACACTCCAATTGATATCAAGTTTTTCACTAAAATCACCACATTTTCATCCGATTAAGTTTACCAAAAACCCTTACTATTTCTCACTAGAATGAATGGAAAAATTTATCAGTCGGATACTACCGGTTAGCAGAGTAAATAATAAAAATCTTAAACATAAATCAAGAATGTTGCATTTTAGTCAGTAATGTAAAATAAAATTTTGATTAAATAAAAAAAATTATTGATTAAATTTTATATGAAATAGTAATAGTGTACCAGCGTACCACTGATGTGTCGATTGAATCAAATTTGGTACAATTGTACCACAAATCCCAACACTGTTGTGTATGTTTTTCATCACACCTTACGTCTGCATTCAGTGATGGCAAAAAACTATCCAATTGTAGAAGGACAGTAAGGAAAAATAAAAACGTGGTTTGTTTGTTGGTGTTTTGTTGAAGCTTTAATATTCTGTAATATTATTCTATTAACATGCATACTTCTCATTGTGTTTTGTAGAATTTTATTACTTATAGAGTATTTTTGGCTTCTCTAAAATTAGGAAAAAGGTTTCCTGATGATCTGGCCTGAGCAACTAGTGAAATACGTATAGGGACTAGCTCTTTTCCTCCAACAAATAAATTGCATTTTTATTATAAAACGTTATGGGTAATTAGCATAATATTAAATAATTATTTTGAAAACCTTTTAAGATTGTGTATAACCAGGGCTGCCAAAAGAGCCGATTTTTGGCATTTTGCCGATTTTTACACTAAAAAGTCACGAAATGCCGATTTTTTTGGTCAAAAAAATGCAGATTTTATTAAATCAATTGCTTTGGGAGTTTGTGCAAAACGATTTAATGTTAAGATATATACATATAATAAAATAAAAACTCATTTCCTTCTGTCGGTCTGCTTTTCATTTGTGTTAGTATCACGTGAAAACTACTGGATGGATTTTAACAAAATTTTGAAAGGAGGTACCTTAGCATCCTGGTTCCAATATAGGATCCTTTTTTCGGCAAAAATATTTCCTTTCCGAGAGAAAGTGGAGAAAAAGCAGTGAAAACACAATTTCCGGTTTAAAACTGGGATATTTTCAACACTGCTATATTTTCAACACACCCTTTTATTTTTAAAAATGGTGTATTTCAAAAAGTATTGCAGAACATTTTTACTTTGTGGAATTACATTGGTATTAAACTAGTTTAAACATCTATTTCAGAGCTTTACAATAATTTTTAGAATTTTTTATAAATTTTAAAATTTTTATCCAGAGATAGGTACCTTTATATAAAATAAATACATAAACCATAACTAAAGCACTATAAAAGGAAGAGTCTTACAATTGCTGTGGAATACTTTCAAAGCAAAACCGTCAAAATATTGTCAGGACGCCCATGACGTGGTGGGCACAGCTAGTATCTATATGTTTCTGTCTGCCTGTATTGGCAACACTTAAAAACTGCTGTATGAATTTTAATAAAATTTTGTGAGGGTTTTGTCCGTCATCAGCACTCTTCATATCTGCGTAACTGTCTAGAAAATGTGCATTGCTCTCTGCTGGTGTATACAAATTAAATTTTCCCAATTTTTCTGTAATAATATCACCTAATTTGTAATTGAATTTATTTTTTCTTAGAAGGAATAGAACGAACTCAAGCTTGACTACAAATTTCATTGTATGTAACATAAATAGTTCAACTAATAAAATTTCAAATTTTAAAAATTAAAAATCGCAAAGCACCGCGCAATCATGTTTACTCAACAAAGTTTGGTTTGATACCAGAATATTATTAACTAAAAACGAATGTTGAAAATAAACAAATAAACAAAATTAGCTTTCAATAAAATTTTTGGGAATTTAATTATTAATTATTTAATATTATGCTAATTACCCATAACGTTTTATAATAAAAATGCAATTTATATTGGGGAAAAAGAGCTAGTTCCTATACGTATTTCACTGGTTGCTCAGTAGCTTTCATTGCTAAGTCCCCTTTTACAATAGACAGAAAGAGGGCAGACAGGCGAGAATTCTATGCAAGGGGTAGAGGTAGAGTGTTTATCTCGTGACTATCGTACTGGACATTTTTTTATCTTTTCTGCTTTTCGCTTTTTTCCGTGCTGCTTCACATTATATTTCTCAAGTCGACGTCTACTTGCTTAAAATTTCTCAACATAGTATATGTACCACAGATTTTCAAACACACACATGTAAAGTAAATAAATCCGAAAATAGAATGTGCAAAAATCTGTCTGTCTTATTTATGTCCAATTGTGAAAGCATTAAGACAGAGAAAAAGAGAATTCAAAAAATGTCTGTCCTGTTTCTGTCTACTGTAAAAGCATTCTAACCGAAGGTTGGCTGGAACAACAGCAAATATAAATTAGATAGATACGAAGAGTGCTGATGACGGACGTAGCTGTCTAGAAGATCTAGAAGATGTGTATTCCGCTCTGCTGGTGTCTAAAAGTTAAATTTTCCCAGTTTTTCTTTAATAATATCACCTAATTTGTAACTGAATTTATTCTTTCTTAGAAGGACTAGAATGAACTCAAGCTTGACTACAAGTTTCATTGTAGATTATATAAAACTTAATAAATCCAGTTGTGTTGACACTCTTTTTAAATACGATTTAGCAAAAAAGTAAAAATCAGTAATGTTGTGTTTATGTTAAAGAAACATAAAACACTTGGGATTTATATTTATAATATCCATAAAACAATTAGGATGTGTTATTTCTTTTTTTTTATTAATAAAAATTAAATAAAACCTCCACGATGAACATTTACCCCTAATGTAAAATTCTGTTATTTTGTTAATCTTTATCTGTTGAACTATTTAATTATCGACCAATTTTTTTTGGGACCACTTAAAACCAAAAAGTAAACAAATGAGTTCAAGTACTTGAGCCTACTTAAAAGAATACAGGTCTTCAAATTAAACACTGAAAAGCTAATTTCGATTAAATGTACTCGACTCATAAAATGTTACCCCAATTTAAAAATAAAAATTTGGTCGTCCTACCCTTCGGTCTCTCTCTCTCTCTCTCTCTCTCTGTGCACCTATACTCACTGACTGACTGACAGACTGTCTCACTCATTAATATTATGGGTCACTTCAACTAAAGCTATAGAGCTCACATTTGGTATACAAGTAGCTCTCAGTGATTAAGTAACCAGACAAATTTTGGTAACGCCACAGGCTATTGTTTCAGCGCTTGCATCACCGACCGTAAACTTTAACTTAAATATATGGACAAAAAGCTTAGAAGAAAGTCAGCTCACAAAAGTATAAATATTAAAACAAAACCAATTTCCTATCCTACAGACGTGTAAAAGTATTTCAGTTCAAGAGTTGTAGTATAGAGTCTCGTTTAGTAGACTGGTCTGTTTCACTACAAATTTTAAAAGTTTTGTAACTATACGCAGCAAAATAGGTGACTTAACATAAATTAACAAAAGAGGTTAGGAGTAAATAATTAAATAAATAAACATATAAATACACATGTAATAAATACCATGATATACATATGTCAGTTTTCCAATATTTTTTTTACTAAATTAATTACTTGTTCTGTTATTACTTTAATTTGTTTGTTTCTTCGGCCTTGCCGAATCTTTTGCCATAGTAATGCTAGATTTTGTTTTACCCTCATATTTTTTAATTTTTTAAAATTTTTTTGTAAAAATTTTTTAAAATTTTTTTGTAAAAATTTTTGGAAAATTTTTTGTAAAAATAATTTTTTGTAAATTTATTTGTAACAATATTTTGTAAATATTTTTTTGGAAAATTTTTTGTAAAACATTTTCAGGAATTTTTTGTAAAAAATATTTTGAAAAATTTCTTTGTAAAATATAGGAACTTCTTGCAATCAATATTGAGTTAGAATGGTCAGACTAAAGCAAAAAAATCCTTAAAAAAAAGTTCCTTTTATTGACCCTCCCCCTATTGACTGCTCCAGTGGGCACCCTATGGTTCTATTGGCTACCTCTATATATATTGCTTTCTATAAAGGCCTTTCATAAAACAAAAAAACAGAAAAACCTTCCCAACCTAAAAATGAACACAAAATCGGCTCTCGCAGGTGGTTATTGATCCCCCGAGATCTGTATGCACTTCTTGCGATCTACCTGTCGTGGTCTATTATGGAGAATCATTAAAACCGAAAAAAAATTAAAAAACCTGAAAAAATATAAGTGGGCGTGGTTTTTTGGCCGCAGTCTCCAAGGGAATGATCTGATGTTGCTTAATTGCAATCCCAAAATTTGTACATTACTACCCGAACACGGACAGACGGACATCGCTTAATCAACTTTTCCATGTATAAGGATCCAGAATATATATACTTTATGGGGTCGGAATGGTTGTATCACCTGCTGGAATGTCGAGTGCAGGGAAGAAAGGTTCTCATTGCACTTGACAACCAATCGGTTATAAAACGCATGAAGCAGGTGAACGTGTACTCCAAACTAGTGCTGGAATGCATTTTAAAGCTTGATGTTTAAAGCAGATGTTTCTCGGTTAAAGAGATAACATTGATGTGGGTTAAAGGACACATTGCCACTGCTGGGAATGAAGCAGCAGATCAATTAGCAAAAAGGGGATCTGCTGAGAATTTCTGTGGACCAGAACCCAGAGTATCACTCGGAAATTGCCTAATACGAGCAAAAGTCCTACAATGGCTGAACTCACTAAACCTGAAAAGGTAGAGGGAGGCTAATACATGTAGACAGGCTCAAATGGTGCTCCAAGAGCTCCTTGGCAGGAGACCCAGCAAGGTTCTTAGATACAATAGAAGTACCTTAAGCTGGATAACTGCGTTAATGACAGGTCATGGAAACTTCAAGTATCATCTAGCCAAGATGAAAATCGAAGAAGATGATACTTGCAGGCTATGCCTGGAAGACGTTGAGACGGTAGAGCACATTGTGTGTGAATGTCCAGCACTGGCTAGCGTAAGACTTAGGACCACGGGCAGAAGCTTTTTAAATGTGGATGCCATGGGGCAACTAAGCCTTAGACAAATGCTAGCAATCACTAAAGACACCGTGATGAGAAAGAATGCCGATAATTCCCAGTCGACACTCTGAAATTACTAGAGTCTAGATTAAAGGCTGGTTGTAGCACGAGACGAGATGATAGTAAGATTGCCGCAAGTTTTGCCGGTTGTCTATAGTTATTGAGGACGGAAGGGGGTCCAAAAGGGACCCAGTAGTGGTCTGCTTCGTTATTCCCCCTACATTAATAATAATAATATGGGCTCGGAAATGAATATTATAGAAATTACACAAGGAATGACAAACCTATGTATATATGTATACCCTTTCCACCTCTGGTGAAGGTATTAAAAAAAGAGAAATATTATCAATTCGCATGAATTTTTTATATTTTTTACTTCACAATTTCGACACTTTAGAACCTATTTTTAATTAAAAAAAAAATAAATAAAAATTATAATAATAGTAAAATATAAAATTAATTTTTTAAATTAATATTTATACTTTTAAGAATATTTTTTAATTTTTTGTCATTAATTTTTTTTTTCTTTTTTATTTTTCAGGTAAGAATTTTGGAATTTTTAAACAACTTTTAAGTTTAATAACAGTAAGTTTTGCTTTAAAAAATTACAATTTATATCTATAACTCTATACATATAATAAAACGGTATTGTTGGCTTCGAGAAACAAAGTTAAATGAAACGCAACTTTTAAGAGCGACAAATTGAACAATCTTTATTTTATTTATTTATTTTAGAACACAATTTAAATTTTATTATTTTTAATTTTTATTTAAACAGTTATCCGTATTTGTACGCTTTAAAACAATTTGTTTTTCACTCGCCCGTTTCTCTTATTAAAAAAGCCCTTAATAATGCAAGAAATTCCTTTATAAAGCAAATGAAAAGAATTTTAAAAACCGCTATTAAGCAATTGGGCAACGAGAAAGAGGAGCAAAGCAAGCATACATACATGTAAATATGTACGAATATATATTATTCATATTTGTGTGTATGTTTGCTTTGAGTGAAAACAAGAAATTATTAAGTAAACATAAGTAAATAGAAACAGTAAAGATTTTTTAAAAACATTAGGGTGGCGGCGGTAACATTCCCCCCTTCGTAAGCGAATTATGGGGCCATGAGCTTGCAATCCTATCTATTACCGACGTCTAGAACAGCTACCTTAGTCACGGGCCTATCCAATGTGCTTGTACTGGTTTTGACTTTAACCCGCCGAACTTGGCCATCATTAGCAGTAGTTGTCTCGATAATGACACCCTTGGGCCAACAATTTCTGGGAAGTGTATCGTCCACAATAACGACTATATCACCAACGGATGGGGGTTTCACCTTCTCGAACCACTTGCTACGGCCGACTAACATTGGACCGTACTCACGAACCCATCTGCTCCAGAAGTGATTGGCAAATTTTTGCGTCTGGTGCCATCGCTGACGGAGATCATAATTGGTTTCACATAGGGGCTTGTGCCCATCAGCAGAGCCAAGTAGAAGATGATTTGGTGTTAATGCATCGTCTTCAGTTGAATCGAGAGCTACAAATGTTAAAGGACGGGAATTTATCATGAACTCGATTTCACACAAGGTGCTTCTCAAGGTCTCGTCTTTAAATTTGAAAGCAGGACACATGGCGTAGAGGATTGTTTTCACTGTACGTACTAGCCTTTCCCAAGCACCACCCATATGTGGGGCCGCAGGTGGATTGAACCTCCATTTGATTTCGTGATGTTTTATGAAGACTTGATGTAAGTCGATGTTTTGCTTTTCCTCTCGTAGGACCCTTTCGACTGATTTGAAGTTAGTACCGTTGTCGGTGTATATCTCCTTCGGGGAACCACGTCGACTTATAAAATTTTGAATGCACATGATACACGAGCTGGTATCTAGGCTGTGGGCGACTTCAATATGTATAGCGCGAACTGTCAAACATGTAAAAACAACGCCCCATCTTTTTTCACTACGTCTCCCTACTGCTACTTGTAAAGGGCCAAAAAAGTCGATACCGACATAAGTAAATGGACGCTCAAAGGAACCCAATCTTGCTGCAGGCAGAGATGCCATTAATGGAGGATGTGGAACTGCTGACTCGTTCTTACAGCGTTGACATTTTCTTCGCATACTTTTATAAAGTGCTCTTAGCTTTGGGATGTAAAATCGTGACTTTATTTTGGACATTGTAGCTTCATGAAGACAATGATGATAATCTTCATGGTAACTTCGGACCAACAAAAAGGTTATGTAGTGACCATGAGGCAAAATTATGGCGTTGTTGCAATTCAGGGACTCGACTCTACCATAGGCACGTATTACTCCGTCTTCATCGAGAAAAATATTAAGCTGCTTAAGTTTACTTCCGGCAGGCAGCTTCTTACTATTTTTAAGGCACCATATTTCTTCGTCAAATTCGCTGGCTTGGGCATATTTAAACAAAATGTTCTTAGCCCTTTGTATGTACTCAAAACACATGAGCTGCGGCTTTTCACCTCGAATTCTGGACTTCAATTTTTCAATGTAAAGGACGAAGTGAGAAAGAGCCAAGTATAGTCGTTTCCAGGACGAAAAATATTTGGTATTGATTGTGAAACCACTAGCCTTATCGATAATAAGAAGATGATTTCGTATTTCTTCATTATTGACGACGTTGAGTTCTGGACATTTGGGCCATGTATGTTTCTCGTCTTTCAGAAATGCAGGACCATTGAGCCATATACCGTCGTCTGAACTATGAATTTTCGTTGCACGGTCTGCAGGGTTTAATTTGGACGCTACCCAATTCCATTGCGTCACGTTGGTAGTTTCTAAGATTTCGCCAACTCTGTACATGACGAACGCCTTAAAATTTTTGGGATCCATGGAGAGCCACTTTAGAACGGTTTTCGAATCGGACCAAAAGAAGCTCTCTTCACAGCTGAGACGCGTGGTGCTTCGAATTTTTGACGCTAGCCTTGAACCAATTAAAGCAGCTTGAAGCTCTAGTCTTGGTATGGATATTGGTTTTAGCGGAGTCACCTTCGATTTAGCAGCTACGATTCGCACATCGACATCGTCATTGCACTGGATTCTGAAGTAGCTTACTGCAGCATATGCATTTTCACCAGCATCGACAAACGTATGCAGCTGGACCTTGGTCGTTATTTTTAGGAGCCTCGAGTAGCACCGAGGGATGAATATAGATGATATCCTAGTCAGATTAGATAACCATGAGGACCATTTCAATAAAAGTTCTTCGGATAAGTCGTCGTCCCATTTTATTCCTGAGCGCCAAATATCTTGTAGGAGCATCTTGAGTCCAATCGTATAATGGGCTACGAATCCCAAAGGATCGAAAATTGACATTAGGACTTGCAGAACTTCCCTCTTAGTAGGGACCACATGTGGCTGAAATACATCCCTTCGGAGCCTCGAGAATCTAGAATTATATTGGAAAACGTCATTATTTGATTCCCAATACATACCAAGTATTTTTTCTATAGCCTTGAATGAGGTTTGCGTTGTTGAGCCATCATCGCTTAAATGTTTTCGTACGCTTTCAGAGTTTGTTACCCAGTTCCTCATATGGAATCCACCAGATGCATGTATTGTGCGTACTTGGACCGCTAGTTCCATCGCCTCTTCCTCGGTATCCACACTGTCAATAAAATCGTCCATATAGTGGTATTGTTGAATTGCTTTAACGGCTCGTGGGTACTGGTCACGAAATTCATCTGCATTCTTATTCCGAATGTAATGGGCTATAAAGGGTGCGCAGCTTATACCAAATGTTAGGGCCTTCATTACGTACTCACAGCGCTTGTTGTTGTCGCCATTTTCGAACCACAAAAATCGTTGAGCATGCATATCGTCGTCTCTAACGTTAATACGATGAAACATTTCTGCAATATCGCCACATATAGCGATTTGACCCACACGAAATTCTATTAAAATGCTAAAAAGTGACGTAAGTAAATCAGGACCACAAATTATAAAGTCATTCAGGGACTTATTATGCGACTTCGCTGCTGCGTCCCAGACCAGACGAACTTTGCCAGGTTTATTTGGATTAAGAGCGACAAATATTGGCAGGTACCATGTATGTCCCTCATATGATGACCTTTCTGCTTCTTGCACCTTTCTCGCGTATCCTTTAGAAACTAGTTTGTCTATTTCCGCTTGCATAGTCTGCTGTAGTAGCGGGTCTTTGACAAACTTCTTTTGGAGACACTTTAGGCGATGGCTTGCTACTTGATAGCTCTCGGGCAGCATAGGGACATCATCTTTCCACAGTAGTCCAACTTCGTATTGCTGATTCTTCTTGATGGCTGTGGTTTCAAGTATCTTCAAAGCCCTGTTGTTTTCGGGCGACAAAATAGATTTCTCTTTCGGGGCATCTAGGTTAAAATATTCCTTGACTTCATCGTGCAGAACCCTATATCGTTTTTCGCATTCACAGGTATGGATGTTCAAGGACGAAGCCTGGCTTGAATCGGAGCCACTACCCTGAAGGGTCCACCCCAATCGAGTTTTTGTTGCAATGGGCTGATCTCGACCACCTTCCCTTATTTTCAATGGAACAGCAACTCTCCAGTTATTAAGACCAATTAGGACCATGGGTTTAGCGTTATTGTACGATTGAACCGGTAAACCTTTGAGATACGGATAGGCTTTCACGATGTCATCAAAATTAATTGACTGTATGGGCAGACCAAGATTGCTTACAGTACGAACATTATGAAGTGTAAATCTACTATCGCTGCTTGGACCAGATACCTCAATATTAATTTTGACGGAATTTTTTTCGGATCGTGTTGTATTACCGGTCCATCGTAGCTCCAGGGGCTCCTTCTCACCAGAGAGCCCCAATTTGTTAAAAAGACCTTGTTCCATTAAGGTCACTGATGATCCTTCGTCTAGAAAGGCAAACGTTTCTAAAGACCCACCATTGTAATGTAGTCGAATCGGGAGTATTCTGAAATACGGTTTATTATTGCGGTCGTTGTGAGCATTCACGCTTCCACTGGGAGCAGATATGGCCATTTGTGCTGTGTTTGGATGGGCCGACGTAATATATTTGTGCAACAAAGGATGGTGTTTTGCGTTACAATTTGCAATATCACACAATTTCTTCGAAAAACACTTGCGCCGATGAGCATTCAAACACTGGCGGCACAATTTATTTTCTTTCACCACATTCCACTTTGAATCTAAACTTAATGATTGGAACTCACCGCAATTTTGGACCTTGTGTTCCTCACTCTTACAATAAACGCAGAGTAAGTATCTGGTAGCAGGTTGTTCTGAATGAGTATTGACCGGAGCACTTCTCTTGGAGCCGACAGGAGACACAACTTGGCTAGCAGCAGCAGCTATATTATAGATCCAATCGCTGAAGGATTTCACCACTGGAACCTTGTCGTCCTTAGCATGCATCGCCCAATTGAGCTTGTGGTTGTTGGGCAACTTATCGACCAGCGTTTTTACCAACAACGGGTTGTTCAAATGGGCCACCAAATTACATGCCTCCATTGTTGAGCAAATATTCCGTATGGTTAGAGCATACTCGATGATGCTATCGAGCCTATCCTTTAGCGGTGGAATCTTGGTTGCCTTTTCAATCATGCTATCAAGAATGTGCTCTGGGCGACCAAAACACATCTCTAGAGTCTGGATGATTTCATTCACCATAGATGGGATGAGAAGTTTACTTTTCACCAGCTCCTTCGCTCGGCCCTTTAGGCACGACTGCAATCGCATTAGATTCTCACCGTCAGTATAACCAGCGATCTCAGTACTATTTTTGTAGTTGCTAATAAATAGGAGCCAGTCTTCGGGATTACCATCGAAATTCGGTAACTCCTTAGGTATTACCTGTCTGGCTGCGATTTGTGAGGCAGTTGGCTGAAAGGAACTTTGATTACAAAAGGAATTCAAATTTTGGGACACATCACCTTGGGATAGGATACTATATTTTTTCTCCAAATACTTCCGCTGCAATTCCTTTTCCTCTTCCAGCATCTGCAACTGTAATTGTGCGTGAGCTGACAAAGAACCACTCGACGTACTTGGGCCACATTGACTATTTATATTTTGTCCACACTGTTCACCTGCAGCTGGTAGTATCTTGTCTTTAGCCACTACTGGATTACCTAGAGCACCTTTGTTGAAGTATTCATGCACTATTCTATGGACAACTTTGGGCTGATTAGGCGGATGCACGGTATTTTTCCCTTCCGATGCTCCGTGCGCACCTGGAAAGGATCTTAAAATATGGCTAGTTGGTGATGAGGCTGCCAGTAAATCTGCACTGAACTCCTCTGTAACATTAACAAGTGGCAGTGTATTCGTTCCTCTTGTTGAAGTTTGCGTGGGGACACTATTTTTTAACGCAACGGGCTGATCCTTACCGCAGGAGCAATTCCAGCTCACGTCGGCCACATCACTATTGACTCCAACACACTCGAAATGGAACCACTTGTCGCACGAGTCGCACTGCACCATACGATCGGTGTCTTTTAATTCGCACTTGTTGCAATTAAAATCTGTTTGAGCCATTTTCTTTTTATTTATTATAGACTCGATTTTAATTTATTTTATTTTTTAAGCGCACTAGTTGTTCTTTTATTTGAAAACTTTTAAAATTGTTTTAAAGAATTGTTGGCTTCGAGAAACAAAGTTAAATGAAACGCAACTTTTAAGAGCGACAAATTGAACAATCTTTATTTTATTTATTTATTTTAGAACACAATTTAAATTTTATTATTTTTAATTTTTATTTAAACAGTTATCCGTATTTGTACGCTTTAAAACAATTTGTTTTTCACTCGCCCGTTTCTCTTATTAAAAAAGCCCTTAATAATGCAAGAAATTCCTTTATAAAGCAAATGAAAAGAATTTTAAAAACCGCTATTAAGCAATTGGGCAACGAGAAAGAGGAGCAAAGCAAGCATACATACATGTAAATATGTACGAATATATATTATTCATATTTGTGTGTATGTTTGCTTTGAGTGAAAACAAGAAATTATTAAGTAAACATAAGTAAATAGAAACAGTAAAGATTTTTTAAAAACATTAGGGTGGCGGCGGTAACAGGTATCTCATATCTTGTATGTATTTATGTATGTATGTATGTATGTATGTATGTATGTATGTATGTATGTATGTATGTATGTATGTATGTATGTATGTCTGTCTGTCTTTTTGTTTGTGTTTGCAGTTGTTTGTTAGAAGAAAGAGAGCTTATTCAACTTAAAAAGATACTTATGGGGAATATACTTTTATAGTGGTTTTTGTTATATTTTTATATATAAAAAAGACGAATAAATAACTGCTCTATCGAATGCTATAATTATTTTGCAACATAAATACAGCAAAGGACCACTGTATTTATGTTGCAAAAACATTAAATGTTAAAAAATACAGTTTCTACTAATACAAATACAATATACATGGCTACATGCAAAATTACCTTATGAAAAATTGCGCAAGAAATCTTCATACAAAATTTTCGTCGTTTTTGGAGAATAATTCATTTTTATATTTTTGGGCGATTTTTCATAATTAAAAATTGCCCAAATGTTTTAATGAAAAATAACCAATTTTTGATAATAGGAGTGAAGAAACAATGGTTTGTCTTAAAAACGATATATTTTAAATAAAAAATTAACACTAATAATAAGTAGTTATAAAGTTTAAATCTTAAACCGCAGAAGTGTTAACATTACAAATTTATCAGTATTTAAACTGGAAAAATAAGCAACTATTTTCTGTCTCTGCTTTTCAAAAAAAAAACTGTTTAATTTACAGAAAATATATTGACATCACATTTAAGGTTGTACCAGTGGCAGTTTTCAAAAAGCTTCTGATTATTTACGTAAAGTGTTCTGGCGAAAAAGTACAAGCTGCTTTTATACTATTAAATATTTCTAGTTATGTTGTTATAAGGTACTAGTATGAGTTAAAATATATAATTATTGTTAAGCTTTAGAATTAGGCGCCGTAGGCAAAAAAATCGCGCGATTTTTTATATTTAAAAAAAAAATTTTTGACTGCTGCGCCTAATTCAAAAATTTTACAATAAACAATAATAAATTTATTATTTTAAATAATTAATTTCAACACATATTAACATCTATTTGTACTTTTATTATTCACATATATTTCCTTTCATATTTATTTTAATGAACAATAAGCAACAATATATGTATTTGACCTGGTAGCAAAAAGTTTCCTAAAAGACTGTGATGACAGATTACATACAACTTCTTCTCAAAGCTTGCTCGATGAACTAAATCAACGGTTCAATAAATTTAAATCAACGATTTAATTTAGTAACATTTGTAGCGACCGTGAACACGGTTACTCAGAGTTCCTTTGGTAGCACCCCCAGGAGTATCAGGTGTTACAGCTTTCTTGGATTTTGATCAAAGATTACATACAAAAGTTGCAAGCTGAAGCAAGCTTTCTCGATAAATTAAACCAATATCAATGCCCTTACTAAAACTACTGACATTTTTATATTTAATAAGAAAACTATAAATAAATTTGGGCGATAATTCATTTATATTTGGGTATTTTTTCACAATTTTTGGGCCAAATTTCCATTATTCTTTTTTGGGCAATTTTTCATTTTTGTTTTTGGACGATTTTTTATAGGGTCATTTTGCATGCAGCCAACATACATATTTCCAAAACGAAATATTTTTCTAAAACCACAGATATACTCCTTAATTGTAGTTTCTGCTGTTCTTTACATTATGCGTGCAAAATTATGTTTGGGGAATAGAATACTTGCTTGCTCCTTTATCTCTTTTAGCGCACTCTAAAAACAACTTGTTTTAGTATATATGGTACAGATGATTGCATTATCAATCTTAAGTGTAGTAAAACATACTGCAAACAAGTACATATGCCTTTTTAGACCATTTATTTAGTTTCACCCGTTCCGGTGTATGTAAAGATATATTGCAAGCTGAACTCGACCCAATTCCCAATTACCAATTCAGCTTTAATTTTGTGCTCATATGTAAATAATCAAAAACATTATTTGTTTTAGTCGACGGATTGTACTGGTTTTTCACAATTTTATTGTAAACTTGCTGTGATCGCCACTTTGTCAGCGTCCTTACAATATTTTAGTTGATTTTGCTGTGAAAGCAATCACTACCGTTAATTTTTTTAGTGCTTCAGTTATTGTTTATGTATTTACCTTTACTTACACTAGTACTATAAAGGGTCGCTTCCCTACTAAAATATCCCGCTTTAAAAAATATAAGTTGCCTTAAAGTATGCATATCGAAAAATTGCGTACTTTTACTGTTTTTTCTATACTTTCTCTTGGAACAAAGTATCCTATATTTGAATCAAGATACTATTATCATAAAATTTTATTAAAATTCATCTAGTAGTTTTTACGTCATGCGAAGAGAAGACCGACAGACAGAACAAAAGTTAATATTTTATAGATAATAGATAATTTAGTTTTAAGTGTAATACAAATATAGTAATTACTTTTAAAAAATTATATTCGGAATTATATTGACCCTTATCGTGAATAAAATGTGAAATTTTTGTTCCCATGAAATTTGCATTCCCCAAAAGGGAATGAAAATTGCTATCGTGAATTTCATGGGAACATTTGATCCCGCTATCAATATATGTATAGTAAATGGAAAATAAGGAAGAACAAAAAATTTTTGAAGTTTAAATAATTCTTTCTAAATATTAAATTTTAATTATTTTATTGCAAGAAGAGGAGTTACGAGAACAGCGAATAGCTCGTCGAGCTTTGATGAATGCATCTAACCCTTTAGAGTTACCCGATACATTTTAAGTGGCTTGATTTTATGAAAAAAAATTGGTGTACATATTAATTTGTTCTTATTTAGATTATACAATATTATAGGGTAAATAAACCAGCTTTCTTGTCTCTCATTTGGTATTCCGCGCACCGTAAGTCTTAGTGCATGTTTACGGTTTTTTGCAGAGGGCAGATACCAAGAAGGTGTTGCAAGAGACTACGAAGTTGGAATGGCACAATCCACTTTTTGTAAAGAGCTCTCCAAAGTGTTGGACGCTTTTTAGCAAAGTCTCTGTTCGGAATGGATTAAATATACATCGGAAGAAGAAAGTAGACTTACTTGTTAGGAGTTCTGCCGTAAGTTTGGGATACCCGGTGTTATCGGATGAAGAGAACTCCAAAATTCGCCCACCACATCTTTGGAAACCTTTATAAATCCACATGCTATGGATCTTTTATTTTGCATCTTATTGAGGAGGATGTCGCTTTGTACTTTATTTATTGTTTTCGACCTAAGAACTAATTTTATAATCGAAATATTCAATAAATAATTTTTGCAAAAAAAATAATTCTAAACTAAAAATGTAAGAAGTAATCTGTAAGAATTAGATTTAAACCAAATAAAAGGAAAAAAATAAAGACTATTTGAATGTCAAACCTCTCCCTATTACTGTTCAAAAGTTAAGCTATTTTCACCAGTATCCGTCTTGTATGGGGACACCTTTCAAGCCTCTGTCTATAACGGTTTCAAAGATAGGGGCACACAGATCTAATAACATCACCTATTCGGACTCCCTTTAATTTACAATGTTAAATTAAAGACCTTTTGTTATAGAGGACTTGGCCACAAAGATTCTTTGTAAATTTCAACTATCTGTCTATAACGGTTAAAAAGTTTAACCATATATATCAAATTACATGAACTATAGGGACACCCTTTACATTATAATTCCAAATATTTATACTTGTTATTATACTAGAGAAAGTAGTGGACATACTGCCTAATTTTCAAGTGTTCGTGTTTAACGGTTCAAAAGATATGGCCATATAGATCAAATTACGTAATTTATGGGGACACCCTTTAATTTCTAAATTCAATTTGTATACTTGCTATAGTGGACTTTGTAATACAGGTTCCTTGTAAATTTCAGCTGTTTGTCTCTAACAGTTCAAAAGTTTGGCCACATACATAGAATTACATTAACTATTGGGACACCCTTTTAGTTCCGATTTCAAATTTTATACTTTTTGTTATAGCTGGCTTAGCACTACAGGCTGTTTGTAAATTTCAACGGTCTGTGGACAACTGTTCAAAAGTATGCCCATATACATCAAATTAAATGAACTATTGGAGCACCCTTTAATTTAAAATTTTGAATATTTATACATTTTATTATAACGGTCATAGTAATTGACATTCTGCAAAATTTTCAAGGTTTAGTCTATAACGATTCAAAAGATAGACCCAAATAGGTCATATTATGTCACCTATGGGTACACCCTTTAAATTTTGAATTAATTTTTTTATTAATTTCTGCTGTTGGGAGCTATAGCGGCACGCAATTTTTTAAAATTTTAATTTGGTGCCCTTTACGGTTCTTAATACACATAAAAAACATGTATGTTGTATGGGGACACCCTTTAATTTTTAATATAATGAACTGTTGAGTTCTGTGGTTACATACATAAAACAAAGCAATATTCAGACGAATGGATAACCTCCTTCTTTTTTGAAGTCGGTTAAAAATAGAAATTACTTACATTTTTTATTCAATTCCCTAGAGAAAACAAAATGAACAAACTAAAACAAAAATGGGAAAAAACAACTTTGAAAAAGTCGATCAGGATAAGGCGAAAATTTTAAATTTTTGTACATAAGATTTCCCAGTGAATTGCATATCAGAAAAAGGGAACAGGGAAAAATTATTCACGATAGGAGTTTTGGGAAAATAATTCGAGGGAAAAATTATTAACGATAGGGGTGATTATTATTATACAACATTATTTATTTTTAAACGCGCATAATTCCTTCAAAATTTATTAAATAAATGTTTTATGATAGAAAATAGAAAGAAAAGGAAAAGTAACGTTTTTTAATTTGAAATGGTTACTATGATATTTTTTTTTTGCTCTTTTTTGTTTAAAAATTTTAATTTTTCATGCTTTCTAGACCTAATAAACTTCTCATTTGGTTTGTTAAATTTTGGGCATAAGAATATGGGTTTTTATTCAGAAAGTTTTGAAATATCCACTGACGATCTGGTTAAGCACCAGTGAAATGGCTATATGGATATGATTTCCCCATAGTAATCAATTCGGACTGTTATATTTTTTTTAAATTTTATGATTCTTTCATAAAATATTTATTTACTAAATTTTGAAGGAGTTATGCCCGCTCAAAAATAAATAATATTATATAATATTATATAAAAATCACCTTTATTTTGTTTTACTTCATATAATCAGCTAGCATTTAGTTATGATTACTCTACTTTATTTTGCACAACACTAGTAGATGCAACACTGCTGTACGGAAAAGCTCTTTCGTTGAGTTTAAAGCTCATTCTTAATGTTAACGATCATATGTTAAGTTTAAAGCTTTTAATTGTTGGATATAAAAGCAGAACAACCAAGGAAAGCAGTTCATTCCGTACTTGCAGGTTCGTTTGAGTGGTTAACAACTAAACATAGTTATCATACAAGCTTCGTAGCGACGATAGTTGTCGTTGCTTGTTGTTAAGTGTGTTTTGTTGAATAAATTATAGTTGTTGTTGGTTGCAATGGTGACCGCAATTACTTTAATTTTTGTTCATTCCGTACTTGCAGACAATTACATTTGTTATAAATTAAAATTAAAACACTTTAAATTATATTATTATATTATTATATATGTTAATTAAAATTATTAAGGAAGTATCTTCGGATACTTAATCAAAATATGGAATTTAATACAAACAGTTATTTTGTTTAATAACAATATGGTTTGACTATAACCCTATAATTTAATCATAATATTTTGCTTTTAGATTAGGTTATCTCATACATGTGTATTCTTTGCTTGCGGGGACTATACTATAAAAATGGATATATAAACGCTAATTTAATGTAAATAAGCTATTCAATTACTCCCTTTTAACTGATTGTATCATTTATTTAGATAAATGGATAGTGCCATGTTTAAACAAAATAAGTACGGCTTTAAAAACCTTATATTGAACTGCTATTGTTGCAAATTTGCACAATTTCTGACTATTTCAGATTATATCAATAAAAGTAATCCTCTTAAAACGATTCTGTTAAAACTTTGCACACACGTTGAACTATTTTAGCTGTACAAAAATCTTAAAACTACAACTATACAGGTGTTCGGAACAAACCCCTTAAACAATTTTAATTTTTTAGTTCATAAAGATGAAATTTGAAGTCAAGCTTAATTTCATTTTAAATTAACTTTAAACTTTAAACTTATGTTCGTTTTATTCTCTCTAAGAAAGAATAATTTTAATTACAAATTAGGTGATTCATATTAAAGAAAAATTGGCTGTGAAAGGCTATATTAACAGCAACTTATATTTATTTTTAGAAAAATATTATTTTAAATTTTTATGATAAAAATAATCGTTCGAAATTAAAAAAAAATATATTTTTTTTGTTCACTTTTTTTCACAAAAAAAGTGAAAAGGTTTTTTATAGTGAGGGCAATCGGGATCCTAAAAATGTTATAATCAATTTAAAATTTGAGATCTCTATTTTTAGACTGTAGAAAAGACACGTCGCGTTTCCAAATTTTACTTTTTTCTGGTTTTGCTCTTCTTGCAATAGGTAGATACGAGTAAGAAATATTTGGTGGGTCATAAACTGTTTTTGTGTTTTTTAAGTTGTTTTAAATAAAGTAATTGTTATTATTTAAAATAAAATTTATTGTTACTAATATAAAAAAGTATATATGTATAATAAAACTGTAATTTTATGTCAGTCTGTCTGTTGGCAGCATAGGTAGTTAATGTTCGCAATTTACTTATACAATGGTACTGCAAACTTGGCAGCAACTTTTATTTTTTTCAGCGGAAAATTTAAAACACTATTTACAGAATTCTAAAAGAGTTTTAGACTTCTATATACATTTTATAATTTTATATAAAACCCAGGAATGTGGCATGACAAAAACTAGCATTTTAGAATTTCCTGGGTCCTAGGTTTAGGGTTTTGACCATTCGCTGGCCATATAAGTTGAATTTGCTAAACAAAATTATGGGAAAACTTTAAAAAAAAAAATTATTTTCAGAGGTAGGATTGGTTCTTCTAAGGGGAACTTTTTTTTTCTAGCTTTAACAGCCAATGACCATAAAAAATAAATAAATTTTCACAGTTAATATAAGCTAAAAAAAAAGTCATGTCCTGCAAGATTGCCAAAATACCCCTATGTGCAGCGATTGAGTCTTGGAGGATGCTTTAAAGAGAAGTAAATACCATTTTTTTACGCGATCAGCACACCCTTCTAATCAAACAAAAATGCAATACAAACATTTTAAAAGACAAATATTCTTAGTTTATAAAAGGTTTATTATTATAAACGTTTTATAAACTTAACACATTTCATTATTTTAATTACTATTATTGCCTATTATTTTATGTTGCAGTCTTCTAATGTTTGTGACATAAATTATAATTGTTCCATCACTTTCTATGTTTTTTTTCTTTGTATGGAGAGTGTTCAGCTCCTCGTCCTGAAAATATTTAACTCGAAAAGTATGTTAGTCTTATAGAAGCCTATATAAAATTAAAATCTTTGTTTCCTAAATATAAGATGTTTGGAGGTTTCTTTTGATCCAGCCTTTTCGATAAAATTAGCCGCGTCCAATTTTTTTAAACCATCGATGTAACTTTGTCTTTTTATAGACAGTTTTCAGACAGTCACATATTCATTTTTATATAAAAATAAATCAAAAAACCCAAGTTGAGTATGTATATAAAACAAAACCTTCTTTGTTTTTTTAGTAAACAGGCAACACTGGCTTATGATATGTTTTTGGACATAAAAACCCAAACTTACAAAAAAAAAAACGTTTAAGTAAAAGCAGAAAAACACTAAATAGTGAAACTATTTAAAGAAAGTACATTAAATACACATAAACAAAAAGATAAGACTTCCAAGCATTTAAAATGTTGGCAACTATTAGAGAAACCACACAGCAAATTTAAAATGCCCCGCAACGAAAGCACAGCTGGAAAGAGGAAACAAAAAATAAAGGAAGAGAACACAACAGCATTAAAAACGTTAATAAATAAACATTTCTATGTTTCACAATGAGAGCATCGAGCATATACCCGTAGAACACAAAGAGCAAAACCAAATATTATTAGCCATAATTTATGGATTTTTATTATGATTTCATAAGATTTATGAAGCCAGTTTTTTTTTGTAACATTAAGTGAAAATTTAAACTTAATTTATGAACTATTTTTATGTATTTATTTTTTATAGTTTTTATAATTAATTAATGGCAAAAAATTAATTAAAGGCATTTTAAGTAATGACAAGAATTAAAAGAAGCTTTAAGAATATACTTTAATATTTGCTTATGGTTTTGTTGTAGCTTTTTTACTAGGAAACTATAGTGAAGGCCACACAAATATTTCTGTTGGCTTCATACCTAGCTTGCTATAGAAAAACTAATACCTTGTCTTTATTTTTAAATTATTTAAAAAATTACATTTGGAAATGTATTTTTATTCCTAAAAACTCATAGTTCCTCCTAAATTTATTAAATATAGTAATCCAAACAGATTACTATGGGGAAAGCAAATCCATATAGCTATTTCACTGGTGCTTAACGAGATCGTCAGTATATTTTTCAAACTTTAAAAAAAAACACCTAGATTCTTATGCCCATAATTTAATAAGCCAAATGAAAAGTTTATTAAGTCTAGAAAGCAAGAAAATCTAAATTTCTAAACAAAACACATAGTAACCATTTCAAATTAAAAACTTTACTCTACTGACGATCTGGTTAAGCACCAGTGAAATAACTATTTGGATCTGCTTTTCCCATAGTAATCTGTTCGGATTATTAATTTTTTTTTTTTTTGAAAATAAATATTTTATGATTCGTTCATAAAATATTTATTTAATAAATTTTAAAGGAATTATGCGTTTTTAGAAATAAATAATGTTATTTTTAAATTCTGATCTTCGCACAGAGGGGTATTTTGCCAATCTTAATTTTGAAATGTAAAAATGTAAGTACGCAGATCGACAGACAACAAAATTCTGCATCGTATAGTGAATTTTCAAGGCTTTTGCTTGAGATTTGTCGTTTTGGGACACTGTTAAAATCAGGAAAGTTGAGTAAATCGCATACGATTGATTGACTTTAAACAATTTTGAGAGGTTTTCAATATATTTTTTGGTGGTTTAACGAATAAAGATTTTGTATTGATTTTTTTCTGTGAAAGGGTTAATTAGTAGCTACTTATGTCAGTTTTTAGAATTTTTTTTTTTTAAATTTTAATGATAAAAAATTTCGTTCAAATTTAAAAAAAGGGTTTTTTTGTAAAATTTTTTGTCAAAAAAAATTGAAAAGCTTTTTAAGAGTGATCTCCATCGCGATCCAAAAAATGTTATATATCACTATAAAATTTGCGGCCTCTACTTTTATACTGTGAAAAAAAACCTTGCGCTATTTGCGCCATTTTTTTGTGATTTTTTAAAAATTACACCTTTTTCTGTTTTTTCTTATCATGCATAGGTAAATACGAGTAAGAAACCTTTTTATATTCATAAAATGTTTTGGTTTTTAATAACCGAAGGTAGATGTTTTTTATTTAAATCATTGCATCCTCTTCAGCGTTAAGTGCTGGTGGAAGCATGAAAGAAATTGCTTCTTTCGTAAAAGGTAATGAACTTTTATTTTGGAGTGGGTCTTATACTAGTAATTAGTGGGTCAGAACTTAGAAAAAGCCTATTAATAATATCTAAGTTACACTGAACCCTTGAAAGCTTTCTAGCGAAATCCTGCCTCTAAAGCCGGACATGCTTGTTGCCGCTTCTTCTGATAACAGCCCAATAGGCAACAATGCCTCATTCATAACAGTTGCACCATGTATTAAAATCTTATGGTGGTGGGTAAAATTACTGTTTTACACTTTTGCTCATTTTTTACAGGTAATCCTGTATCCAAAGCTTGAGACAGCGGCCTTCACCGAAAAGTATGACAACAGTATTTTAAAATCCAATAAACTTAATGTTTTTTATTATAAAATTTTTGGGAATTTAAATATATATTTTTTGATTTTATCATAATTTCCCATAACATTTTATAATAAAAATGCAATTTATTTGTTGAAAGAAAAGCTAGTTCCTAGACTTATTTCATTGGTGGCTTAGGCCAGATCATCAGGAAATATTTATCATAATTTTAGGGAAGCCAAAAATACTCTATAAGTAATAAGATTTTAAAAAATACAATGAGAAGTACTTATAATAGAATAATATTACAGAATATTAAAGCTTCAACAAATTAAAAACGTGGTTTGTTTGTTGGTGTTTTGTTGAAGCTTTAATATTCTGCAATATTAATCTATTAACATATGTACTTCTCATTGTATTTTTTTGTTTTTGGTTATTAATTTGTAAAGGGCTCAAAATTTGTATAGGTATATTCTAGTATTCACCATGACACCATGTGTACGTATACGAAGTGGATAAAATTGTATGTTGCGTATACGTACGCATGTGTTATAAAATTTAACCCAGTCCACCATTATTATAACTTGCGTTAAGTTAGGATTTTTTCGGATAGAGATAGTAGTAGCAGTTTTTTTTTTTTTTTTTTTTTTGTTATAATTAAGCTAAAAATAACCTCTAACTATCAAGTAAATTAAAGGTCTCTATTATAAAGAAAAACTACTTATTTCTCCGATATAATCCTAATTTCAGTTATAATAAGGGGCTCTAATATATAACTAAATAAAATATGCTTTCGATGTGAAAACATCATGAGCAATCTACTTATTGGATCATTGGAAAAAGTTTGTATTACACAGAGCCAAAAATGCTTATAGAATCTAAAAGATTTTCTCTATGAAATGTTTTTAGGCTAAGGGGTATTCAAGCAAAAAGAAGGGTAGTTGTTTTCGAATAGATTCCTTATTATTTTCATGTGGTAAATCTTTTTTTAATTTTATCAAGAAGGGAATCCTATTAAATCAATAGTCATTTATTTTTAGTGAGTTTTGCGCATAAAAAACAATGTATAAAGAAAAACTTTTTGATTCTATTTGATTTTATCTGAATTGAAAAAAATGTATTTCTTATTAATTTCATTAGGCTACCTAATTGATTTTTTCAAAAAGTATTCCTTATTGATTTCATTAGGATCCTATATGATAATGTGTAAATCATCTTTTTAATTTTTAATTCTTAATAAGGATATCTCCTTGATTATATTAGCTTTCTTGTTATTTCGTTTATATAAATCAACATAGAAACTGTTTGTTAAAACATAAAATATAAAATATACATTTCGTGTAGTGGTTAAGTGCGTGCATACAAAACGAAGCACGCCAGTTCGATCCCTGGCAGAGGATGAAAAATTTTTCACCATGAATATTGTCTTTGACCTCCTCTTCAACCCCTTCAACCGTCTGGAAAAATAGAGGATAATATGAAGACAAAATATCAGACAGCCGCCGCCACCACCAAAAGAAAAGGTAAAAATAAATCAAATACTAATTAGCAAAAAATTCAAAGTAGATGCCAAAAAAGCTTTATATATAACATTTAAAAAAAAAAACAGAAGTTTTTAAATTGTTTCACTTTTTTATTTTGAAAATTTTTTGCTAATTTTTTTGTCTTTATAAAAACTTATAAAAAGGCCTAATAAAATCAAATAGAAAACCTATTGAAAAAAAAACAAGAAGAATAACTAATAAAAACCCTAAGTTTTCTTCTTGATTTTTTCAAAAAGGTTTTCCTTATTAAAATAATAAGACTTCCTTCTTGAAAAAAACCCAAAGAAATATCTTAAAAATTTGTTCTATTTTATTAGATATTTAGACACTGTTTTTTCTGTGTGTAGGTGTTTTACTATAAATGGTGGTGTATTCAAGTAATTTGTTTTTAGGGTGGTGTCTAATTAAACTCTGTTACTGTGGTAGAAAAAGTCAATTTTAAAAATATACGTATATTCATAACACGGAACACATGAAATATCATCAGCAAACTTAAAGACACCAAAGAAACCAACAAAACGCGTTTTGTTTCACATTAGAGACCTATACATTAACGAACTAATTGATAATGTATTCCACCCGGCGAACATGACAAGATATACTCAAAATGAAACCCAAAGTAATCAAATGAAACTGAAGTATAAATATATTTTTAAGTCGTTTCGATGTTTTGATACGATTTATAAATGGATTTTTATTTGAGTTTTATGTAAATACGGGTTGAAGACATAGACACTATAAATACAATTTTTTAACAAAATCTATCACATACCAAAAAAAAATATCAACTAAATTAATTCATTGATAACTACAAGAAAAGATTAAACTCTGAAAAAAGGAAAATCGGGTTCTTATTGGTATCACTAGCCTCTACAGACATAACTGAATCTCGCCTTACCTTACGCCTATACTTGACATAAAGTAAATAGTATAGAATAAAGTGATATGCTTTAATGTAATAGAATGTAAACCCCTTTTTAGGATGGAGAGGCTTATTTTTTTGACAATTCGTTAGGAACTCAGTATTTGGAAATATTGTAATATTTTCTTCAATTTTGTTTTAAAAGTAATATGCATCCAGTTTTCAGACGCTTACCTTTATAGTGCTTTAGATATGGGTTATGTATTTACTTTATATATAAGGTAGCCATGCCTGGGTAATTACTCAGTAATATAGGCTTTTTATAAAATTCTAAAATTTATATTAAATTCCAAAATTTTTCTAGAGTAGTGTGAATAGTGTTTTGAATTTCCCGCTGCTAAAATAAAAGTTGCTGCCAAGTTTGCAGTACCTGAGATATTTTACCAGAAAAAGTATCCTATATTTGAACCGAGACACTAAGTTATTTACCCATAAAATATTTTTAAAATTTATCCAGTAATTTTTACGTGATGCGAACTCACACCGACATACAGAAAGTTACAGTATTTATTCTATTTATAGATTTAATTCAACAAAAATTCAACAAAACATTTGTCAAATAATATGAACTGCTAACGATAGCAGAGTGTACAAATAATCAAAAGCTATTTTTATTCATCATACAAATTCGGTGTTAATATATATTTTATTTTAAAAACTTTCGAACGTGTGCACAATATTGTAATAAAATTTATTGTAAATTAATTTATTTATAGACCTCTTATAAATGCACATGATATAAAAACGAATTTATGAACGAATATTTGTTTAACATCATCGAACGCACAATTTTTTAATTGGATATGGCATTCTTAGCCTTCGAATATCTAGATAAACATATTGCTCACCATCTCTACAGCAACGTCTCAACTCAAAATTTAAGTTTATTTTGTTGTATATAAAAAATTAAATATATTACAATATAATAGAGACAATTATAAAATATTAACTATATGTTTTCATCAACCAATTTTTAGTTTTAAATTAAAAGATATTTCGAGTTATATCTATCTTGCTTTTAATGACCAATTTTTTATAAATATTTCTTTAGCGTTAAACCATATCTTTAGTGCACTTAATATTGTTTGGTTATCATCTGTTAACAATAAAAATTACATAAACTTAAGAATTATAAAGGGTGCCTCGGTGGACTAGTTGGTTGTATGCATATGATCAGTCCGGGATTGTGGCTTCGATTCCCACCAAAGACACTGGAGGAGTTAGACCAAGTAGGAACGTAGATATATCCCGTGTGCCAAGAAATGGTTAACTGCTTTAGTGATAGATCACGTACTGTTTAGTATTTATTATCTGTCCAAATTGAAAATCAAGGTAAGACGACGCTTACAGATTGTGCCTGGAAATAAGCTGACATAAGAAGGCTTTAGGCAGACACATATTAGAAGGAGATGCTGTGGAGACCTTAGCCTTAAGCAAATGTAAGCAATCACTAAAGACTCCGTGATTAGGAAGGATGTCGACATGTATAAGTCGCCAGTCTGAAATCACGAGACTTAATAAAAGTAAGGTATTCGTAAATTTTTACTTGGATACCAGAAATTATTGAGGAACGAAGTAGGTCGAAAAGGGACACATGAAGTTAGTGGTCTCCTTCAATATCGCCCTAAAAAATAATTATAATAATTATAAATTTATTAGGGTGTTTCTATAATCCTGGAAGGTCATATTTACTTTTGTTACGTAAAGTCCATTCTTCGTCGTCTAAATCATAAGCAATTTTTAAAACTCACTTTTTTTATTATTTGCTTTGTGTTTCAACGAACTAAAACAAAAACACATTTTTTTAAATATATTATTAATTAATAATTTAAAAGTTCACTGCACTATTTTACTTGGCTTATCGTTCGAAACATAGCTTGACAAAATTAAGAAAAATCAAAAACAAAAAAATATAATTTAACAAATGAATTAAAACCTTAAAACTAATATAGCAGATAATACTGGTACGAAATTTCATAAGTGTTAGTCAACAATTTGCACAAGAGGAACAAAGTTATATTTTGTGGTCCCCGCACAGGATTTTATTTTATTTGAACAGAATGATTTTGTCATTCGTCGTTTAAATGATGGACAAAGAGTACATTAGTTTCTTGTCTTTTAGTTGTTCAGATACGCTGCTATTGTTTTGAGTGGTATTTAAAAATATTTCACAATGTTCGATTTTACAGATGTTTTCAACGTTGGTGCCTTAAGTCTATCGGTAAGATATTTTTGGATAAGATAAAAATGTAAGTGTTTTATGAATTCGTGACAACTTACGAGACTTTTTTTTAGATTAATCATATTATGAGCACAAATAAAATAACTATTAATGAAAGTCATGTTGAATATTCCATACAATTGGCACATTAGTTGGATTTCCTCGAGCTGGTCATTACGGTGCATTGGCCAACCGTATCTTGAAACTTGGTTTACTGCGAACTCTTCATCATACGATGATTACAAATTAACCATTTTATTTGGTTTGTTTTGGCTTGTAAAAGAGAAGCGTTAACTCATTGTCATAACAACAAAATCAGGTTTCGCATTTCCGACTTTTAAAATTTTTTGACTCCACAGGAATTTATTTTTTATTTGAACACCGAGTTCCCACATGGTTTACATAGCAAAGATTTGTGAAGTGCTACTGTGAACCAATTGTAATATAAACACATTGTCTAAAGTTTAAAAAATTTATATAGAGTTCATACTTCGTCGTTTCGACGACGTTTATAAGAAAAAAACAAATTTACCTAATTCGTAACAATACAGCAAGAGTATAACTACAGCTGATGCTGTACGAAAATTGAGCTTAAAAATTTAAGAAAAGAGAAAAAATACAAAAGTAACAACATGCCTCGTCGATTTGACGAAGGATGACCTTCAAGGGATAACTAATGTTAATTGATTTAGTATTTTGATTGATATTCTTAGGATTTTTTATATTAATTTATAAGGTTTTTATATCAATTTAAAAACACAAGCGTTAGCTAACGTTTTTTTTTTTTAATAAATTTTTCGTGCTACTTTTTTTAAGGCATTTTTATGCAAATGTTCACGATCACTATATCGTGGATGATCTTTAATATAAGTACAACTTTTAAGCATTTTCCAGGCATATCGGCTAGTTTGTTAATATAACAATGACTACCTATTTTCTCTTAATTTACATAATGTTACAAATTTGAATAAAATTGAAGGATAGTTGGCCAGAATAAAACTGGTAACCCTAAAACTAACGGATTAATTTATTAACAACTACCCTTTCATGGCCCCGGAATTAAGAAAATGTTTAAATTAAAATTTATCCTTTATGAAGTTAAAATTCTGAATTAATTTCGAAATACTCTTTATAATAAAACGACAAACAAATTTAATGGATTACTGGTATAACATCCACTGCTCAAACTCTCTGAACAATCTGAAATTTTTGTTTTAAATTTTTTATAATTTTTTACATCTTTATTATTGGGATTCAATGGTAATTCATTTACATTTGTAAATTAAGCAAGTAAGAGTGTTATATTCGGACATTCTGAATCTTATATAAACTTCACCATAGTATTGTTAAATTTTACCTTACTGTATTATGTTTTTAATTTCACAATAATACAGAATCGGGTTTTACTTATGATTACAATTATAATATAAAGAACAACAAACTATTATAAAGGTTATATAAGGATTGATAAATTAGAAAAAATCATTTTATAGTTATATAAATCCTTTCCACCTGTGGTGAAGGGTATAATAATAGAACTAAGTTTATTCGGTAACAAAACGACAAAGTGTATGTTAGACAAAAAAATATTTTAAAAAATGAGGCAGTTTCGCCCAAATAGTTTCACACCTTAAAACTACATAAAACAAACACATTATTAAACATACCGAAAATATAATATCCCATAACCCATTATGTATATTTAATCATTCACTATGAACAAAGACATTAGTGAGGATAATATACCTAAGGTTATGAGAAAACAAAAACCAAAAAATTATCTATAAAATCTCCCGTGCAAACAAAAAAAAAAAAACAAAAATATAAAGAAACACCGATATAAATAAACATCTGGTATCACTCTTTACTACTACCACACACATCTCATATAATCGATTACTCAGGATATATAATATATTTAAATAAAATAAAAATGACGCATAAAGAAAGTATTTACTCATGACAAATTTAAAACAATCTTTGAGAATTTTTTTTTTTTGTTAAATTTTTGGCGAAAACTTTTTCGAAATTGTTTGTGGGGTGAAAAAATATAATAAAATAATAAGGCCCAATTAGCTTATATTAAGAATTAAAATCGTTTGTAAAAATATTTTTTTTTAAATTGTTTGTATAAATATTTTACAAAATTTTTTTTTAAAATTTTTTGTAAAAATCTTTTCGAAATTTTTTTGAAAAAATATTTTTCTTTTTAATTTTTTATAATTTTTTTTTGGAAAATTTTTTGTTAAAATTTTTTTGAATATTTTTTATTAGGACCTAACTGTAATTTGTAACTGTAACTGTATATTGCGTTAGAAGGGTCACACTAAAGCAAACAATTCTTTAAAAATTTCCTCATATTGAAACCCGCCAAATGTGCCTTTTGACTACCTCTAGTTACAAGTGGGCACCCTGGGGTTCTATTGGCTACTCTATGTGTATTGTCTTTTATAAAGGCCTTTAATACAAATCAAAGTCTTTTATAAAGGCCTTTAATACAAATCAAAGCCAAAAAACCTTCCCAGCCTAAAAACAAACAAAAAAATTGCCCCTCGCTGGGGGGTGTATACAGATCCGCTGAGATCTGTATACACTCCTTGCGATCTTAATGTCGCGGTCTGATATTTATTTAACAAAAAAAAAGCAAAAGAGAAGCATTACAACCGTTAAGCGATAAAAAAATATAGATGGTCGTGGTTTTTTTCCCGCAGCCTCGAATATAATCGTGTGATATTGCTGAATTGCTATCATAAATTTTTCGCAACTATGGCTTACTGATTGGTGGGATTAAATCTTCTGTACCTCGTCTGGCGCCTTAGCAAATGGCATTTCAACATCAACATGGACAGACGGACATCGCTTAGTCATCTTTTTTATGGGGTCGGAAAGGAATACTGTAGAAATTACACACGGAATGACAAACTTATATACACGTATACCACATGTGGTAAAGGGTATAAAAAATGAACAAATAAACAATTCGAAAGGACTCATATAAGCGGAATATTTTTGGCATAAACTCAACAGGTAAAATGACTAATAACTTGGCCAATTCATTTTTAAACAATGAACAACACAGATAGACGGCTTGTTTTTATAAAAATTTTTTTTCTCTCATAGATATACAAAGGAAAAAAAGAAAATTAATTTTGTTGATATCATGTATTGCTTGTTGTAGCTAGGGTTTGCATATAATTTCAAATTTGTGTTTAAAAAAATAATAAGTATAATAGTATAATATAAAAATGTATAGACTTGAATTGTTTTTAGTGTATGTCACCTTCTAAAGATCAAATTGTTGGTAGAAGAGGTGCCCGTTTTAGATAATGCATATGACATTTCCGTTTTGACTGCAGATAAATATTTTTAACCGATTTCAAAAAAGGAGAAGTTTATCTTTGTTTATGTTTTATTAAAAAACGTTTAAGGCTTACAGGTTGTATAGGTTATAAAGTCGCCAAGAGTGGTTATGGCTCCAATAACCTGTGGAACCAATATTTCTGTAGCAATAAGGAATAAGTGCTTAAGTCGACTTCTCCAAAGTGCCCAGGTGCAAAGCTTCAATTATTTTGTACCATTTTTTTTTTCGACTTAAAAAAAGGTAGACAATTTACACAGAGTATAAAAAAAATTTCGGTTATAACGTATATGTATATAATATAATATAAAAATATTTGTTATAAAAAAAATAAAACTAAAAATTAAAGGAAGTTCCGATAGTGACGAAAGCAAAGTTTTAAGTTTACACAGAGTATGTTTAACCATTTCTATTGTAATAAAAATTATCAGGAATAAAATTAATAAAAATTAAATTAAATAAAGTCGAGATTTTGTCTTATAAAAGTTAAAATAAATATACGCAGGGTGTGGAGTACTATGTTTGCTCTAATAACAGGTATTAAAAATAATTAAACAAGTAAGACTGCTATGTTCGGCCATGCCGAATCTTATATGCCCTTTACCATAATAATGCTAGATTTGTTTGTAATTTTTTTTTTACTTTTTTAAAAATTATTTTTGTAAAATTTTATATTTTTTTTTTAATTTTCTTGTAAAAATATTTTTAAAAAATTTTTTGCAAATATTTTTGGAAAAATTCTTTTGTAAGATTTTTCTTAAATTTTTTGTAAATATTTTGCTGAAATTTTTTTAAAAATTTTATTTAATTTTTTCAAAGTTTATTTAAAAATTTATTTGAAAAATTTTTATAAGAGTTTTTTTGTAAAAATTAGGAACTTCCAATGATCTATACTGCATAAGAATGGTCAGACTAAAGCAAAAAATCCTTTAAAAAAATTTCCTAATATTGACCTTATATTCTCTGTATAAGAGTCGGAAATGAATATTGTAGAAATTACACACGAAATGAGAAACTTATATATACCCTTCCATCTGTTGTAAAGGGTATAAAAAAAAACTACCGAAAATAATTAAAGTGTCTCCATAGAAAACGTGGTTGTAACGAGCTTATCGTTTAAACCGTAATAAGGAGCCACTTCAAATTTTTAATAGCAAGTAATAAAAAATAAACAATGCTCCATAAAATACGTACAAAATTATTTTACTTTTAAAGTTATATATTAAAAGTAGCACAGAAACTTTCGAGTGTGTCTGAGTTTTGATTGATATCCCAACAAACAAAACTTTAAAAATATCTTGTAACTAGCTTTAAGGTTACAAGACTTAAGCTTACAAAAGTATTGTAAATGCTCAAGTGAAAGGCTTATTAACAAATTAATCCTTACGATAAACTATACTACTTATAAAATAAGTTTACAGAAAAAATAATTTTCTTCAATGCCTACAGTAAGCTTAGTTTTTTTTTTAATATTTTTATAAATTACATACCACGAAATTTATAGTCAAGCTTAAGTTCGTTTTTATTCTCTCTAAGAAAGAAATAATTAAATTACAAATTAGGACAGAATATTAAAAAAAATTGGGAACATTTAATTTTATACACCAGTAGGAGCGGAATGCACATTTTCTAGACAGCCACGTCCGTAATCAGCACTCTTGTATCTATCTACTTAGGGTAGTGTAAGCATCATCTATTTAACCAACCAAACCCAGATAAAGGAATACGAGAAAACTTGTATTCAATTATCAATCGTCAGTTGGTGAGAACGAAGTCTACCACCACCTTAAGCTTCCCTCTTGTTGAATATTTTTCCTTTTAATATTTAGCACCTTATATTTTGTTGTTCCTTCAACCAACCTTCGGTTAGCAATGAAAGTTACTTTTCGTTTATTTATTTTTATAAATTTAGAAATACAATTAAATTATAAGTTTTTTTTTCATTTCATTTTATCTGGCAAATTGAAAAAATGATTTTGTTTTAATTTTTTTTTTTTGGAAATTATCCACGTCCAATCCATCAGAAATTCCCACTCTCTACGAATTTTTATTTTTTCAGCCAAGAGCATTTCGACGTCTACAGAATAAATTTGATTGCATTTAATTAGTTTTCGGCTTACTGTTGCTTGTTGGGCAGCTTTCAAGGTTTTAATCCAAATCAATAAAACTCTGCTCTACGTCTTCTGATGTTCTTAGCGGGATGTTTCCAAACAACGACTGCTGTGATATTTTCTATATTTTAACCAATTTATGCTTTTGCTAGTTCTTGGTGACACGTTATTTTGCTGGTTCCATACATAGACAATAGTTAATGATCTGAAGATAATTCAAGTGCCGCTTCAGCTTTAATAATTTCTCTTGAAATATCCTTAGTCACGCCAAAATCTATAACATCAGGTATTTTTTGCCGATCGGTATGTCAATATGGGGGTTGCCCACTCGATATCACATCAAACATATTAGACACATTTTTGAAATTGTGACAAACAAAACACGACCGTATGGAGTAATTAGTCTTGTTCCCCAAATGTATCGCCTGATACTAAGAAACAGGGACCTAGTGATTTGAAGAAGTCGCTGTATTGACTCTCTGATATTTGAAGTTTTGATGAAATTCTTCAATGCAAATATTTGATGCTTGAAGGTAGTACTCACAAAAACCACATATTAAATAATGTTTAATTCGAGCATTTATTAGTATTGCTGAACAACCACACGGGGGTCTTTAGTGTCGTATAATATATAGCCATTGACTTTAAAAGAAGGCTATTTGTTGTTAAATGTGGCTCTGAAATCAGCATGACATCATAAGCGAAGCCTTACCGTTATACTAACCATCTGTCTTATCTACTCCTATCCCTTTTCAAAGAAGTAACACGATTAATATAGGCACTAATTGCCTAAGTGATACTTATCTTAAAAAAACAAAAGAAATTTGTTTCTTAAGAAACTACAAGAGTTCATTTTTGAACTGAGGCACTATACTCAACAAGAAGAACTTTAACAAATAACTGAAATACAAGCACTCAAATATCAGAGAATAAGAGGTAAAAACATTTATAAACTGTATCGATAGTAAGTGTTTTTTAATCATATTTGCCAACCTGTTATCAGACTAAGTGTATAGCAAATGTTATTGCAAATAGTTTTTCTGTTGGAATTTTTTTAAAGATATCATTGAAAAAGTATTCATATTTTGCAATTTAATAAAAATATCATGATTATCCTGATGAAAAGTTTTAGAAAATTATTTATGAGCTTATTTTCCAATTTACTTAAATTTCGCTTAAGAAATGGTTTATTGGGTTATTTCATACACACACAAACACACATAATTTTTTCATCTAAAATATAATGCAATATCTTAATGTACATTATTTAAATTAAAACTTGAAATTATTTAAAACTAAAATTAAAACAGCAATGAAAACAAAAAAACTTTTAATTTAACTCTATCGCCATAGATCGATAGCCATCAACCAACGATTAGTCCTACTACAACAAATCATATTAAAAGTTGCTGAGACATGTTTTGGTCTCAAATTACACCAGTCGATAAATACAGGAACGGAAATGCTTACACCAATAATTCAAACTTGTGTGCAAATTTTCACCTATTAAAGGTTTTAAACAGTTTTGAATTTTATTTAATTAATTTTTTAATTGAATTAAATATATATTTGTTTAAAACAGAACAAAAAAATCCTAATTAAACAATTAATTGAATCAATCAATTAAACACATAATTGAATTAATTATTATTTAAACAAGTGTAATTATCCGATTACAAATAAGATTACTAGCTTTAAAAATTGCAATCATAATCGTTTCGCAAACCCTAGTCGTATTATTTATTTTGTGATTTACTACAAATAAGTCTAATGTGTCTAGATGACATGTTTTAGCTAAATTTGTTTTAAATCTTTTCAATCATGTTCGTTCTTTGTTGTCAAATATGTTAAGTTCCTTGTAGAAGTAAATAGAATTTATTTTTGCAATTTTGCGTCATTAGTTGTCTTTGAACTGAACTGAACTATATTGTTTAAAATTGCTTTATTCTTTTTGAGTCATTCTAAACAGCATCTAAGGCATCAATCATTTTTATTTTTGTTTTTTTTTCGCGTAAATTTCATTTAGGAAAATGACTTAATGTCTGTATCTATGTCTGCTATTTTCTTATTAGCACATTTGTATGTATTTATTTAAGGTATACATTTTTCTATATTATAATTAGTATAGGTATTTTAAATTTGTAATTTTTAACTGCAAGCATTATAATATTTAATATTTCAAAGAATTTTTGGTAGTTTTAAAATTATAATTATTTTTTAAATAAAAATTGATAATTGCGGGAAAATCTTTAAATTCATATTTAAGTGCATTTTGTAATCATAATAAATATTTATTAATTAAATTTATAAAAATATTTTCAATGATAATTCGACATTGAGAGCAATTTTTATTTTTTTATAATATTTCACCTTAAAAGTTTATTTGTATTTTTTTTTTTTTTTTGCTACAAAATATTTTGCTTTATAAATATAGCACTTTATTGCATTTAGCAAACATGTGAAAAGATTTTGGCTTAATTAGAGTGAACGCTTTGCTAATTAAATATGTAATATTTTCTAATAGCATTGTATTGTTTTTAATTTTATGTATTAAATGTAAAAAGAAAAAAATTATTTCATACCCATTTATTTGCTAAATATTTATTTGCTTTTTGCATAAACTCCTACTACAATTTAAAATAATTTATTTGCATTATCTTTTTTCCGATAGGCCTTCACTTTTTTAAAAAGGTTGTGATTAAAATTGTTAGTTAGATGCCGCTTGAAAAAAAATATAACTCCAATTCAGTGTGGCCATTTTGGCATTTTTGCAGCTAAATTCAGCATATTTTTTTTAATTCAGCCGCAACTTGTTAATTTAGCAGTTAGCACTATTTTTAGCATTTTTCCATTACTTATGTAGCATTTTTTTGCATTACTTAACTTTATAATTTGAGAAAAACCATGCAATCATTTTAGACTTATTTAAAAAATCTACCACAGTTTTCGTCGATTACGAGGAATTACTACAAATTTTGATATATACGATTATTTGACTTTAAAATTATTCCAATAATGGCATAATTCTGAAATCAAAAGAGTTTACACCTTATAAGTTTATTAATAGTTATTTTATAACACAGTTACTTTTTGGGCCATTAATCCCAAAGTAAATTAATTTTCAAAAAGCCGTATAAAAAACCAATCGATTAATCGAATACTTTATCCGATTTTATTCGATTAATCGGTAAAATATTATGTTAAGATACTAAAGCACAAAAGACGAAGTGCCAAAGACGCTCACTATAATATTTAATTGATTTCATGTCTGTTAACTGCACAAGACCAGCGAGCTAATTCCGATGAGCTTGCAGTTCCCCTAAGAAAGTTGAATAAGTATGAGCAAATTTTGAACATAATAACAATGAATTGGGGCTAGTTCAAGCAGTTTTATGCTTTGAGTGAAACATGAACACAGTTCGAGTGCCAAAAAAAAATTACAGAATTTTTTAACAACATTACTTACATTCAATTTAAGGTCTTTATTTCTTAGTACTCGCACATAGAAAAAACCACTAGGGCAAGTCAAAAATACTAGGCATTATTCAAAAGTTCTACACAACTATTAAACAAAATACACTGAGAGTTTCGAGCATGAGACGAGTAAACACGGCGCTCACTAGTACAAGAAGTTCGTTTTACTCTGTCAGTTTATTCCGTTTATGATACAATGATATGGGTATTCATGTGTTCAGTTAGCTAGTTTGTGTTCGAGTATGACCACTTGCTCATGAGCTTATGAGCTCAGCTATTAGACGAGCTTGCTGCACTGCTGCTGCTTCACTAATACTTATAAAACGCAAATAAACCATTTGATTACTTTCTAGGGTTTGACTATTAAAAACATTTTATAATATTGTACACCTAAGTCAGTAAAAATAAAATTAATCAGATATTGAAAAGTCTTCAGAAATGAATAAGAGCCACTCAAAGTACGAGGGGTAATAAATTAAACTTCAAGATTTTATATTTTTAAATTCCTAAAATGGAAAAGATATGTTCTAAGACATTGTGTTTTTTATAAAAATGGCAACCCTATATTTGCTAACTACAAATCCTTTTCAAATCCCTTTTGCTGTACATAGATGAAGCTTTAAAGATGTGTTTATTTTTTTTTTTTTTTAATCGTTGCTTTGCATTCGGAGAAATTTTAAAATAATTCTTAAATTAAGAATTTAAAATAACTAACCGATCATAAATAAGTGCACCATGTTAAAATACTAAGTTAAGGTCGGCTAAAAATTAAGAAAAAAAAACTAAGTTAATTCTCTCTTTAACTAAAAGAGATAACCCAGATATTTTCAAAGACTATATAAATTTAAAAAATATCTGAATTAAAATGAATTATAATTAAACAAATTTATTAAAATTTTTAATTGATTCAATTATAAAATTAATTAGAAGATTATTTTTTTTCTTTCTTTCTGAATTACGAGTAAATAAAAAAATTAATTGCATTTGTATCTGAAACTAACTAAAACTATTAATTGGTGCATATATTTTTTTCTGTGTAAGAGATCTACAAAGCTTAACTTCTTTGTAAGCATATCTACACATCCATACATACATATAATAATATAGTAACTCATTTCCTCTCTGTCTGTCTATCTGTCTGTCTGTCTGCTTTTTTATTGTGTTCGCATTACGTAAAAACTACTGGATGGATTTTAACAAAATTTTGTGAGGAGGTACCAATATAGGATACTATTTTCCTCAAAAATACCTTATTTCTAAGATAATAATGAGAAAAAGCAGTAAAAGTACGCCGATTTTTTCACTGATTTAAAGATACTGCATACTTTAAGGCATCTTTTATTTTTGAAAGTGGTATATTTTAAACACGGTTGCGCAACAAATGGCACTGTTTTTAAATAATGGCAATAAATAATTTTTTATTAATTATTTAATTTATTTGATATAATTCTGTGGCAATATGGAAAAAGTGCTTAAGTCTGATTTTTAAGTTTTGTAGGAGAGCAATTTTAAACTTTAAAATAATTTTTTCAAAAAAATAACTTTTCTTAAAAATTAACCTATGGGAGTCAAACGTATGATTTAAAAAAATATCTTATATCTACCAAAAGTACACAGGCGTTGCAATTAATAAGTTGTGAAAGAAGTTTTTATGATTTCGAAAAATAGCTTCTAGTTTCTTAAGATTTTTTCCAAATGCGATTCGACATTGAAAAAAGATAAGCAGAAAGTTATCTTGCTATAACTTGAAAAATTTTACTAAATAATTAAAAATTTGCACATGGGTACTTTGAAGTACGGAGATTTCAAAGGTGGCAGTAACTAAATTTTTGCTTAAGTCGACTTAAGCACTTATTCCTTATTACCACAGAATTTAATTTATTATCAAATTTGTATTTGATTTTTAATTTTTGGTATTTTAGAAGTTTTTATAAATTTTAGAATTTTATCCAGATACCCATCTTTTTATTAAGTAAATACATAAACCACAACTGAAGCACTATAAATTAAGAGTCTTGCAATTGGTATACTTACTTACTTATGTGGCTATTACAGAACATTTGTTCCTGTAGCCGAACGTAAAATAGATTTCCAAGCGCCTCGATCTTCTGCGCTTCTTCTCCAGTTTCTGACACCAAGTTTCGAGATGTCTTCCTCAACTTGATCTTTCCATCGAAGTTTCGGTCTTCCCCTTCTGCGTGAACCGTCACCAGGTTCGTATTCAAATGACTTTCTAGCTGGAGCATCTTCATTCATTCTCACAACATGACCTAGCCAACGCAATCGTTGTAATTTGATACGTTTGACTATGTCTATGTCGGCATACAGCTCATACAGCTCATGGTTCATACGACACCGATATTCTCCGCCAACGCAGATTGGTCCATAGATTTTTCGAAGAATTTTTCTCTCAAACACTCCAAGCACAGCATCATCTGCTTTCGCAAGTACCCATGCTTCGGAACCATATAATAGCACGGGTAGTATCAGTGTCTTGTAGAGAGTGATTTTTGTCTGTCGAGAGGTGGCCTTGTTTTTAAACTGCTTACCTAGTCCAAAGTAGCATCTATTGGCCAGTATTATTCTTCTCTTTATCTCAAAACTGATGTTGTTTGTTTTGTTGATGGCGGTACCGAGGTAGATAAAATCGCTAACTACCTCAAAGTTGTAGTTTTCAACTTCCACTGTCTGCCCGAGTCTACTGGACGTCTTGTGCGTTGATACCATCAACTTGGTCTTATCGCCGTTTACTGCCAGACCCACTTTGGCAGATTCTTTTTCGATTTTTTCAAAGGTGGCAGTTACCGCTCGCAATGTTCGACCCATGATGTCTATATCGTCAGCGTAAGCGAGTAACATGTGTTGTTTAGTGTATAGCGTGCCAGTTCTATTCACATTCGCATCCCGTATAACCTTTTCTAGCAGGATATTAAAAAGGTCACACGATAGACTATCGCCTTGTCTGAAACCTCGTTTGGTACTAAATGGCTCGGAGAGGTTTTTTCCTATTTTAACTGAAGATCGCGTATCAGTTAAGGTCATCCTGCACAGCCGTATTAATTTTGTAGGGATACCAAACTCAGACATGGCTTGAAACACCTTTGAACGAATGGGGCTGTCAAAAGCAGCCTTGTAGTCGACAAATAGATAGGTAGGTGTCGATCTGTTTTTCTTGGGTCTTTTCCAGGATTTGACGTAAGGTGAATATCTGGTCGGTGGTGGATTTACCAGGTCTAAAGCCACATTGATATGGGCCAATTATCTCGCCAACTTTAGATTTTAATCTTTCACACAGTACGCTGGAAAGTATTTTGTATGCGATTGGAAGGAGACTTATTCCTCTGTAGTTGGCGCATACTGTCTTGTCTCCTTTTTTGTGCACGGGACATAATATGCTGAGGTTCCAATCATCGGGTATGCGTTCCTCTAACCAAATTGAACAAACCAGCTGATGTATACACCTCATCAGCGTGTCGCCTCCGGTCTTAAATAGTTCGGCTGGTAACCCATCGGCTCCTGCTGCCTTATTATTCTTCAGCCGAGTAACTGCTACTTTGACCTCATTTTGGCTAGGTGATATACACTGAATACCGTCATCCGGGATTGTTTCTAGGGTATCTTCGTCACCGCTACTATCTGATACCAATAGTGTGGAAAAATGTTCCCTCCACTTCCTCAGCACACACTCAGTATCTGTCAGCAGATTACCTTCTTCATTTTTACAGGAGGATATGCTTGTACCAAAGCCATCAGTTTGTTTTTTCACTCTTTGGTAGAATTTTCGGACTTCATTCTGACTCCTGTACATCTCGATTCGCTCACACTCACGCTTTTTCATTTCTCTCTTTTTTCTGCGGAATAGGCGTTTCTCCTCTCTCCTTTTCTCCCGATACCTCTCCCTTGCATTACGTGTTGCTACTGAATGCAGGGTTGCCCTGTATGCGGCATTTTTCGCTTCAGTAGCATTACGACACTCTTGGTCGTACCATGGGTTTCTTGGGGGAGGCTTCTGATACCCAAGTACGGATTTTGCGGCGTTTTCCTTAGAGTGGGCTATAATTTGCCATTCTTGCAATTGGTATGGAATACTTTAAAAGCAAAGAGCAAGCAAAATATTGTCAGGATGCCCACGACACACGACACGGACACAGCTAGTTTAAAATACGGTTGCTGGTATGAGCAGAAGAAAGTTGAGTAAGTAAAAGCTCAAATGTTTTTATAAAACCAAATCTTTAAAAGTTAAATAGCAGACGGCTAAACAACTATAAATATTTTTTACTTCATCGAAATCCAACTTTTATTCAGGTTTTCGAAAATACCGAAATCTTAATAAATTTCACCCGTTTAACCAATTCGAAAACAACATCAATATTAAAATACCAAAATTGGAGTTTTTGGTGCTCCTATAAAAAATCTTGCTTGATAAGTTAGTAACAGTAGCGACAAGGGGTCAATTTTCTGTAACAGTCTCTTTCAACTGCAATATTTATATCAAATATTCCTTCTAAAAGAGATTGTTTTCATTTTTAAAGAAGTACAATGTTTCTGCAGCTTTGTAGCAGGATTTAGCAGCTGGTCGATACAGTAACATCAATTGAGAATGGCAGTACAAAAGAAAATCGTTGAATTGGGTGGAAAAAATAAAAAAATAAATAATTAAATTAAAATAATAATACATAACAAAACATTGTTTCACTGAAAAAAAGCAAACATAAGAAAGGTTATGAGGGGAATAAAAATTGGACAAATGGGTTCGTGTAAATGGGTCGTGTAATACAGTGGAATCATAGGCGAAGTTGGCCTAATATTATTATATGTATATTCTACGAAAAAAATACAAAAAAAGTTTTTTTGTTACTTTCCCTGTTTTCCTTTTCAAGCAAGCAGGCTTTCTAAATTCAGATTTTCTAATCTAACTTTCTTCAAAATAAATCTTTTGTAAAACCCTGAATAAATAATTTAAATGAATATTTCTTTTTAATTTATGTATATATGTATAAGTACATATAAAATTGTATAAAACGTTTAAAAAAATAATTTAAACTACCAAAAAGTACTGTTTCTCTTTTAAACGAACAGCCCAGCCCGTTAATAGCATAATTTAGAAATTATAATTTGCTTCCTAAAAAAGAACTTTGATAAAATTTTATGCTTTTTTGAGACAAAATTCCAATGTCTATAAAATGTAAAATGAAGACTATAAAAGTCAAGTTAAAATATTAAAACGAATAAAAGAAAAGTCAACTCCTATGATGGATTTCTGGTTGAATTTAATACTATTTTACTATTGCATGCAAATAATGGGTGATTTTTTTGAGGTTAGGATTTTCATGCATTAGTATTTGACAGATCACGTGAGATTTCAGACATGGTGCCAAAGAGAAAGATGCTCAGTATGCTTTGACATTTCATCATGAATAGACTTACTAACGAGCAACGCTTGCAAATCATTGAATTTTATTACCAAAATCAGTGTTCGGTTTGAAATGTTCAAATGTGACAAATTTTGTTCAGCGATGAGGCTCATTTCTGGTTGAATGGCTACGTAAATAAGCAAAATTGCCGCATTTGGAGTGAAGAGCAACCAGAAGCCGTTCAAGAACTGCCCATGCATCCCGAAAAATGCACTGTTTGGTGTGGTTTGTACGCTGGTGGAATCATTGGACCGTATTTTTTCAAAGATGCTGTTGGACGCAACGTTACGGTGAATGGCGATCGCTATCGTTCGATGCTAACAAACTTTTTGTTGCCAAAAATGGAACAACTGAACTTGGTTGACATGTGGTTTCAACAAGATGGCGCTATATGCCACACAGCTCGCGATTCTATGGCCATTTTGAGGGAAAACTTCGGAGAACAATTCATCTCAAGAAATGGACCGGTAAGTTGGCCACCAAGATCATGCGATTTGACGCCTTTAGACTATTTTTTGTGGGGCTACGTCAAGTCTAAAGTCTACAGAAATAAGCCAGCAACTATTCCAGCTTTGGAAGACAACATTTCCGAAGAAATTCGGGCTATTCCGGCCGAAATGCTCGAAAAAGTTGCCCAAAATTGGACTTTCCGAATGGACCACCTAAGACGCAGCCGCGGTCAACATTTAAATGAAATTATCTTCAAAAAGTAAATGTCATGGACCAATCTAACGTTTCAAATAAAGAACCGATGAGATTTTGCAAATTTTATGCGTTTTTTTAAAAAAAAAGTTCTCAAGCTCTTAAAAAATCACTCGTTATAAGTAGATATGTACTTGAGGTGAAATTATAGCGAAATTGTGATGGTCGTCTTCAAAACAGTAATAATAAATGTATAAAATTTTGCTTAATATTTTATGCAATTTTATTAAAGCAATAATAACAATGGTGGAGTAACTAGATACTTGCTATCACAATTATGTTCAACAACTACCACAAGAGTCGTTGTCCTCAATTCAACGGCTTCTTTTACTCCTATTAAACGAAGCTGATTAAGATGCTTTTGCCTGTTTACTCCATCGTCTTTCTAAGGACTATATTATTTTCATAGATTATTGTTACGATATTGATGTAAAAATATAATTATGAAAGTAGGATGTACTTCGAACTTAAATATATAAAATTCATACAGTGGGTGACCAAATTATTATACTTTTGTACCAATTATTTTGTTATTAAATTTTTATAAAGCGAAAAAGGAATTCAAAAAATACCCAAAGAAGTTTATCGGTTTAATTTTTTCTAAAATGTCAAATAAATCCGTATTTTATGGGTTCGTTTTTATGAAATAATACTCGCTAACAAAGGTTTTCAAAATAGTCAGTCGGCCATAATATCGAAACAAAAATGTGAAAAGTCGAAATTGGCTCTGGTATGGGGACTATCTTTAATTTTTATTTGGAAATTTATAGCCGATATAGTGATACATACCATATGAATTCACGGCCATGTACATATATGTATATCAAATAACGGCATCTGTGGCGCTCCTAATAAATTATTTTATTTGTTTCTTATCTTTTGTTATTTTGTACTAAAGTGATATTTTCTTTGTAAAAATCAAAAGTGGCTGTCACTTCAAATTCAAATGATACGTTAAAATTAACTACTTCAATAATACATTTATATGTATTGACCAAAGTCTACCACCACCTAAGGTTTCCCTCTTGTTTAATGTGTTTTTCTTTTATATTTACCACCTTGTATTTACTGTTGCTTTAGCCAACCTCTGGTTAGCAATTACATCAACCCTTTGTTTATTTGTTCGTTCTCACTAACTGACGATAGATGACTGAATATAATTTTTCTCACATTCTTTTTCATAGTTTGTTTGATTAAATAGATGATGTTTACTTCCAAATAGCAACCAAGTAGAGAGATGCGAAGAATGATAAAAAAGGATGTAGCGATTCTGCTAGTGTCTAAAGTAAAATTTTCCAATTTTTTCTTTAAAATTAATCAGCTAATTTGTAAAAAAGATATTCTTTTATATTTTATTATAATGTAAAAATAAAATTTCTCAGATACTATTTCTTTGATAATTTTTTTCAAATAGAAAATTAATAACAATTGAAACTACCGGGTAGATTGATACAAAGAGTACTGATGACGGACGTAGCTGTCTAGAAAATGCATTCTGCTTTGCTGGTATCTAATTTTTCTTTATCTCTTTATAATTAAGAACTTAAACTAAATAATTAATTTAGATATTCTTTTAACTTAGAGAAAACAAAACGAACTTAGACTTTACTTCAAAAATGCATTTATATTTTTGTTTTGCCTTTTTTTAAGACAACACTACCTGCGAAGCTTTTCGCTTGTCTGCAGAATCGAGCCTGCAACCCCCAGACTGATAGACAATTTTAAGATCATGCAGTTGAATTGATTTCTTCTTTTAAGAATTTTTACCCATCTGCGTTCTAAATAGAAATGGGCGAAGAAAGTTTTTTTGTTTTGTTTTTGTTTTATCTTTGTAAACTAATATAAAAATATAAACTAAATCAGTATCATATGTCTAATATTATCTTGCGCACTTAAGTAAGAATATAATATATATTTTTGAAGTAGCTATAACAGTGTGGCCACCCCCTGTTGTTTTACATACCACAGATAAGTAGACGGTAGCATTAAATACTTAATAGACAACGAACTGAGAATGAAAATCTTAAGTGTATTTTGAAAAACGGTATTCATGAGAATGTATAAGCAATAAAGACCTTAACAAATTTCATGAATGAATCATTTTTCTCTACTCGTTACTTAACAAAAGATAAGTTGTTATTAACTTTAAAAGCTTACAAATATTAACTTTTAATCTTTAGCAAAATCCTTGAATAACGTTATGTGTCCTTACAAAATTACAATATTCCATGTTTTATAAAAACCAAAATCTCCTTTTTAATGTTTGGAAAAAGATTAATTTTAATAAAGATTTTTTATTTGCAAAAAGAAAAAACCTGGATTACCCTTGAGTCTTACACATGGGTCTAGCCAGATCTGTTTTGATTTCAAAATACGAAAAGATAATTGTGAAATCAATCTATTTTCAATGGTGGTTTCTTATGTCGTTTTTTTCTGAAAAAATGCTGCCTTTTATTCACCACCCAGCCCTTGCAAAGTTTGGCCCTATTTATGATGTCAAAAGAACATAAAAACAAACTGATTTTATATTTAACATTTATGTGTATCTCTATGCGACATATTAATTTTATAAAATAGTATAATTATTCACATAAAAATTTAAATTCAAAATAAAATGCTTGCTTTCATTGAAAATATATATATATATAAAAGGGCAATATCTCACCCTGAATAAAAGTTGAGTGCAAAAAATGTTGCATATTTACCTAGCTTTGGTGAGACATATTTGGAAAAGAACATGATGTTTATTCACACTCTGACATTTTTTGTAGAAAAGAACATGGAAATATATGCAACATTTTTGTCAAAAAGGAAAACACCATTATTTTTAGTATTTATTGCATTTTTATTGCCCTGAGTAATAAATCATGACATAATCATTATATCATAAAATTTTTAATGGAAAAAGTACAAAAAGATCAGTCAAAAAGCACTGAAGTTACAAAAAATCCTTAGCATGAACATATTAATAAGGACATTATGATCACATAATACAATTGGAAACGTAACAAATAAGGGCAGGCCTTAAAACAATAAAATTGCACACATAAAAAAACCAAGTCAGTTTTTTTTTTTTTTTTGTTAATACAAGTAAGAATTAGGCAATTATGTCTGAAAATTAACTCGGTTACTTTTTTGAAAAGGGATAGAGTAGAGACAGGACAGGATGTGAAATAAAAAAGGAAGCTAAATTTTTAGTGTCAAGTAGAATTTTAAAGCTGCTATTTTATTAATATTTTTACTTCGGCGCACAGTGAACCATTTCACGAGAAAACGTTCAAAAATCCATAACTTTTGATTGCATTGCAATTTTTACACGCGTTTTTTTTTTTTTTTTTTTTTTGTTTAGTAGTGGAACTTTGGTCTTTAATTTTTGCCATAAAATTTTATAATCGAACAATAAGAAAAATTTTATTTTATTATGAAATTCAAGTGATAAGATGTGCTAATGAAAGTTTTTTGTCTTATATTTTTACCTACATTTATAACTAATACTTTCAAATAATATTTCAACTTAATTTTTGTTAAAAAATATACCAAACTTTGGCACCACCACTGTGGCATACATTTTGAAAATTTTTTTTGTTTTACGGTTAAGGATTTCAATTTTTATTACTTATTTAAAAGTGAATACCGATGTTCCTTAGGAGCTAAAAATATCTTAGAAAATTGTAATTTTTACATGACTAAATTGTGTCTTTAAAAAATTTTTAAACTTTATAAAGAGGGTTCAAATTTCTCCAAAATTTCCTAGTTCGAATAGCATAGAGCATAAATCCTTGCGGTCAAAATTACGTGAACAAAATTTTGCACCATTTTTTAGTCCGAAAAATTACCTAAAATTTTTTTCTTACCCAAGGTCAGATATTTTCTGCAAAATTTATGAAGTCGGTCACCGTAAAAAATGATTTTTGGCCGCCTTCTTAAAATATTTGCCATAGTGCGCGGACGATTTAGTGCTATAAGTGATAGTGGCGAAGGAAGCTGTGATATATACTAGTATGAATAGTAACAAATAAAGTTTAGAAAAATTTGATGTTGATGTGATGATTGGCTCGGTTGGGATACGACGTGCTAACTAATGAAAAAGATAAATTCGATATAGAAAACAATGTAGATAACGAACAGAATGAATTATTTGACACTGACGACAATGAAGAAGAGGAAAAAATACATCCTCAGACTGGTAAAAAAAATTCTATCGACAATCCCTAAATGATACAGAGAGCAAAACTTTCAAAGCTGGTCTTGTATTCGTTGGTACCATTCTATCTTATAAAGTATACAGTTCTAAAGAAATGAAAATGAATTATTCTCCTTCACATTTATATTGGTTTATTAAAGATCTAAAAGCAAAGGAAAAAAATGGTTGAAGTAACCATAATCTACAAGCAACATATTATGATTGAATTATATGTTTGTAGTCAACATATTATTATAAGCCTAACAATAATATTGTTATGTAAGAAACATATTATTGTGTAACTTAAAAATAACAATGTAAAGTATAAAATTTCATTATGTAATAAATAAAATAATTATAACGGAATACACGTTTATGAAACATATCTTATTTGTTTATAAAAACACACCTTACAATCAAATACACAATCATTTATTAGTTTATTTTTTAACAATTCGATATGAGAAATGACTTAATAAATTATTATTTTTTGATAAACCAGTTAAATTAGATTCTAATAATTTTAAAAATTAAACACAAAACTTAAAAAAAAATTAAAAAAATTAGTCATACGATGGTTACATATGAATAAACTTATCATAATTTGTTTACTAATAATATATAATGTTTATAAATAGAATATTATTTTGCAATACTAATAAATCTTTTGTTGTGCTTTAAAAATTAAATAGTTTAAATCAACCATGTTTCAACTCATGTAGGTAGTAAACATTTAGTGAGCAAATAGCAACAAAAACTTGTTTATTGTGACCATAATGTTTAAAATAACTAAGTTGTTTTATATTTTTACAGAGAACATAATATGGTTCTTGTGACCATAAAGTTTAAATTTACAGCTAAATGCAAAAATGATGACTATATTAACCTTCGCTCTTCAATACAATATACAAAATACTATAAAGGTCAAGCAGTAGTGAGTAGTGGGGGTAAACCAGAAGCTGACATTAATTGCATGAATCAAATGCATTATACCGAAAAGCGAACGAAGAATGTAATGACGTTAACTGCTGCCTTAATTTGCAGAGAAGTAGACCGCTTAAGGAATAATGGCACTAGAAAGGATTTTCCATGTATTGTGTCCAATACATGGCATCTGACCACTAAGCAAAACATTAACTCAGCAATGGAATCATTTTTCGCAGAAGCAATAAATACAACATACGGAATTGCAGAAAATAGTGCAGCAGTATTGAAAAACAAAATTTGATGCAATTACTACCCACTTCACGCAAAGAAAAAATATGGTTGAGGTAACCATAATCTAAGAGCACCTTGTTATGTTTAAATTATATGATTATATTCAAACCATATTATTTTAAACCATAATAATAATATTGTTGTCACTGGAACATACTATTGTCTTACATAAAAATAACATTGTAAAATATAACCATAATTTGTTTATAATATAAACACACTATCATATAATGTGAAACATGTAAATGGTTATACGTGACAACGTATGAATGTATTTATAAATAACCAAAACCAAATTCTCGTACACAAATATTTCCATTTAGACTGACATATATACATATTTTGACATTTTCTGCTTATCTTTTTATATGTTTGATATTTGTAATTTAAAACTATCATTTATCATAAAAAATAAATATATATTTGTTGACAACAAATATATATTTAATGTATTTACGGTTTTAGATTAACCAATAACTTACACACATATTTCTGAGCTAAAAAAAGAACAAAACCAAAATATGTATTTTTAAAATAAAACATTATTTGTTTATTTTTAGTTATACTTAACATACTATGTTTAACAATAATATATTATGGTTATAAATATAATTTTATTTTTAAATATTAAAAAAAATTTGGTTATGGTTTGAATTTTAATATGGTTCAAATCATCCAAGTTGCTTTGTTTGGTGCGTATAAAGATTGAATAATTAAATGCTAACAAAAACTTGTTTATCGTGACAAAAGTATTCTTTAAACTAACTGTAATTTGCTCACCGCAAACAAAGTGTGGTTGCCGTGACCATACAATTACCATGTTTTTTCTTTGCGCGTTGAAAAGAGAAATTTTATCGAAAACACCATATTTTTGTTCAAAATCAGAGTGCGAAAATAATATCTTGCCAGCCTTTGAAAACCTTATTTTTAATATGGAGAACTATAGAGTTTCTAATTGAAAAGTAGTATAACAGATGCCTATTTTGAGTTGGAAAAGTATTCTGAATTTAAAGTAAAATATGTTTTTAATTGCTTCCACAGAACAAATGTTTTGATCCAATTAAAGGTTTTAATTAGTTTTAGATACAATTTTAATTTAATGTTTTATTAATTCCATTGTTTTTCTAATTCGAATTTTATTTTGTTCTTTCCTAATTAGCATATAATTGTATCAAGACAAAAATTAATTAAAATTATAGCTGAAACTAATCAAAACCTTTATTAGGTGCAAGAGATTTTTTTCTGTGTCGTAAAACTTAAAAATATCTTTTCCTAACAATATCAGCTTAATGTAGCTTTTGGTAATTAAACTGTTATTTTTTTTCTGTGTGCTATAACATGGTTTTCCAAAAAAAATGGTTAATTTTCCTTTCAACTTAATAAAAGTAAAATTATTATATTCGTTAACTCGACATTTTCGTTAAGTGTTGTTGCGGCATTTGCAACAACAGTAATTTTCTACTCGTAAAAGAACACCAAAATCATTCTGTAGCACAATAATTTAAGTTGCGGAGGTTATAAAATTGCAGTTAAAATTTTTATGCGTTCATTGTTATAAAAGAAATAAAATAAAATGAAAAGAAATAAAGCATCAATATCGCCATCATCTTATTTTTTTTTTCTTTCACCAAACAAAGAAATAAAATTAACTTTTTGTTTGATTTTAAGTACGATAATACTTTTGCTATAACATGGGTCTTAATGCTCAAAATAAAATGAAAATTATTTAAATTTAAAATCTTTAATAATAATAATGGGAATTATTACTTCGACAGCAAGCAAAGATTGGACGTAAAAATGTAATGAAATGGAACAAGATGAAATAAAATAAAACAAAATGATTATAATTAAATAAAGATATAAAAATTATGAGATTATGATGCAAATATAAATTTAAGCGTTTGTCGTACCTTTCGGTGATCATTACACATTACATGTAATTTGTGATTGAAAATTTTTAATTAAAATTACTTGTAATTTGTAATAAAAAAATCCAATTACAAATTACATGTAATTGTAATTGAAAAAATTCAATTAAAATTTAATAATAATTTGTAATTGAAAATTTCCAAAGACAATTACATGTTATGAGTTATGTGTAATTGAAAATGTTCAATTAAAAATTACAAGTACATAGTTGTAATTGATTTTAGTTCCTAAATTAGATCAGAATTACTCGTAATGTGTAATTGAGAATATACAATTAAAAATGATAACTGAGTCAAATCAGCACATGCATATGTTCGATTATGTAACACGTATTTTCTCATTTTGTATTCGTGCACAGTTTATTTTTTATGCAACTAAAAAAACTAACAGGATTGCCTTGTTATTCGAAAAAGTGCAATTTGTTGCATTTTACTGGACAATGAAGTGCAATAACCAGACGTTACAGCAAAATAGTATCTACTATAATTTTTATACTTTATTTTAATTAATATTAAGAAGAAGAAAACGCAAATATATACTCAATTAGCCGCAACAATAATATAGTCTTATTAACTTATGCCTTTTGTTGCATTAGAATAACCCTGCACCCGAGATAATTAGATAAGCTCGCTTCTCTTCAACGTAGAATGACGCTAATTTGGAAAGTACTATTAGCATCCAAGCAAAAGATATTGTTTGCCTCTAAGCAGGTTTATAAGAGAGAGAAAAAGGCATGATGTTTTGGTAGTTCTTGGTAGTTCTTTTTGCTTCGCTAAATGTTAGTAAATATAATTCTATTGGCATATAGAAATACAGCTCAAAATATAAGCAGATTTTAAGTTGAAAATAATAAAGTTAAAATAAAAGAATCGTAACATATATACATATAATAAAATGGTAACTCATTTACGTTTCTCTGTCTATACGTCTGTCTGTCTGCTTTTCTTTTGCTTTCATATCACGTAAAAAATTTTGTTAGGAGGTATTTTAGCATCCTGATTCCAATATAGGATATTTTTTTTCGCAAAAACATCTCATTTTCAAGAAAAAGTGTAGAAAAAGCAGTGAAAGTACGCAATTTCCGGTTTAAACACCTCTTGCAAAGGTTTACAATAATTTTTAGGATTTTATATAAATTTTAGAATTTTAACCAATTTTGTGAGGAGGTACCTTAGAATCCTGAATCCAATACAGGATCTTTTTTTTCTGCAAAAACACCTTATTTCTAAGAGATAATATGGAGAAAAAGCAGTAAAAGTATGCCGACTTTTCTTACCGATATAAAGGTATTGCATACTTTAAGGCATCTTTTATTTTTGAAAGCGCGATATTATAAACACGGTTGCGTAACAGATGATGCTGTTTTAAAATAATCACAAAATATATAATACTTACTGGCAAATAGCCAATTGAATAAAATTTGTATTTGTGATTCGTATTTTTACTTTGTGGAATTAGATTGTTATTAAAATATTTTAAACATGTTTTAAAGCGCTTTACAATAATTTTTAGAATTTTTTATAAATTTTAAAATTTTATCCAGGGATACCACAGTACCTTATTATACAAGTAAATACATAAACCATAACTAAGGCACTATAAAAGTAAGAGTCTTACAATTGGTGTGGAATACTTGCAAAGCTAAATCGCTAGAGGAAGATAATGTCAATAATCTATCCTTGATTTTTCTTTAAATTTTACTAAAAGCATGTTGAATTTTAAATAAGTTGATGGTGGTAAAACTAAATTAAGGCAGGTAGAACTAAATAAATTCTATAAAATAATTAAAATTTCTTTAAATTTTAATTATTTTTATCAGAAAAAATCTTTAAAACTCGAATAATTTAGTTCTTAGCCGTGATTTTTAAAATTTATATAAACAAATAAATTCTAAGCAATAAAATATGGGTCATTTGAAGATGATGTCAAGTGGTATTTAAAGCCTTATTTGTTACAGTTAGGCATTAACAAAAGAAGTATTTGCCACATAATGACTTAGTTTTGTGCTTAGTTAAATGGAACCCCAAAAATATTTTTGTATTCTTTTGCTGAATTGACTAAGAAGCCTGTTAGTTTTATAAAAATCTACTTTTCATTAATTATACATTTTACTGAATTTAAGTCAGTATTTGGCGCCCTATGCTCTAGTGGGAGTTAGAGGAATAAATATATTTAGTTCAGTTTACGTATATATTATATTACCTGAAATTTAAATGAACTAAAATCAATTAACAAGTATGTTTTAGCAACAATTTATTATTAAGCACTTGTTGCAATTAAGCTCATGTACATATATATTGACAACAGCGAAAATAGTGAATACAATGAATATACATACAGCAGCCAGTGCAAAAAAAGGAAACAAAATATAATATTTTATTATTTTTAATAAACCAATCTATTTGCATACACAATGACCTAATATAAACATATGTACGTTTATAAGCATACATGTTCTCTGAATAACAAATTTTAATTAAAAATATTTGCTTAAAATGATTATGTGCTAATTTTATGGAAAAACTTGTTGATGAAAGATTAATATTACACTATCATCATTGGGAGAACAAAAGAGCTTTAAATATATGTATATAGGTATAGAATTTTTTTTTTTTTTTTTTTTGTCACAATGCACAAATAATTTTTGTTCACACAAACCAACCAAATAATTATCCAACCGAAAATAACAAAAAAATATATTTATAAAACAATGTGTGTGACTAGTATTTTTTCTCACATAAACGAATTGTTTTGTCACTTAAATTTTAATTAGGTTCGTTAATTTAAAGCATAAAATTTATTACATTTGTTTCTAATGAAGCGTATGATTAATATTTATTATAGAAGCGCATACAAAGCCATAAATTGTATTAAATAAATATTACTCATACGTATATAAGGTGAAACACAAATCATTTTTTACGATATAAATATAAAATGTGCAATTTAAAATAGCAATTACATACGTTGTAATCGGAATTTACAATATTTATGATATTTTTATGTTTATTTGTACGATATGAAATTTTTTTAATGTTTAATTAGAGGTGGTCGTGGTAAATTTTACACATTTTTTTACCATTTATATAAAACGTTTATGTAATGCACTTTTTTTTCTCTAAATAAAGCCAGCTTAATTAGTTCTAAATATTGTATTAGCAAATAAAAGCTAAACAGTTTTAAAAAATTCGTATTTATTGCATTTACTCCACAGCCTTATGAAACTTGTGACAATGAAAAAATAAGAATGAATTAATGCGTCCTAAACAAGGACAAAGAAAAAAAAAACAACTAAGCATTTAATTATGAAAATAACGCAAAAGTAAAAAAATTACAACGACTTTGAAGATGGCAAAATCTTAGAGTCACCCTTGATCGTCATACACACACACCAACATGCCTATATGCCTGTAAAAAGTGGAAATTAAAGACAAGAATGTTTTAATTATTTATTTAGTCTATAGATGCAATTTTTACAGACTATAACATGTGTTTTTCGTTTTAAACCAAAATTAGTTGTTCAAGTAAACAATTACATCTAAAGATATTATAAATTGATATAATCTGTTAAAACCTTTTTAAATTCTTCTAATTCGATCTGCGTTTGAATAATTATTGCGGAGGAACTGTAAAAACAGTGACTGCTAGCTTCGAGTTAAACGACGCGGTACATTAAAAAATATGTTAGAAATCAGGAATTCAGGCTACAATTTTTCCGTTAATTAAGTTGATTACAAACAAGAACATTCAGCCTTATTCTGCGGCATTTTAGCGTTGCCAATCTAATTAATTTTAGTCTACAACGATAAGATGGAAGATGTTCTCCAGTCTGCCATGTCAAACCTCGTAAACAGAAAATTAGTATTTGCTTCAGAACTGGTTTAATATGGTTGCTGTGCACATTATATTGTAGGCCTCATGTTCTAATATTAGTCTTATTAGACCAAATACTTACTCTACCATAAGTAAAATGGCAGAAGGGCTCTTCGTCTACCGGATATTTTGACAGTAAAATCCGGAAACCTAGTGAAACACCTAAGAATACTTCAGCTCCTTATGAAAGACTTTAAATTACGGATATCTGATATCAACTGCACATGAAATTTGATGTCCTCATTCCCGATAGCCTCCGTTGCGATAACGATGTGGTATACTGGAGTTACTAACAGGAGAAAGAAAAGTGTATAACAATAATTCTGATTCACGTTTGTTTCACGTTTTTTGTTTGTATTGCAATCATCATTTTTCGATTTTGATAGTTTGAACATTTCGGATAGCCAAGCTGCGCTAAGGGCATTAACCTCATCTAAGATAATGTCTGATCCCACAACAGTTTAACAACGAGAAAGCAAAACGCGTACATCCTGAAGGCTACTATCACTCAATAAGAGTGACTAAAAGCTACTTACGGCATGGCTTACCGGACATTGTGGTCTTCGTTAACATCAATTTACAGTAGGAAACACTGATATCATAATTTGCATATATTGCAAACGATCTCGCACTACGGTGCGGTGAACGTAAAGGCTTTTAAAAAGATCCCTTGGATCGCTTAACGCACTTAATAATAATACTTTAAAATTCATTTGTATTTGTTTTTTTCTAAATATTATCTCATTAATTCTTTCACACTTACATACATATTAACATTTGTATATAGAGCCGCAAAAGGCAAACAAAAACATTGACATGTTACAAATAATAAAAGACAAAAATATATGAAGCTGTATAGTTTTTGGGCATAATCGTGAAGGGGTTTACTTGACACCCAAAATCGAAAATAACTATTTTTTAGATTCTAATGCACTTTTTTTAAAATAATATATCCATATCTGGTTCCATAAAGGTATGGTAAAGTTAAGTGTACGCCACTCAGTACAGTACTTAGTGTGTCGTATGATGTAAGGATTTCTCAAACAGCTGATCACCTGTACTTTGACACATTTAAAACATTTAAAAGGAAATAGCTTCAAAGCTTTTGTCTTCTTTTTTTATTTTGTTAAACATTTTTAAATTTTATCTAAAAAAGTGTATTTCTCAAGGTTACTTATAAATAAATATTCATGGTTATAAAAGGAGCGTTTTCTAACGAGATTTCGAGTTACTGCCGCGATGAAGGTCTAGTGGCAGCTTGAGACCCAATGAAAGTAAGTTTGTCGAAAATTACCAGTTGGCTACGCGAAATCATTGAGAAACAAACGGACTAAATACTGATTATATAAACGGGTGTACTTTTTTATAACTGTCTCATCTCATGACATCTGACGTCACTTACAAATACATTGCCATATTTTTATTAAAAATTCAATATATCTATGCCTTAACTACATGTAAAAAAGTTATGGAAAACTTAACAAAGCATCAGTTATAAAACGAAAGCAATCCATGGAGCACCTTTTAACAAAAAGAAATATTTTTATGTCAAATATTACACTTTTTTCAAATGCCGAAAGTCCCTCTCATTTTTCTGCAGTACAGTGTTATTACTTAGCAGTTGACAGAAGCAAAACCAAATATAAAGTGTGATGGGTGGGGGCAGTAGTCTATACTAATTCTACTTTAATGGGTTCCTTTTCGATCCCCTTTCTTCCCTCATTGAGTGTCGTGCTGTTATTAGCATTTTACTCTCGACTCTAGTGATTTCAGAAAGATGAATAAAATAGGTAGACCTTCTTCCTAATAACAGAGTCGCTTCCAGTTCTTAACATGTGTATAGAGCTAAGGTCCCCATATCATCCACATTTAATAAGTCCAATGTTAGCCAGTGTGCTGGATATAAAAACACATCACAAGCGACCATGTCAGTCTCTCCCAGGCACTGCCTTAATATTAATTTATATGGTTTGCAACAAAACCTTATACCCTATTCAGACATAAGCCTTAATTGAGCTCAATTTACCATACTAGAATTCAATTACTAAATTGAGTAATTTGTACAAAATTGCGTCACTAATTAAATAAAAATGAAATTCAGCCCTGTTGTATGTTACTGAGAAGTATGCTCAGTACGAAAAATTGAGTACAGTGCATGGCACAATAATATTAGCCAGTATCATTACTACAACAACAAACATCACATGTATTTTGTTGATAACAATTTAATTTTTAGACGTCAAAAAGACCTGGCCGAAATTAAAATTTACAAAGCAAATTGTACGTGTTTTTCTTTTAGTGCTTCTAAATGTATCCAATAAAATCACATTTTTAACGCAATTTTTATCCACTTCTTTCAAATAAAAAATGTTCACGATTATAATAAAAACCATGTTTTTCAGCTATCAAATACTAGATGAGTAAGATTAAATGAGCATGTGTGAACACTAAATTAAATTGCTCAATTAAGATTAAACTGTCTCAATAAAGAATTCATGTGTGAACAGGGTATTACCAAGTTAATAGTTTTAATGAATGCTGAAAAAGGATATAAACATCCAGAAAATGAATTACATTCTGCTAGTGCATAAAATTGATTTTTTTATTTTCGAAATGAATCACAGTTTAGAAAAATATTCTTCTGAAGAAGTGTTAACTAAACAAACTCAACCCTAAAAAATTATATATTTATCTACAAATATAAATTTCAAAAATAAAATTATTGAAATAATGTACAATTTTGAGAAATAGGTATGCAACACTATTAAGAAATATAAATTAATGAATAGTTTAATTTATTTAAGACGCCTAGCACAATTTCGAAATAATTCTGTAATTATAATCTAATAGTAATAATTGCCATGAAACCATTAAAAGTTAATAAAAATAATTACACTCAATTAAAATACAAATTTCAAGTGATTTAAATAAAATGGCTTACGATTTTATAAATAAACATTCCATAATTACAATGAATGTCGACAAAAAATAGCAAAAAAAAACTCTTAAAATCAATTATTTAATGTTTTACTTATTTATAGAAATAAATGGAGCACTCATGTATTTATTTGTATGTAAGTAAATGCATACAAAAACACATAATATTCATCAGAAAATAAAATAGAAATAAAACTCACACCTGGATCTGAGGAATTCTAAATGAAATAATCATTATTTTACCTGAACAAATAAATAAAATTCAAGACAAAAAAAATATGCACACACAAGCATCAATATCAACACACAATCAGACAGTTATAGACATTCATATCGATCAAATGTGGGTGGACAAATACAAGGTGAGCAATATATATATATGTATATATAGCACGTATAGTCACAGTCACACCTACTTATATTTGTACAATGAAAAATGAAAAACACATCTTAAATCAAATCAAATAAAAAAAGAACTACAAAAATAAAATAAAATTGTTTAAATAAACAACTAAAAAGAGAAAGAAAAAAGCTAAAAAACCTGAACTAAAATGAGGGAAAATATGTACAAACACAGACATTGTTATTCACTGCTTTTTGGCTCTTGAAAATTCTTCTAATCGAATAGAAAACAGAAAACTACAGAAATAATAATTTTTATATTGCATTGAATACGTTAATAAAATTATAATACAATTTATTATTTCTTCATACTAAAAAGTAATTAATTTTAAATTATTCCTGTTTTCCTTTTCGAGAACTTTTATGATTGTTTTATTTTGCTGATGAAAAATAGGGAAATGAAAAACTTGTTTTACTCTCAACACAATGTAATTGATTAGTAAAATCAAACAATTTGCAATCAATTAAATTAAAAATATTTTTTTCTGAAAATCTTCAGTTCCAAAGAAAATATAAGAGTCATTTATATTTAATTGTGTTGACTACCAAATATTAGAGGCAGGCCTGAATTAAAACACACAATAGAAAAAACATTTTATAGCTCGCAGAATCGTTCTCTTTATTTTTAATGCCATTTTACGTCTTGAGTACTTCCCCACAGAGCGGAAGGTATCCTTGGTTACCATGATTCCTAAACCAGGAAAAGACCACACAAAAATTGAATCATACAGACCTATAAGCCTTTTGTCAAATATGTCAAATCTGTTTGAGAGGTTGTTAATAACTAAGCTTAACCCTATTCTAAGCGACAAAGGATGTATTCCAAACCATCAATTCGGCTTCAGGAAAAAACATAGTACGATCGAACAAACTCACAGGTTAGTCAATGTTGTTAAGAAGACATTTGAAGAGAGAAAATACTGCTCTGCGCTTTTTATCGACGTTTCTCAAGCATTCGATAAAGTATGGCATGAAGGCCTAATATATAAGCTAAAACTGAATTTGCCCGTAAACCTATATAAGCTGCTAGATAGTTATTTAACCGAACGAAAATTTATTGTGAAAGAAGGAGATTTTTTGAGCTCACCCCAGCCAATTGAAGCAGGAGTTCCCCAAGGCAGTATATTGGGGCCCTTTTTATACTTATTGTATACTTCGGACATGCCGACTAGTAACCGAGTTCACACATCGACATTTGCTGACGACACAGCTTTTTTTAACCTTCGATATTTACAAGGCCACATATCCAATTTAGAAAAATGGTTGAAGAAATGGAGAACAAAAGTGAATGAACAAAAATGTACTCACATAACTTTCACCCTGCGTAGAGAACCTTGCCCCCCTATTCGGATAAATAACCAAACGATACCCCAGCTTTCAGACGTCAAATATCGCGGCATACATCTTGACCGGCGCATTACATGGAAACGGCACATAAAAATAAAGTTAACACAAATGAAGTTAAAAGCAGTCCAACTAAACTGGCTTATTGGCAGAAATTCTACTCTAGCTTTAGATTGCAAACTTTTATTATACAAGTCAATTCTAAAACCAATATGGTGTTATGGCTTTCAATTATGGGGCACTGCCTCAGCTACCAACGTAGAAAAAATTCAAAGGCGCCAAAACAAGATTCTTGGTATAATTACATCTACTCCTTGGTATATAAAAAACTCGAACATCCATAAAGATCTAAACGTGCCAACAGTTAAAGCGGAAATATCGAAACTTGCCATAAGTTATTTGAAGAAGCTTGAAACTCATCCGAATCCACTGGCCCGTAACATACTAAATGAACCTGGTTACATTCGACTAAGAAGGAGGGACACTGCTTCTCTCATCCGTACATCAGAGGGATAACCCGCAAATTATAGTAACCGTGAAACATACATTTTTTTTGTCCAGCACTGGTTGTACTTAACAAATATATTTATATTTTTAGACTTAAGATATGAGTAATTATTGATAGTTCAATTATATTGAAGATACAATAAATAAAAAATTGCGAAAAAAAAATAGAAAAAACATGGTGGTAACTATTTGTGTAAATTCGTTTATAACTTTATTTTATTAAATTTTAAAATACATTACGAATTATATACTACACTTCAGCCATTTAAAAAGTAAAACACCGAGGGTCATTGATAGGAATTGAACCCATAACTCCGAATAAAAATTTTAGTATATTTTAAACTCTGAAATTTAATAAAAGAGGGTCACAAATAATATATATTCCCGTGACAGATTCTTATATTATAGACACATATCTATTTAGCTAGAAGTTTATATAAACTTTCCAAAAACTACGAGACTTTTATATTGAAATTGTTAAATGTAGTTTAAAGAATTATAGGCGAGATTATTTAACAGAATTTTTGACTGGTATTGCAAAAATATGCTGGCGGTCTTTGAATTTATTCTTATTTCGTTTTTATTTTTACTATTATTTTTTATTTTAATTTAATTAATTTTTTATTTTTTTGGATATTTTGGCGATAGATAGATTTTTTGTATAAATTTCAACTTTAGCTTTAACACGACACGAAATTGGAAATAACATCTTCACTCAGAAATTTCAGCTATAAAAAGAGCGGCAAGCTGGCCGAGGTACAACATATATATACCAGAATTCTACCGACAGCAAAGCCCGATATACTCCGTGAGCACGACGTCCAGATAGGTTCGCGAAGGCCGAACTGTTTTGAGAACCGGGGCACACAAGGGTAGCGGGGAATACCATTGCTGATGAATTGGCTGGATATGGAACTTACCTTAGAGATCAGGAAATAGATCAAATAATCTGCGTCCCGCTAAACTGCTGTAAGGAAAACTTTTAGCATGAACTACTGGTGGCCGCGTACACCAGACGGTCTAACGAGGTCACCTGCATCATTTCAAAGTCTCTATAGTCTTAGTATGACTGCAAAAATACTGCAAGCCCTCGAGGACAGATGAGCACACTAGTGACTACGCTGACAGCGCACTCCATTATAGGCGTACACGTTAGCAGATTAAATATCCCATATAATGACCTCTGTGGAAGTTGTCAGGACAAGGATGTGGAAGAGACGATGAAACACCTTCCCTGTCAATGCCCAGCCCTGCGATTTCAATAAGATAAACTCATTTATCCGGATTTTGAAATAGTTTTCACTAGACCAAGTGTGAATCAGTAGGAAACCTAAGGATCTCTTCCTGATCATCCCTCTTTGAGTTTAGTTCTCTCATCTAATCGATAGTGGAGGTAGAGTAGGAAGTTTAGGCAGCTGACTTAGGTCCAGTATGTTGGTCTCTTTGTGTTACCTGCAAGTAGAAGAAAAGAAAAGGAAGAAAAGGACAGAAGAGGAAGATAGAAAAAAAACAATGAAGAATTTCAAGCAAAGAGAGAGAAATAGTTAGGCAGATAGACACAGACGAGTGAAGGCAAAAAAAATTGCCATATAAGGCGCACTTGCCGAGAATGGGAGTGGATTAGAAAACAAACCGTAACTCATCAGAAAGGACTTGATCCTGCTCGGTTTCAATAATAAAACAGTTGAAAGGCTCTCAAAATACCGTCATCCTAGGTGCTGAAGACGTTGGTTTTTCAGTGCATGACATATACAGACGTAGTTATCGGCTGTGTCCTTCTCTTCCTCATCTTGGCAGCTTCTGGAAAAGCCAGTAACCGTTGATATTAAGTCACATAGCTGCATTTTCGGCATTCGAAGTAGGTAAGCCGTTTTCTTCTGATCCAGTAAGTCCACTCATTGGACCATCTGACCTGCGCCAGATCATAAAGAGCACAGCTTGTCCACATAACCTATGGTAACATGCACCTGTGATATAAAGTCTAACAGCTATTAGACTGTAACTGTAGTGCTTGCCTCTTGGCCTGTAGATCTACTGTTAACCAGTTGAGCATGGCAAAAAGTGGCTTTGTTGGTGTTGACCTTATCTTGTTATTAGGATCGCAATATTGCGCCCTAGTGTTCAGTGCCTTCGACCATGACTCCATAGAGTAAATTCATATTCCTTGGGTTAATTACCCTATTCATGCCTATGGCTTTCTTACATCCGTATATTGCCGTAATGACTTTAGAACCTCTAGTCCAGGATAATTTACTATCTAAGATTATACCTAGGTATTTCACACTATCCGATAGACTATGGTTAATATGGCTAATCTGTATTGCTTAGAAAATAATACAAGTTTAGTTTTGGTTCGATTGATACTTCGTCTAAATCGTCCTAAGAGCCGACTCCAATCTTTGTGTTATAGTATCAATATGGACACCAGACATCGTCTTCACAGGCAACAGACTTGATGTACATGGAGCCAGATCTTTTTTTATTTATTTTTTTTTTTCAAAGACAACACTACCTCGTCGAAGCTTTTTGCTTGTCTGCAGCAAACACCCGCAATCCTAGACTGATAGACTAGAGCGCTACCAATCGGTCTACCGACCCTATTAATTGCCATATTTCATAGCAGAGGAGATAACACTCCACCTTGAGATGTGCCTCGCTGAGCCAAATGTGGATGTCATAGCCCTATAACCTAACAGACTTGTTATTACCCTAATCTATATGTCCCACGAGCGAGTGTCGTGCCATCTCAACAGATTTGCCAGTTGCGTATGCATGTTGAGATGACGAAAGCGTATTCCTATGAATTGTCATCCTCATGTGGATTTCGAGAACTGCATAGCAGAAATCGCGCTTCGAAGAAACTGTCCGAGCTATGTCAAACCTCTTATGACAATTATAATGATGTATCACAGAGAATTTAGGCATACGCCACCTGGCGACCGACAAAACTCCAACACGGAATAATCGATATATTTTATTCCAAGAAAATACAATTTTTATTTTCTTCTTAGAGCTTATGAATTCTTTCTTAAGGCTTCTTTAGTCTTGTTGTTTGCAAATGTCTGCTGTTGACTTTCCACGCTGAGATTGCAGTAGACCGTGTACATGTACTTTTAATTGCAATTTTATTTATTCTTAAATATTTTTATGGTAAATTGAAACATTCCTTGAATGAATATAAAGTTGCGTCCGTATTTAAAAGAAAACAGAACCAGACAATAAATCACCTGTTCCTACATACATACTCGTCTACCTAAAATATTAACTCGTAACCGCCCAACCGCCCAACGTTTGCATACTTTAACATGCTTTTTAATTTTTTGTAAAAGAAACTCCATAATAAATTTAATCCTGCAAGATCTTTATTGGATTTTAAATTGATTATATTTGCTTTTCATATAAAAATGTGTATGTACGAGTATGTACATATGTATATGTATATATTTCACAGCAGTTTTAAAATCCATTCATTATTTCCTCTTTTATTAAATATAAAAGTATTTATTTGTTCGTATTTATCAGCGTATTAAAGTGAATTGAAACATTGTGGAAATATTTATCGTTGAACAGATAATTATCCCTCGTAGCCGGCTTAAGAAACGGCGTATTATAAAGAGCACTACAAATAAAAAATCAAACAAGGCATTGTATCCTGCAAAGCTGAATGTTTAATACCTACACCATCAGCCAAAAAACTGCGATAAATTTAATAATCATAAAATAAATAAGAACAGGCATATTCGTTCTTGCTGCGGCATAGATATTTTACTGTAAACCGAATTATTTTCCAAATATTTCCTTTGTCAATTTAGGTTATTTTTAAATTTATTCATATAATATATATGCAACCATTTCAACTTTTTCGCTAAATACAAAATTTCGTAGATATGTAAAGGGTGTTTTTATAGGGGTATAGAACTTTACGTTGCAATAAAACAACGATAGATTATTCGATTGACATGAATTTTATTTATCCGAAAGATAATCTTGTGGCATTATATTTTAAATGTGATTTCTGGCATATGACCGCCACGGCTGGCGCGGATGTAGTCCAATCTGGACGTCCAATTTTCGATGACTTTTCCCACCATTTTTTTGGCCGTATATCGGCAATAATATCTGCAATAGACCAATGACTTTACATAGCCCCACAGAAAGTAGTCTAGCGGTGTTAAATCACAAGATCTTGGAGGCCAATTCACAGGTACAAAACGTGAAATTAGGCGGTCACCAAACGTGTCTTTCAATAAATCTATTGTGGCACGAGCTGTGTGACATGTTGCGCCGTCTTGTTGAAACCACATCTCCTGGACGTCATGGTTATTCAATCAGGAATGAAAAAGTTAGTAATCTTGGCTCTATACCGATCACCATTGACTGTAACGTTCTGGCCACCAACGTTTTTGAGAAAGTACGGACCAATGATTCCACCAGCTCATAAAGCGCACCAAACAGTCAGTTTTTCTGGATGTAACGGTGTTTCGACATACACTTGAGGATTACATTCACTCCAAATGCGGCAGTTTTGTTTGTTGACGTAGCCATTAACCAGAAGTGCGCTTTATCGCTAAACAAAATTCGCTTATGAAAATCGGGAACAACGGTGATCTCGTTTTGGGCATTATTTGCAAGCGTTGTTCAGGCGTGAGTCTATTCATGATGAATTGAAAAACCAAACTGAGAATAAATCACTTGGCAGCTGTTCGCCATCTTGAAAAGTAATGCCAACTTAAAGTTCTATACCTCTATAAAAAACACCCTTTATATCAGCAGTTACTACGATAATAAAAAATTGCGACAAAGTCAACAATCCGCTTACGATGAACTTCAAGGGGAATAAGGAATCATTCGGGGAGATCGCACCTTATCTATTAGTATCCCTGAACATCTTAAGCTAACATGCATAACATTTCGTGTTTCATAGGAAAAATAACAAGACGACAATCGTTATATTAGTCAACAGCCTTTGTTGTTTGCAGTAAGTACTAAAGTCTGTATGCAGTTATTATGTGGACTTTTATGCAGTTATTATGTGGACACTGTCTATACATATAATAAAATAGTAACTCATATCCGTCTGTCTGTCTGTCTGCTTTTCATTCACGTTCGCATCACGTAAAAACTACTGGATAAATTTTAACAAAATCTTCAATCACAACGTAGTCATAACCTGGTAATACCTCGACACCAATGCCTAGTCTCTGAATGGCAGTTCTTTATACATGCCTCTCGACTTTGGAACAATCTTCCACTAATCCAACAACTTAATAGCAATGCTAATAGTTTTAAATTTTTTTTATTTAAATCTTTTACATAACTTTTTATTTTATTATTTTTTTTTTCTTCCCCAATAAAATTCATACTTTTTTTTATTATTTTGTTTCATTTTTATTTTTTTTGTTATAATTTTATATTATTTTCTTTTTTTCTATTTTTAATTTTCACTAAGTTAAATATTGTCATAAAAATTGTTATAACACTATGCGTTCCTGTACTCTAATTATAAGACTAGATCTTGTTGTACATGAAATGAAAATAAATAAATAAATATTGTTATTGTTTTCCTAAAAATTTTGTGAGTAGATACCTAAGTATCCTGGTCCCAATATAGGATACTTTTTTTCCGCAATCATATCTTAGAAAGTGGGGAAAAAGCAGTGAAAGTACGCAGTTGAACTAACCGGATATGAATACAAAAAAATCCTAACTTTAGCTAAAGACAAGTTATAATAACGGCCCTTAATGTGTTACATAAAGTTTGTCAAACTAGTACCTGCACTTAATTATGAATAAAATCTACAGTTGTGCATCGATTTTCATTATTTATAGCTAATTTTATTCCTAGTATACCTTGCTTTCCGAATAAGGACATAAGTTTAAAATAATTAAGTTTTTTTTACGAGTTTTTGAAGACAAAAAAAAATTCATTTTTTTCGCCACCAATTTCTGAATAACTCCGAAAAAATTAAAAACGAAAAAAATTATGTAAAGTTGACTTAAAGGTAATTAGATCCTGCATAGAAACACCAAAATTCTATTATTAAAATCGAATAATCCGTTAAAGAGTTATATAGAAATAAGTTAGCGTGGTCGCCTTGTTTAGTAAAAAAAGTTTGTAATTTAACGAGAGTTGCGATCACTTATTCAATATATTTATGTTCCGGGAGCTATATTTTTTTTGCAGACCAGTGTTATTATAGCAGGTAAAAAAAAGTATCGTATGTAGGAATGAAGCCCTGAAGGAAAGTCAGTCTCCAAACTGGTTTGCCAAATTTTATTTTGGTGGTTTTCCACTGAAATATGCTCAACATTCTGGCCAATAAGGAAGCTAACGAAGTGGCGGGCACAGCTATTATAGAAATAAGATGGGATTAAATTCTTCAATGGTATAACTAACATCGCTGACATTAAACTTACCGCTTATTGATTTTTGTAATGAACTCTGGCTTTTTTATAAGGTGGTTAGTGAGTCTATATATAACAAGTGGTAATTCAAGAACCTACCCTTATAAAGGGTGTTTTTTATAGAGGTATAGAACTTTTCAAGTTGGCGATCGCTTTAACAGCTGTTAAGTGATTTTTTCTCAGTTTGGTTTGGCAATTCATCATGAATAGACTCACCCCTGACAACGCTTGCAAATAGGCCCAAAACGAGCTTACCGTTGTTCCCGATTTTCATAAGTGAATTTTGTTTAGCGATGAAGCGCACTTCTGGTTGAATGGCTACGTCAACAAACAAAACTGCCGCTTTTGGAGTGAAGGCAATTCTCAAGTGTATGTCGAAACACCGTTATATCCAGAAAAACTGACTGTTTGGTGCGCTTTATGGGCTGGTGGAATCATTGGTCCGTACTTTTTCAAAAACGATGGTGGCCAGAATGTTACAGTCAATGGTGATCGGTATAGAGCCATGATTACTAACTTTTTACTAACTTTTTCATTCCTGAATTAAATAACCATGATGTTCAGGAGATGTGGTTTCAACAAGACGGCGCAACATGTCACACAGCTCGTGCCACAATAGATTTATTGAAAGGCACGTTTGGTGACAGCCTAATTTCACGTTTTTGACCTGTGAATTGGCCTCCAAGATCTTGTGATTTAACACCGCTAGACTACTGGGGCTATATAAAGTCATTGGTCTATGCGGATAAGCCACAAACGCTTGACCATTTAGAAGCCAACATTCGCCGTGTTATTGCCGATATACGGCCACAAATGTTGGAAAAAGTCATCGAAAATTGGATGTCCAGATTTGACTACATCCGCGCCAGCCGTGACGGTCATATGCCAGAAATCATATTTAAAATATAATGCCACACTATTATCTTTCGGATAAATAAAATTCATGTCAATCGAATAATCCATCGTTGTTTTATTGCAACTTAAAGTTCTATACCTCTATAAAAAACACCCTTTACTTTATCAATATAATGTTTTTAAAACATTATTCTGATTAAATGAAACTAATCAAACACAGTTGTAAATTTTGCAAAAATCATACTGTAAGATAAAAGTATTTAGGAGTAAGATGAAGTTAAAGAAAGCAGAGAAATTTTAAACAGGCCGCACCATCCTGAGATTTGTAGAAACATTGTATAATAATTCATTTATTTACACCACAATAAACCAATTTGTTTAATTTTGGTGATTAAAATTAATTTTATTTTTTATTGCTTGACAATTTGTGTAATTTCTAAGTTTCAAGCTATTTTACTTGTCTGCCAGATAGTTTTTTTTTTAATGAGAATTTAATGATGATACAAATAATTTGTTTGAGAGTAGAGTAATTTATAAGTGTGATATTGACCATCAAGGAGTGTGTGTAATATTATTTATTTCAATTTTTTTGTTTTTCTTAATTTTAATCTGTTTTTCTTTTTGTTTAAAGATACATAAACAGATATACACACATACACATTCCCAACCTCAACATTTTAATCACATTTTTATATTAAGCATCATGCAATCGTCACGATGATGATACTCTCAATACATAACATTGAACAGCTGAATAAAACAACAACAACAACAAAAAGCACAAAAATAATATAAAAACTACAACAACAAGAATGAATATAATATAAAAAAACATTTAAAATAAAATAAACTAACGAAATGAAGAACTAATGACCAATTGAGTTCTTAACAATTTTCACAATACTCACCTCATTATTCGAAACGTCAGTTTCAACGATATTCGACCAACGAAATAAACGCGCTGAGTAAAATTGTTTATACAATTTTAAAAAATAAGAAGAAAAAAATCTACAAAAATTTGCATATACGTACAACAGCTAAAAAAAAAAAATTGATATAAAAATATATAAAAAGAATTAAATAGTAAAAAATATCTTATATGTATACGAATAAAAAATTAATAAACAAAAAGTCTTTTTAAACAAATTTTATGCAAAAATTAAATTTATATAAAATTAAAATTAATTAAACGTGTACCACAAAAGTGAATTTTTAATAAAACGCTCGCTTTATAGATCGGTTTTTTTCATAAGAAACGCAAATATTATTTTTAAAAACGAACGCAATTTAGTTTAGAGATTTGAAAGTATTTAAGAGGAAAAAAAGTGGTAAATTATTTTACAATTACAAATTAAATAAATAGTTTTATAAATTTTTATTACTTTCCAAAGTGTAACCACCAACTACTATCCTCTTCTGTTTTATATTTTATTTACACTTAACTGTGCCTGTGAACGAAAAAACAATTCTGAAATTGGCCAATTTTTGAATTTTGCTTCTCAACCTTAAAAAACCAAAGCAATCCAAACCACATAATTACAATAAAATAAAACAAAATGGGTGCCCAGTGGAAAGTTATTAATTCAAATTATAAAAATTTAGAGGGTAATGTTATATTATATGTGTGTGTATGTGTTCCATAGTTTTTAAGTGCAAATAGTCCTGTAATCACAAATATTTTTAACACATGTTATTTACATTATCTATCTAATTACTAAAACCAATTTGTGCCAGTTTAATTCATTTCGTCTAGCCACAGAAACTATAATTTAATATTGGTTTTTATATATTTCCTTGTCGAAATAAAATCTCTACTAAACTAATGGAAATAAACGACACAAAAAGTAAATTGAAGTTTTAACTAACTTGATTTGCAAAAATATGTGAAACCAGCTGTCCCCACACACGTTGTGTGCGTCCTGAAAATATTTTGTTCGATTTTGCTTTGAAAGTAATCCACACCAAATTTTCAGACTCTAACGTATTTACTTTATCTAAAGGTTGGGTATCTTGGGTCCCTAGAACAAATTCTAAAATTTATATAAAACTCTAAAATTCTAAAAGTTTTTGTAAAAAGTGTTTAAAATATTTTAAGAACATGTAATTCCACACAGTAAAAATACAAATCAAATACAGATTTTGTTCAATAGGATACTTGGCAGTAAATAATTCATATTTTTTTATTATTTTTAAACAGCGCCATCTGTTGCGCAACCGTGTTTAAAATATCCAGCTTTTAAAAATTAAAACTGCCTTAGAGTATAATTTAAACCGCTAAAAAATAAGATAATTTCTCTTCCAAATAAGATAATTTTGCGGAAAAAAAATATTCTATTTTGGAATCAGGATACCAAGATACCTCTTCACAAAATTTTGTTAAAATCCAACCAGTTGTGTTTAAGTGATGCGAACATAAAAAATGACAGACAGGCAGACAAACATACAGACAAATAGGAAATGAGTTACTATTTTATTATATACTAGCTGTGCCCGCCACGTCATGGGCATCCTGATAATATTTTGCTCGATTTTGCTTTGAAAGTATTCCACATCTATTGTAAGACTCTTACTTTTAAAGTGCTTCAGTTATGGTATTTACTTTATATAAAGGTATCCATCACTAGATAAACTTCTAAAATTTATAAAAAATTTTAAAAATTATTGTAAAGCTCTATAAAAGCTGTTTAAAATATTTTAATAACATTGTAATTCCACAAAGTAAAAATATACATCAAATACAAATTTTGTTCAATTGACTACTTTGCAGTAAGTAATTCATATTTTGTGATTATTTAAAAAACAGCGCCATCTATTGCGCAACCATGTTTAAAATATACTACTTTCAAAAATACAAGATGCATTTGACCTTTAAATCGGTAAAAAAAAACGGCGTTATTTTCACTGCTTTTTCTCCACTTTCTCTTCGAAATAAGATAATTTTGCGAGAAAAAAAGGTATTCCATATTGGAATCAGGATACTAAGGTACCTCCGCACAAAATTTTGTTAAAATCCAGCCAGTAGCAGACCTTCAAATCTTCGTTTAGAGATTCTTAGCCTTAGACAACACGTAAAGAAAAACTATGCTTGTGGTATGGTAACAAGTACCATTTTGTAATTTTATGTTCTTTGGTTACGATGAACAAATTTTAGTTATTTTTAACATTAAATGGTTACTACACCTACCCAAAAATATAAACATGGTTGGTTTCAACTACACAATTTTTGCTATACTTCAAACCACAACCAAAGTTTTATTAATATTCCAATAAAAATATTGAATATTTAATTTAAATAAATTAGTCGAACATTAATTAATATATAAATGAAATTGTTAAAGTTAGTTCTATTTGTAGTAAGGGGGAATACAAAAGTTTAATTTATATTATATATTATTTTTAACCAATATATATGAATAATAAACAAAATATGTTAAGGTTATTCACATGCAACCAAATAATTTTTGTTTTAAGAAAATAAAAAATATATTGCAAAAATGTGTAAACATTTTTTTTTATTTTTATTTTTTTGTAAAATTATATACATTTTTAAATATTATTTGCAATATAATGAATGTTTTATGTTTTTCTAATTTATGCACCAATGAAATCAAGATGACGATTAATTTAACCGTAATATGTCCATATTATAATGTTTAATAATAATATGGTTTGACTAGAACCATATAATTTAATCATAACTTGTTGCTCTTAGATTACACACTGTGTAATTTTTTAAATCATGGCAAAATAACCATATACGGACACCACTACGTCATAAAAGACCAAAAAAAAAGGACCCCTGTCTCCCAGTTTTGCCCAAAGTCCTCCAGGTTTTTTATATTGGCCCTCAAAGATGTGGGGCTCGATGTCATTTTTTCAAAAAAAATTATCATTTCCTCAAGCTCATATTTTGCAAACCTTTTGAAATTTTGATATACTCTGAGGCAAAGTTGTAGCTCTTGTCATAAAGAACAAAAATTGTTAACATATAAAATCAAAAAAACTTCATCTTCAAGGTCAAAATCGCAAAAAACTTTAAAAAATTCAATTTTTTATCTTTTTTCCCTTGTTCAGGTCCATAGGTAGCAAACCGTTCAAAATTCAAGGAATCAATCCACTACAAAAATAAACCTAAGATCTCAATAAACAACTTTCTGGAACATATGAACTTCCTAGGAATGATTCTTAACACCGTTTAGGTAGCGCTTAAGTAGCCGCAAAATGAAAAATTTCCCGAAAATTTTTTAATTTCATTTGTTTTTTCTTTACTTCAACATTGAGATACTATAAAGCCTTCTCTTGAATTCACTGGTTAAAAGATTCTTTTCCTTTTGCAATCTTGTAGAACTTTTTTTCTGATTTGATGACCGCAAACGTAGCAAAATAAATCAATATTTTCACAATGCATATTGAAATTGTCAGTTGCCAATGTTGTGTGCGAATTATGCTGTAGCACTTTCTCTATAACTTTCACCGCTGAGCTCTCGTTGACGTCGCGCTGTGTAATGCCTCGATGTGACCGTCGTATCGCTTTCATATTGTGTGCTGCGTCCCTTGTTGCGTGTGCTGAGCTTACTGCATTGCCTGTGCTGCTGCGGTCGTTGCGTGATCGCGTGATACCTAATGATACCTACAATGTGTTTCCAGGTATTTTTTTATATTTTAGGTTGTTTTTATGTGAATTCAATGCAGCTGCTTCCAGGTAGTTTTTTGATAGAAGTTTTTTTGATTTTATATGTTCACAATTTTTGTTCTTTATGACAAGAGCTACAACTTTGCCTCAGAGAGTATATCAAAATTCCAAACGGTTTGCAAAATATGAGCTTGAGTAAATGATAATTTTTTTGCAAAAATGACATCGAGGCCCCACATCTTTGAGGGCCCATAAAAAAACCTGGAGGACTTTGGGCAAAACTGGTAGACAGGGGTCTTTTTAGGGTTCCGTACACAAAGTGTAAAAACGAAACCCTATTGTTTTCGCTACAATGTCTGTCCGTCTGTCCGTCTGTCCGTCTGTCAGCGCCTTTTATCTCTGGAACCGTAATAGGTAGACTCTTGAAATTTTCACAGGTGATGTATAGTTGTTGCCGCTATAGCAACAAATACTAAAACTTATAGGGTGTTCCAATAGAGAGGTGTTATTTACGAAAATGTGTTTATTTCTTGAACTGTAGGAGGGATACACTTGAAATTTACAAACAGTTATTAAAACTTAGTTCACTATATAAAAAAGTATAAAAAAATAAAATTAAAAATTAAAGGGTGTTCCGATAGTGGTGTGAAATGCATGTATAAGGCATAAGTTTTGAACCATAATAGGTAGACTTTTGAAATTTTCACAGAAGGTGTATAGCGATGGCCGCTATAACAACAAAAATTAAAACTTATAGGGTGTTCCGATAGAGAGGTTTTATTCACGAATATGTGTTTATTTCTTGAACTGTAGGAGGCATACACTAAAAATTTACAAACTGTAATTAAAACGTAGTTTGCCTTATACACAAGTCTAAAAAATAAACCTAAAAATTAAAGGGTGTTCCGATAGTGGTGTTAATTTGATTTATAAGGCCTAAGTTTTGAATCATAATAAGTAGAAACTTTAAATTTTTACAGAAGGTGTATAGTTTTGGCCGCTATAGCAACAAATAATAAAATTTACAGGGTGTTCCGATAGAGAGGTGTTATTCACAAATATGTGTTTATTTTTTGAGCTGTAGGAGGCATACACTAAAAATATGTAAGCAGTAATTAAAAGTTAGTTCGCTATATAAACAAGTATAAAAAAATAAACCTAAAAATTAAAGGGTGTTCCGATTAAATTAAATTTAGTGCGCTATATAAACAAGTCTAAAAAAAATAAACCTAAAAATTAAAGGGTGTTCCGATAGTGGAGTGATTTGCATGTATAAGGCCTAAGTTTTGAACCTTAATAGGTAGACTCTTGAAAATTTTACCAAAGGTGTATAACTATGGCCGCTATAGCAAAAAATATTAAAACTTATAGGGTGCTCTATAGAGAGGTGTTATTTACGAATATGTGTTTATTTCTTACAAGCAGTAATTAAAACTTAGTTCGCTTTATAAGTCTAAAAAACAAGACTAAAAAATAAACCTAAAAATTAAAGGGTGTTCCGATAGTGGTGTGCTTTGTATGTGTAAGGCCTAAGTTTTGAACCATAATAGGTAGACTCTTGAAAATTTTACCAAGAGTGTACTACTGCGGCCACAATAGCAAAAAGTACTAAAACGTAGGGTGTTCCAAAAGTGACGTGTTATTTACGTTTATGTCTTTTTTTTTGAGCTGTAAGAGGAAACCACTTACAATTTGTAGACAGTAATTAAAACTATGTTTGTTTTATAAACAAGTATACAAAATTGAACTTAAATATTAAAGGGTGTTCCGATAGTGGTGTTAATTTGATTTATAAGGCCTAAGTTTTGAATCATAATAGGTAGAATCTTTAAATTTTTACAGAAGGTGTATAATTTTGGCCGCTATAGCAACAAATAATAAAATTTATAGGGTGTTCCGATAGAGAGGTGTTATTCACAAATATGTGTTTATTTTTTGAGCTGTAGGAGGCATACACTAAAAATATGTAAGCAGTAATTAAAAGTTAGTTCGCTATATAAACAAGTATAAAAAAATAAACCTAAAAATTAAAGGGTGTTCCGATAGTAGTGTGATTTGCATGTATAAGGCCTAAGTTTTGAACCGTAATAGGTAGGCGCTTGAAAGTTTTACAGAAAGTATATAACTGTGACCGCTATACTAGCAAATACTAAAACTTTTAGGGTGTTCCGATAGAGAGGTGTTATTCACGAATATGTGCTTATTTCTTGAACTGTAGGAGGAATTCACTAAAAATATGCAAGCACTAAATTAAAATTAGTGCGCTATATAAACAAGTCTAAAAAAAATAAACCTAAAAATTAAAGGGTGTTCCGATATTGGAGTGATTTGCATGTATAAGGCCTAAGTTTTGAACCTTAATAGGTAGACTCTTGAAAATTTTACCAAAGGTGTATAACTATGGCCGCTATAGCAAAAAATATTAAAACTTATAGGGTGCTCTATAGAGAGGTGTTATTTACGAATATGTGTTTATTTCTTACAAGCAGTAATTAAAACTTAGTTCGCTTTATAAGTCTAAAAAACAAGTCTAAAAAATAAACCTAAAAATTAAAGGGTGTTCCGATAGTGGTGTGCTTTGTATGTGTAAGGCCTAAGTTTTGAACCATAATAGGTAGACTCTTGAAAATTTTACCAAAAGTGTACTACTGCGGCCACAATAGCAAAAAGTACTAAAACGTAGGGTGTTCCAAAAGTGACGTGTTATTTACGTTTATGTCTTTTTTTTTGAGCTGTAAGAGGAAACAACTTAAAATTTGCAGACAGTAATTAAAACTATGTTTGTTTTATAAACAAGTATACAAAATTGAACTTAAATATTAAAGGGTGTTCCAATAGTGACGTGATTTGCATTTATATATCCTAAGTTTTGAATGAATAGGTGGAATCTTGAAATTTTTACAGGAGGTGTATAACTATGTCCACTATAACAAATAATAAAAATTAAAGGGTTTTCCGCCAGTGACGTGATTTGCATGTATAAAGCCTTATTTCTTGAACCGTAACAGGTAGACTCTTGAAATTTTGTACAGAAGATGTGTTGCCACGGCCGATATGACAATTACTAAAAATTAAAGGGTGTTCCGACAGTGTCATGTTTTTCACTTATAGTGACTTATTTTTTAATCGAAATAAGTAGACTCTTAATATATTTATAGAAAGGAAGTTGCCATGGCCACTATAATGAATAATAAAATTAAAGGGAGTTCCGACAGTGACAAGATTTTATAAACCCTCTTGAAATGTTTACAGTAGATGTGTTACTTCGGCCGCTATAACAAATACTTAAAATTGAAGTGTGACCATTAGTAACGTGTTTTTCACGAATATTACCTTATTTTTTTAACCGCAATAGGTAGGCTCCTGATATTTTAATAGAAAGTGAAAGGCCGCTATAAAAAATTTAAAGGGTGTTCTAATTATGATGCAATTTTCGCGAATATTACTTTAATTTTAAAATTTAAGGGTGTCCCATAAGACATAAAGAAATAAACAACTGGAATAATTAAATTATACTAAACATAGTACGGAACACTACGTGTGTGAGTGTAACTCGCACTTGACTAATTTATTTTTGGTCTTTTATCACGTAGTGGTGTCCGTATATGGTTATTTTTTCCGTGTTGCACTGTGTTATGTTTACCTCAAACATTTTTTTTTGCGTGAAGAGTTAGCAATTACGAATCTCTTTATTTATTTGTTTGTTTAATTTATTTATTATTAAATTATTAAGTCTGTTTGCTGACAAAAACATATATAGATATCCACCTATATGTGTATTGTCTACGTTAAATAATTATGATAGCGATTTTAGGCATTTCGCTCATTTCATTTGCGTTTGATAAAAAATAATTTATGACAAAACAAAAATTTTTCAACAAACAATCTCATGAAGGCCAAGAGTTTAATGAATTTAAAACTCATCATTTTCCAAATTAATGGACATTAATATTTTTATTATATTATTTTTTTGTTTGGAACATTAATAAATTTGAAAATTAAAAAAATAAAAATTTTTAATTATAATTCACAATAGGAATATTATATTTTTCGGTTGTTTATAGCGATAAACGAATACGCTGTTCTCTTACTCTTAAAATGGTTTGTTAACTTAAGGAAATATGAAAATTTACCAAAGTTTAAAATTAACTCAAAAAAGTGATTCCTCTTTTAGATTTTTATTTTGTATTAAATAGTTAAGTAAACAGAATAGGATTATGTATGGAATAGCACATCAAGCAAATGACATTCACAACTTTGGTGGAATACATGCACTCTTGTCGAAATTCTTCAAGATTATCTAAACAGTAGCTCATTTCCTGTCTGTCTGTCTGTCACATCACTTAAAAACTACTAGATGGATTTTAACAAAATTTTGTGAAGAAGTTCCTTAGTAACCTGATTCAAATACAGAATACTTCTTTTTTCGCAACAATATCTTATTTCCAATAGAAAGTGGAGAAAAAGCAGTGAAAGTAAGCAATTTTTCTAATTTAAACGTACTGCATACTTTAAGGAACCTTTTAATTTTGAAAGTGGGATATTTTAAACACGGTTGCGCAACAGATGGCGCTGTTTAAAAAAAATGACTAAGTATGAGTTGAAGGCGGGATATTTTAAACTAAGCTGCCCATCAGATTGCGCTGTTTTAAAATAATTACAAAATATGAATTACTTACTGCCAAATAGCCAATTGATTAAAATTTGTATTTGGAATTATAATATTATTAAAATATTTTAAACACCTTTTACAGAGCTTTACAATAATTTTTAGAATTTTAGAGCTTTATATAAATTTTAGAATTTTATCCGGGGATGGGTACCTTTATATAAAGAAAATACGTACGAGTCTTAAAATTTGGTGTGGATTACTTTGAAAGCCAAATCGAACAAAATATTGTCAGGACGCACCCAACGTGTGTGGGCACAGCTAGTTTATAATAAATGTAGCTGAATTGTTAATAAAGTATTGTTCACTTAAATAAGTGAGTGTACGGCCAGGAAATCTCCCATGCAGAAATTCAAGAATTTAACAGTCTGTATAGCATGTGGAAACATCTTTCTAAAGCTATTCGTCATTCACGTCCATATCATCATTCAAAATAATTCCTTTGAAAGTTGAGCAGTAACAGTAACAGATACGGCTTGATCAACATCATTTTTGAAGAATTAATGTCCGATGGTACTCCCAGCTCAAAAGCTATCACCACAGCCTTACCTGAATTGTAACTGAATTCCTACACCAAGCATTTTCAATTTTGCTCTAAAATATTTTTTTGATGTTTAAAATAACGAAAAGACATATTCTGCCCCAGCAAATATAATTTTGATAATCCGAGGGTTGTTTTTGATTAAAGGTATAATTTTCAAATGTCACGAAGTTACCAGATCTGGCAAACTATTATCATTTGCATAAAGTTTAGTTTGGCATTTTATCATTGACATACTAAAACCAAAGTAACGCTATCGAAAGCCCTTGTTCAGTTCGAGAGTATTTTATCAAAGAAAAAATATTCAGTGATAGAGCTTATTCGAATCAATGAAATTCCTTGATATTTAGTTTTTATCCGTATATTACCTTATTTTTTCAATCGCAATAGGTAGAGCATTGATATATACATAGATAGGGAATTAATGAAATTGATATTTAATGAAATTAAAGAGTGTTCCGACATGATTTGGACCTTATTTTTTGAACCATAATAGGTAGACTCTACAACAATTAAAGGGTGTTCCGCAATAACATGTTTTTCATTTATATTGTCTTATTTCCTTGAACCGCAATAGGTAGCCTCCTAATATTTTCATAGAAGGTCCTTATATTTGAACAGTAATAGGCTGACACTTAAAATTTATAACATATCATATTTTACAATATCTACCGTAACAACAAGTAACGAAAATAAATTTAATAAAAATAAAAGAGTGCTCCCTAGATGTCGCGAATTTGAGGAATTTGAATTTCTCTTCTAAACGTTATAGACAGACACTTGATATTGGGACAAGGTATATTGTACTATGCTCTAGTATAAAAAATAATAAGGTGCCCCTAAGACGTGAACAAATTAACAACTTGTATTTTTAAATTTGTACTGAACATAATACGGAACCCTGCGTGTGTGAGTCTGACCCGCGTTTGACTGATTTATTTTATATTTTTCTAGAAAAAATAAAACTTTTCATTCTAAGATTAAAAAAAAAGAACTCAAAGTTGTTTATTCAAGCAACTTATTATAAAGAAAACAAAAAAAAACTTCACAAAAAAAGTGCTTTTTAATCACGTTCAATTAGCTAACGGATTTAAAATCATTTGAATTTTCTTTGTGTGTCAAGCTTGACAAATTCATTCCCACCCTACTAAACTTGTTGCAACTTGTGTTATTTTTTTTTTCTTAATTTAATTTTTATTTAAAACTTAAATAATATCTCACCAATAATAATTTAAATTAATTGAGCGCAAAATTTTAATTATTCATATTGCATCAAAAAAAAAAACAACAATAAATTCACAAACTGAATGAAAAAAAGGATAACTTTCATTAACAAAGTTGTTATGGTGATCTGATAATAAAGCCTTTGTGTTCGTGTATGAATAAAACTTTTTTTATTTTCATTATATGTAAGCCTATATGTATGTATGCATGTGTGTGTGTGTGTGTCTTTATTGGTTGTGTGAGAAATACGTGTTAAAAAATTTGTCGTTGCAAGTTTTGTGTATCAATTAAAATTTTTAAGGCTGAAATGTAATTAAAATTCTTTAACGTTAATTGCTTTTAACACTGTTCATTCTTTTTTAATTGCCTTGTGTATGACATATGTTTCGTGGCATCAAAATAGAAAAAAATTTACATTTTTTATTTCTTTATTAACTTACAAACACAAGATGATTTAAACACATTAATAAAAAAATTCAAATACGTATTAACATGGAAAGTTTCGAAAATAGCAATTCTGTTGTACTTGCCTTAGTATTTCATAAAACAAAGTTAAGAAATTGTTGAAATCATTAGGCAAAATTTACTTTGTTTTGTATATATAGGGATGGCATTCCTACCCGATGTGTGGATAAATACCGCATAACTATACATTTTTAACAGATTTATTTAGATAATTATAAAAGCATTTAAAATTTAGCATATGACAAACACTAATTACACTGGTCGGCAAAAAATAAAAAAAAAGACGGGGGCTTAAACCTTGTTATGTTATTTTAATGGACTTTTATATGCTGAATCCAAATCAGTTTACAGATTGATGCTGTCACATCTAGTTATGTATTATATTTAAATAAAATATGTACTGATATTGAAATATTTAATAATCTTAGGCCCATTATTATAACTTGCCGATAGCTAAAGTCGGGATTTTGTTGGAGCGATAAATAGTTTTCGTTATTAAAAGTAAGCTAAAGCTCATCTTTAATAATAATGGGCCTTAACTTGTCCATTTTTAACTATCACGTACTATAAGGACAAGTTATAGCAATGAGCATTATCCTCATTGTTATAACGAAAAACTACTTATCGCTCCAACAAAATTCTTACTTTAGCTAAAGGCAAGCCATAATAATGGGCCTTAATGTGTTACATAATGTTTGTCAAAGTAGGTTTCTGCACTCAATTGTGAATAAAATCAACATTTGTGCATCGATTTTCACCTTTTATTCCTAGTATACCCTGTATTTGAAAACAAACAAAAAAATATTTTTTCATTAAATATATTTTCATTGAAAATATTTTTTTTTTCGCCACCAATTTCTGAATAACTCCGAAACAGTTGAAAACAAAAAAAAAATATGTAAAGCTGACTTTAAGGTAATTCTATCCCGCATCTTTTGGTGTTTCAATTATCGCACAATCCGTTAAAGAGTTCTTTAGAAATAAGTTAGCGTGGTCGATTTGTTTAGGGGAAAATAATAGCCATGCCCATAAAAAAAATTTGTACGTGATACTCGAAAACTGAAAGCTGATTTGAGTTTACCAAGTTGAGATCACTATATTGCACATATTTATGTTCAGGGAGCAATTTCTATTCACACCAGAGTTATCAATTAACTGATTTGGTTTATTGTTTTTAGTATTAAATATTAAAAACCGGATTAAATTAACCAAAATAAACTGAGTTGAAAACAGACAGAAGGGCATCAAATCAAATATAAAATTTTAAAAGAGAGCAATATGTAAGCACTAATTAAATAAATTAGTCAAGTGCGAGTTAGACTCACACACTTAGGGTTCCGTACTATGTTTAGTACAATTTCAAAAATTCAAGTTGTTTTCTTTGTCATGTCTTATGAGTCACCCTTTAATTTTAAAATTAAAGTTATAATTGCATTACTGTTGGAACACCCTTTAAATTTTAATAATTTTTGTTATAGCGGCCATGGTAATACACTATCTATAGAAATATACATGAGCATACCTATTGCGGTTCAAAAAATAAGGCTATTTACGTACAAATCATGCCTCTGTCGGAACACCCTTTAATTTTGTTATTTGCTATGGCGGCCATGGCAATTCTCTTTCTATGAATATATCAAGAGTCTCCCTATTACTATTACAAAAATAAGTTACTATACGTGAAAAACATGTCACTGTTAGAACACCCTTTAATTTTTAGTAATTGTTATAACGCCCATGGCAACACATCTTCTATACAAATTGGAAGAGTCTACTTATTACGGTTCAAAAAATATGCCGTTATACATAAAAAAGACGTCACTGTCGGAAAACCCTTTAAATTTGTATTCTTTTTACAGGGGTCATTGTGAAATTTTAAAAGTCTATCTATTATGGTTAAAAAATGTAAATGTAAATGTGCATGTAAATTTCGTCACTGTCGGCAAACCCTTAAATTTTTACTATTTGTTAAAGTGGTTATAGTAATACACCTCCTGTAAAAACTTTAAGAGTCTACCTATTATCGTTTAAAACTTATGCCATATACATGCAAATCACGTCCTATCGGAACACCCTCTAATTTTTAGGTTTAAAATTGTATACTTGCTTATAACGCGAACATAGTTTGAATTACTGTCTGCAAATTTTAAGTGGTTGCTCAAGAAATGAAGACATAAAGGCAAATAAGTTTTAGTATTTGTTGCTATAGTGGCCACAGTTATACACCTTCTGTGAAAATTTCAAGAGTCTAGCTATTATGGTTCAAAACTTAGCCTTCATACATGCAAATCACACCACTATCGGAACACCCTTTAATTCTTAGGTTTATTTTTTAGATTTGTTTATAAAGCGAACTAGGTTTTAATTACTGTTTGTAAATTTTTAGTGTATGCCTCCTACAGTTCAAGATATAAACACATATTCGTGAATAACACCTCTCTATTGGAACACCCTATAAGTTTTAGTATTTGTTGCTATAGAGGCAACAGCTATACATCATCTGTAAAAATTTCAAGAGTCTACCTATTGCGGTTCCAGTGATAAAAGAGCGCTGACAAACGGGCAGACGGACAGACATTGTAGCGAAAACAATAGGGTTACATTTTTACACTTTGTGTTCGGAACCCTAAAAACGCCAAATTCCTGTATAATGTGAGTCACACTTTAGTTATTAATTCTACACGCAAAGAAAAAACATGGTTGAGGTAATCATAATCTAAGAGCAACATATTATGGTTGTAGTGAAACCATATTATTGTTGAACATTATAATATTATGGTTAAATTAACGATTATAGTATGGTTAAAAAGTATAAAATGTCATATGAAATGGATATGCCAGTTTTTCTACACTTTAAAATACAAAATTATTTATTATTAATGATTTTATATAAAATACAGATGATTTTATTAATAAATAGATAAAAAAAAATTAATTAGCATTTTCCCTCTTCCAAACTGTGTTTCAAGGATATAAGGTAGGGAACACTTTGGCCATCGATTTAACGTCATTCGCACATGGCCAAAGGCCCCCAACCAAAAAAAGTGGTTAAAATGAAAATGCAATGGTTTGCTAAATATTTAACAAAGTGACCTACCTTGTTAGAAACAGTTATGCTAGCTGGTATGCTACTGATTTAAAATTTGTACATGTTTTGTCCTCTGTGAGATTCTCGTTGAGATTGTGTATGTGCTCAGAGACACTTAGGGGTTTGCGTGGGGGCTCTTGTACATGGCCCATACCATCGCAGTTCATGGATTTACGACTAAAGAATTGTTCTTGAAGACATCAATTTCGGGGGATTTCTTTTCCAATTCAGCCAACACCTTTTTCATGTAGTCTTTCAAGTACAAAGTAAATTCTTTCTTGTCTCCGTAAGCATTCTTGTAAACTGTGATTGAGAACAATATCAACGGTTGATTTTGTATCCTCATTAGTTTTTTCAGCTCAGGTATGGAAATCTTCACTTTTACTGTCACCTGTTAAATTAAATCACCGACCAATTTCGTTTTGTATCTGCGAACATTTCATCATCAGTAATATTATCCCTGTTGATTTTCATGATTTCGAGGTTTCACGCGCTTAATTCAACAGCGAAAAAGAAATAATTAAATATTTAATTATATATTGAATTCCCGAAACAACTGTTTATACATTTTTAATTATTTTTTTAAGCACAAACCAATAAACTCCGATAACATAAACAAATAAATAATTTTTATTTTTAAAAATCTTTTGGTTACCTACGAAAAAACTTTGGTTGTGGATTAAACATTAAATAGTTAAAACCAACCATGTTAAGTTTTTTGTACGTAGTAACCACTTAATCATAAAATTTTAAACAAAACTTTTTTACCGGGACCAAAGTAATGTTACAAACAACTAAAATGTGTTCATCGCAACCATATATTGTTACAGAGAATATAATGTGGTTCCTGTGACAATACCATAACCATGGTTTTTCTTTACGTGTATGAATCGTTTACTTTATATTGTACCGGCCATAGAAATAAAGACGGTGTATATTTCAAGAGTCTTCTAATTACGGCTGAAGATACGAGCTATGTGCCCCAAAATACGACTTTAGAGGAAACACCCCTTAATTTCCATATTTGCTGTTATAGTGTACATACTATGTTATTTCCAGGTGCCTATCCGATATATTCAATTAGAAATACATTTGTTTTAATTGCAAGGGTCTATCTGCAATGGCTCAAAATGTATAGCTCATATACCTCAAATAACGTCACCTATGGGAGCAACCTTTAATTTATTTACCTGAAATTCTATCAATTATAGGGACAAACTTTAATATCTAATTTTAATGTGTGTACTTTTTGTTAGAGGACATAGCAATACACGTTTTGTGTAAATATCATCTATATTATAATCCGGTTCGAAAGTTAAAGCCATATACATATATTAAATTATATAACTTATTAGCCATCCCCGGTCCGCTTCGCTACACCCATCCACAAAAAATACAACAAACACTTGAAAGAAAAATATGGCCAACCTTTAAACGCACGCTATTTTCACATTAAAAATGTTTTAGTTTATATGCAAGGTATGACGTCTACTGTTCCTATCCAATCTGTTTTTTGCTAGACTATGCATGTTACTCTGAGGGTTACTTGTACAAAATTTCAAGACTCTACCTATTGTAGTTCTGCAGGTACACGATAATAATTTTTTACTTTGTATATGAGGTACCACGCCTACTGCCCCAATCCACTATGTATTTTGCTAGACTATAAAAATTAGTATAACGATTACTCGTGCAACGTTTCAAAAAAAATATTTTTTTTCTTTGTATAGGAAATACCACGCCCACTGCCCCAATCCAGTTTATATTTTGGAAGACTATGTGCATTTGCATAGAGGTTACTTGTGCAAAGTTTCAAGGCTCTATCTAGTAAAGTTCGCCAGGAATTATACATTAATATGAGGATTAATTATGCAAAACTTATGTTCAAATTAAACTAAAAATTATAGGATGCCTTTAATTCCAAATATGCAACACCAACAAGTGTAAAGTTCTTTGCAATATTTATTTAAGCCAGTTAAAAAAAAAGTAACCAACAAAAGATTGTCTGGTTCTCTATTATTTAATATTGTTTAATTGTTGCTAATTATAATTGCCCAACCACTACCGCTATCAAACAAACAAATCAATAAATAAACTTTGATAGTTTTTGATTTTGTTGGACTAAATCTATTCGAGTTTTGTTTTGAAGTTTAACTTAAATATAAATAAAATTTATGAAGGGTTCATTTTTCAATTAAATTGTTGGTAGAATCACAAAACAAAGTCGTTGACCTTAGATTTTATGAGGTTTAGTCTACAAAACAGATAAAACTATAAGGCAACAGTAAAAGTGAAATATAGTGAAAATTAAAAAAACAATAAAAATAAAAACAGAAATATTATACAATTATAAACAAAAACGTTCAGAACAAATAAATAAACAAACAAACAAACAGTGAGTTAAATTTTACTCCTACAGACAGACAAAATAAAATAAAATAAAATATCCTTGTAAACATATCCAGGCAGGCAGGCAGGCAAACAAACAAACAAACATTTATGAAATAAAACAATATAAAATGCATATGCATGTGTGCTTGGCTTAGTGTTTTAGTTTTTGTTTGTTGGTATAAAATACATTCATATTTACCATGTATATTAAGAATGTACTAGTATATGTGCGTGTGTGTGAATAAATGCATTTATATTAAAAATTCAATTTAAGGCAGCAACTGAAAAAATTTGTTTGCATATTTAAATTTTTAATACCATCATATTCACATTTCTACTCTACAAAAATACACTCATATATGAAGATTTATAAGTAGGTTGTTTGGTTGATTTTATAAAGTACATTTCACAACTGTGATGAGAATGAAATTTTCATGGTACTTTTTATTTAAATTTAACACTCCCTGTACTTTTAATGTCGACGTAAAAAAGGGATATTTTAAAGTGCTATTTCGAAGTCATGTTTACCATATCTTCAGAATGACATATTTCTGTGATTAAATTATTGTATATTTTTACAGCCAAATTCATAAAAAAATGTTTAATTTATAAAAAGTGAATAAAGCAAATATTCATACAAAATTTGTTTAATAAAACTTATAAAATCAAAACAAAAAATAATTTTATAATAAATACAATAAAACAACGATGGATTATTCGATTGACATGAATTGTATTTATCCGAAAGATAATCTTGTGGCATTACATTTTAAATATAATTTCTGGCATATGACCGCCACGGCTGGCGCGGATGTAGTCCAATCTGGACGTCCAATTTTCGATCTCTTTACGACCTCCTCAATTACCCGATATTTAACTTTCTTTGAGCCCTGTGCTACCACAAGCCTTTACTCTCGACTGTAATGATTTCAGACTGTCAACATGTTTCCTCATAATGAAATCTATATTCTGTATTGTATTTACATTTAAAATATCTCTGAACATTCACACACACTGTGCGCTGCCGTCTCAACTATTTTAGGCACAGGTTGCATTATCATCTCCAATTTTCATTTGGACTGATGATACTTGAAACTTCCATGACTTTGTGCAGAGAAGCTATTTCCTGAAGGGATAAACCCGACATTCTCTTGGGATCTACTCGTGGTCTGAAGATACTTAAAGCTTCCATGACCTGTCACTCAAGCAGTTATCCAACTTAAGGTACCTTGATTCTAACCAAGCAACTTTCTGGACTTTGTGCAGAGAGGCTATTCCATCAAGACATTAACCCGACTTGCTCTTGAGATCTACTCGTGGTCTGATGATACTTGAAGCTTTCTTGATTTTATTCAAGAAACTTTCTGGTCTGGACTACATCCAGAAATCCTATTGCTTCAAGATTTTAACCTGCTTACCTCTTGGGATCTGCTAGTGTATGCGTAAATTCCAACTTTTCAGAGTTGGCGCGTCGGCCAAGTGACTAAATAGAGATAAAAAGATCTCTCTAACTAAGAGTTTGTGGTCGTCATCACAAGTGGTATAAGTCAAAGCCCTGACAAAAATTCATTTACGGCGAGTTATACCATTGTGTCTGACGCATATAAATCGTGCGTGTGAGCTATTGCAGTATCCAGTAACTGATAGCGAGTAAACTCTTTTTATAACTGAATTAAGAACTTGTGCCATTTATAAATATTTGACATACCAAATATCGCAGTCAGCATATTAAATTTATTTATTTACTAGTGTGTTTTAGCCGGCGTTGCCTGGGTCCACCCTTAGACCCCTTCCAAGTGCTTGCGAAATGATTAACCGTTTTCGGTTTTGTCCACCCTGTAGCTTCACTCTCAACATAGGAGAAACAATTATAGTTTCACGACAAAGCATTTGCATACATCTCAACAACAGCATCACATATCGGTTTCAACCAATTGAGAAGGTGATTAAGGAAACGCAAAGCAAAAAGTAACACTTACCTATGATACAATGCAGGTGTATAGCAAGTGAAAATATGAATGGTCAGCGCACAAATAAAATGACGATCGAAGCAACGACTGAAAAGATTCAGCACAACATTCCAGAAATAATGACATTTTTCATTATACACATAAGACATTACGATACATGGTTTGGCAAATTTTCAAGTGACAACAAAAAATCATAAAATGGAAAATTGGGGGCATTTTGTTGATATTTGTATGGGAATATACATATGGGAAAATGTATGTGCAATATCTCCGGAACCACTGGGACGCTTTCGTGCAAACTTTCACACAAACCATCTACAGACCATCCCCAACACACCCTGAAATTTTGGCTAAAATCGGTCGACCCGTTTCCGCAGTTAGTAGTGACATCAAAGTGTATACTTCCTTTTATACATATAGATTTTACAAAATATAAACAGAACCTTTGGTTAACTTAAGCCTGTAGTATAAAATAGGCTTTAATGGCAATATACATAAATATATAAATATATTGGGTTATGTGTATTACTATAATAAAGAAATAAAAAATCGTATTTATAGTCCTCAACATTTAAAAACAATTACACAGTACAACACGGAAAAAATAACCATATACGGACACCACTACGTGATAAAAGACCAAAAAGGTTCATTTTTGTAGTTGATTGTTTCCCTGAATTTTGAACGGTTTGCTAACTATGGACCTGAACAGGGGAAAAAAGGTAAAAAAAAATTGAATTTTTTAAAGTTCTTTATGACAAGAGCTAGAACTTTGCCTCAGAGAGTATATCAAAATTCCAAACGGTTTACAAAATATGAGCTTGAGTAAATGACCATTTTTTTGCAAAAATGACATCGAGGCCCTACATCTTTGAGGGCCCATAAAAAAAACCTGGAGGACTTTGGACAAAACTGGGAGGCAGGGGTCTTTTTTTGGTCTTTTATCACGTAGTGATGTCCGTATATGGTTATTTTGCCATGACTTAAAAACTTACACAGTGTGTTATCTATGTATATTTTTTTTATGATTTCGAAAAATAGCTTGTAGTTTCTTAAGCTTTTTTCCAAATGCGATTCGACATTGAAAAAGATAAACAGAAAGTTATTTTCTTATAACTTCCTGAAAAACGGTACAAAATAATTGAAACTTTGCACATGGGTACTTTGAAGTCCGGAGATGTCAAAGGTGCCAGTAACTTAATTTTTGCTTAAGACGACTTAAGCACTTATTCCTTATTGCCGCAGATATATTGCCAAAACTAAAACAAAACGTTTATGTAAAATTTGTGTCCAAGTTTTAAAACAAACAACTTAACTATATAATTGATGGTTTAGGGTACTCCCAGTATTTATCAAGCCTTTCTTTCATTTCGGTGATAGTATTTAATGTATAAAGTATATGCTGGTAGCATATAACGATAGCAAAAAGATATTGTGTTAAAATAAAAAGTATAAATTAAATAAATAATTTCAAATAAAATAATATAAGTTAAAGGTGTCTAAACACCAGGAATGATCCTGCATGGTACTCGTAGTACTATGCAGTTATTGTATTAGTTATTATACCAAGCACCACCTTGTTTCTCATTTTTATTTAATTGCTTTAAAACATTTATGATTTCTTATTTAAAAATTTATGTTTTTATGAAAATCTGACTCCTTTTCTTAATTTTTTATCCACAGCTTTTAAGTTTTTGGTCAGAAATACCAGCGCTGATATTGTGACCTGCTGCTGTCTCTATCCTAGATATAAATTTCTCATTTTCAGATTTTTATGCCGTATTACACACCTAAACCTATTTCAATACCATATTTTATAGAGGGTTAAGGATTTAAGTTTTATAACTTTATAATAAAAGGCAAAAAAGTTATAAGGGCCCTTAAATCAGGGCGAATAAAAAATAATAGAAAAATTATTGTTATATTTGCAATAGATAAATCATTTTCAATACAATAAGAATGCTTTAAAAAAAGTACCAGCAATCAGCAAATAATGTTTATCACCACTTCCAAAAACACAAAGCACTTGCACAAGTGTGAAAGTGAACAAATTTAATAAAAATTGTTGCACACCAGCAACAACATTTAAAATACGTTTTACTGAAAAAATTAAATTTTAAAGAGAAAAATTCACAAACACAAAAATAGAAAGAATAAAAAAGTACTGACAGTTGTGTATGAGAGGTTTGTTAGATCTTTATTTTTTTTCTGTTTTGTTTTTTTTAATTTTGTTTGTAAATTTAAAAAATATTCATGCAAAATAACAAAATAAATTCTGTTTATAAAAGTTTTTGCTAAATTTAAAATGAGAAAAAACGAAAATTAAATAAAGCGTATTTACATATACATACATTCGTACATACTTATGTACATATGGATATTTGCAAATACCTATGAATGTGTTTATTTATTATTTGAAATATTACTCATACGACTTGGTATGAGAAAAATGTTCAATTGATCATAAATACACACCTTAACGACACACATCCATACGTACATACGTATATTTAATAGCAATATTTTTATTAATACATGCATGCTTATAAATATTTAATCAAAATATGCAGCAGTTGATTAAAATTAGTTTTTTTTATATTCATTTAATGTTGTATTACAAAGAAAAATGTTAATTGCTAACTTAGTTATGAAGATAGCAGTATTAAAACCCAGAACCACTGATGGTAGTCATACAATTTACCTGCAATTGAGCGAGAATATCGCTACTAAAAACTAGTTTTTATTAGTTTTAAAATTAATAACATTTTGGCGGCCACTTTTCTGAGTTAAATCATCCTAAGCAATAAAGTACATTTTATCTTGATGGCTGTATAAATTTATAAACTTGTCATATCAATCACAACGTGTCGGTGTTGATTTTAAACTGAAGGACCATGATCCCTTGAAAGGATCATGGTCCTTCCTGCTATTAGTTATATGCCGACACGAAAACGAATTTCTGTTATCTACCCACATTGGATGTTATCGATCGGTACCATATGGACCGTTCATGAGATATTTCCTGATCAAGTACTTACTCGGTAATCAGAAATTATCGACCAGATTATGTATTTGAACACCATTGGATTTCTTTTGATTGTGTTATTTCAAGTTAAAGTTCTATGACCAAGATCAAGCTTTAAAGCCTTGTAAAGATCGCGCCATCATTGATCTGAAGCAATGCATTGGACGTTTATTAGGACTCCTAAGTATTTAAAACTTTGAGCTCGTTCAATTTTCGTATTTTTTATTAGCAGTAACGTTATTTTTTGGGTAAGATTTCTTCTACTGTCAACCATATATAATTAGGAACTTAAGCCTAAATAATTAATTTAATATTTTTTTATTTGGACTTTTTTTTATTTATTTTAAAAGCATATAAAACCCTATAAAGATTCTCTAAATATAATTTTTAAATATACTAAGGGCATGATGTGATCAAGATTACCGTCACCACCTAGCTGTGTTGGCCCTTATCTGACGTTGTTCTTACCACCGGGTGAAATTTAATTTGTAGACCAAGCCCCCCACTTCATAAAATGAATACTGCACACTACACAATACAAGCACAATGAATCGACAATAACATCACCTTTAAATGGCATTGTCCCATAATTGCACAATATCGCACAGTACACAATACATACGCTAATGTGTAGTAATTTATAGAACATAGAAGCCTGGACCCATGTCCTAACCTCTTGAGTGCAACAGCATACTTGATCAACCGTGCACCATCTCTGCATGTATTGATCCAAACCACAGCCACCATGTGAACCCCCGAAGGGGACCTCATAACAACCAGGCACAGAGAGGAACGGCTCTCTATGGGGTTCCCCTGGTACCACTCAATGACAATTAGTGCCCCCGGGGGAATATACTAAGGGCAATATTATACAGCCTTATCTTATTCCTTTTGATATGGGAAAGTTATCGGTCATTTCCGCATCAACTTGGATGTTTAAAGTTTGTTGCTAAATTGATTTTGATGCAGCCTATCGTTTTCATTTATTCCTATAGTGGTCAAATGGAACCAAATTGTGTCTCTCCCGTATATGCCTCGCATTTTAGATAGATGCTTCTATGTATTTTTCTCAACAATATTTTTAAAGTGTGACACATGCATACATATTTTTATATGTCTAATTCAATTCATATCGCTTAGTAAATCAACCTTTAATCTATATATTGTATATAAATCACAAAAGCTACAGCTGTCAGAAAGCTATAGCTGTCTACACCAGTGAACCGATCTCTCTGGAATTTTGTTTATTATCAGATATTCGGTGAGTAAAATAGGGTACTTTTTTGATACTTTATGTGGGCGTGGCACTTCCCATACAAAATAAATATTCATCATAGCATTACTTAATTACTGTAATTGTTAGAACCTTAAAATTTTGTTTAATAATATGTTTCTCTTAATAATATGTCTAACATAGCAAAAAACTGGCTGGATTGGAGCAGTGGGCGAGACACCTCCCATAAAAAATTTAAAGTTATTACCGTTGAACTGGTAGAATCTTATGCACAAATAGAAACTGTGCACAAGTAACCCTCATATCAATGCACATAGTCTTACAAAACACAGACTGGATTGGAATAGTGGGCGTGGTGAATAATTATTATCGTCTACCTAGAGAACTAAAATAGGAACAGTTTTCAGACATTATACAAGTAATTCTCATACTAATGTGCATAGTCTGGAATAGTGGGCGTGGTACCTGCCATACAAAGTGGAAAAAGCATGGTAGTTTCATGAAATTTTTCAAAAGTAGAACTTATATTAATGTGCTTAGACTAGCACAAAACAAACTACATTGGTACCTCAATTACAAAGACTAAAAAATAGGCTTCTCCTAGAATAAGGTGCATTTTTAAGATAAAATTCTGCCAAACTTTTACTTTCAAGTGTTTATTGTATTTTTGTAGAAGAGTGTAATGCATAAATCACGAACTTGTTTATTGAATTGTTTTATTATGAAAGAAATTTTTGCTGTTCACAAACTCATTTATTAAGTCGCTTTAATTGAAAAGATATGTTTGTCCTTTACAGACTTGGCTTCAAGTATAATATTTTTTCATTACTTATGAGTTGGAGAGCAAAATAATAACGCTTCTGAAAAAAACAAAAACTTTTTTAGTAAAACTAAGTTTATTTAAAATCTTAAACTAAAGCTTTCCATATAAAACGAAAGATATTTTTACAAACTACTGTGTGCAGTTTGCAAAAATATATATTGCAAATAAAACTTTAATTTACAGAAACTTCAATTCAAAACCAACACAGTTAAATAAAATAAAAGAATATAAGAATATAAAAATATATATATATATATATATATATATATATATATATATACATGGTTATATAACCATGTATATATATATAACCATGTATATACATGGTTATCAACATCGTTTAACAAACAAAAGTATTTAATTGGCGGAAAAAAGAGAGAATACTTTAAGAACAATAAAAATACATATAACCAAAAACAAAAATCTGAATAATATGTCAACATGTTGGAAAAAAATGATTGCATAACTAAAGCCTGTGCGTACATTTCGGAATAAAATTTTTTAAAATTTCCACAAAGAAAATTAATAATAGAACATGGAAGTACAAATAAAACTTTAGCCACCACACAATATTGGCAGTACCTGGAGCACAAAAAAAAACAAACTGAAACCCATACACATATAGGCAGGGCCGCCCCGAGGTTAGTAGGCGCCTGGGGCGAGATTGTTATCTGGCCCCCTACACATTTAATTGGTCTAAATAAACTTATATTTCTCATATAATTTATTTATTTATTTATTTTTTTTTTTTTTATTTTATACTTATATTTACAAAAGGGTTACATAATAGGTGCGATCACGCACTTTTTGGGAAAAGTTCGGTAAAATAAGAGAAAACAAAAATAAACTCTCTTAGAGACAAAAATGCCCGAAAGTACGGGAACACAAAAAAACAACTTTATATCCCAAAACAGTATGCCAAAGTGTATTGTATGGAGTCGTATATAGTAAAAATTAAAAACACAAATATTTGATTGTACTCGCATTTCCTAATATAATTTAGAAGTTTAATTTATAAATCTTTTATGATAAAACTTTTAAATAACAGTTTTTATGTACTTTTGTGAGCATAAGAACATATATTTTTCGCCCCGGTCGCCCTGCCCATGGAGCGGCTCTGCATACATTTTTAAGTATACACATGCAAACGTTACAAAAAAGGATGTATTAATATAAACAAATGTATGTGTGTGTTTACGGCAAAAACAGGTTGAGATGTGTAGTTCGGAATACAGTAACATGGCATCTAAATAATCAGTGCCCAAAATTTAAATCAAATTTTTGTTTGTGCTATCAGGCTAATTATAAAGGGCGTTTTTGGAGGTCTTATTTCTACACTCACTTTGCAGTAAATTCTGCAATGTCGCGTCGAATATTCGCTTGCACTACTCTCACTTATCACCATCTAATCTAATCTAATGGGTACAAATGACAAGAAGGGAAATTATTCGTAGCCCAAATTTCTGTAAATCCGCACTGTGTGACATATGGCGTAACATTGTTGAAACTACATGTCGGTCAATTAAAGCACAACAAATTAGTTAGTATAATAACATATGGACCAACGATTCCACTAGCCTGTAAAATGTATGAAACAGTGTATTCATTCGTTTATTTAACATTTATTAAGTCACTTTAATCGACTTCGATAATCATTAAGAGTAAACACATTGCAAAAAGGATCCATTGAATTAATCGCTCTGATGGAAAACTATAAAATTTCTTTAATTGCAAAGATTGCTCTGGGGTGGGTCTATTCATGATAAATTGTCAAACCAAACTAACTTTAAAACAACCGAGAAATGTCAAATCAGAAAACAATTCTGCTAATTTTAAGTTGTCCGTGTATGAAAAAAAACAACTCGTGACAGTAATTGCAAAACCATTTTTTCATTTTGTTGTCAGGTGCGAAAACGATCAAAGCGCATGGTTTACCGATACAGGAACATGCGACATACATGAACAAATATGCGAATACTTATTCTCTGGCTATACTTGTAGGTTGAAATTGGTATGAGTATGTTGTGTATGGTATTTTATTTGAGCTATAAGAATACTCATTTATACATGTTCGGTCTTTAATACTTAAGGCCAAGATTCGCTATTCCACACAATCGTACGATGCAATCACAAACAAATCTGACAGAATTCTGTCCTACTCAACAAATCGTTTCAAAATAGTAAAATTGCATGAATTTTTTTCAAATGACTACAAATCGTACCGACCTGTCAAAAAATCTAATCCACACTATCATACTTTTTTAGCACACATGCTATTTTTTACAGATCGTACATACTTGTGTGAGTATGATATTAAATAATGGCCTTTAATGAGTACTAAAACTGATACTTTTGTCATTCTCTGGTCTGTACAACGCAATAGCATGCGATTGAAAGACTGTGCAAATGAATCAGCTGTCAAAAGTTAATGCACACAATGCCATCTACTGGCAATATCGGAACCAGCATTTGAAATCATGTTCGTTTTCAATGTGTGACAAAAAAACTGCACAAATTTGGTTTAAAAATAATTGTAGCAAAAATTGCCAAAAAAAAAGAATTGTCACAAAGTAACGAAAACATAAACGACATCAATTGTGAAGATGGCGTCGCAAAATCACTCCATACAAAATGTATGGGAAAATGAATTTTCTTGATGTTTATTTCTTTTTATTTCTCCAATTTTTGTGTATTCTTTAGTTTGACCTGAGTCTAGTTCGAATTCGTGCGAATCATCAAAATCAGACCATCTGTTCTTGATTTATAAGCGTAATAACTAATGTCACTGTCTTTTATATGATTGATTGACTAGATGTGCCCACATACGATGTGAGCGTCCTGACAATATTTTGTTCGAATTTGCTTTGAAAGTAATCCACACCAAATTTTAATTCTTTTACGTATTTACTTAACATAAATGTACCCATCCCTGGATAAAATTCTAAAATTTATATAAAATTCCAAAATATTAAAAATTATTGTACAGCTCTGTAAAAGGTGTTTAAAATATTTTAATAACAAATACAAATTTTATAATTTTAATTTTTCATTAATAGCGCGCTATTAACCCAAATTATAAATTCACTGAAATTGATTACTACGGGGTAAGCTAGTTTCGATGGCCATTTCGCTAAGTGCTCAATTTAGGATCATCAGGAAACCTTAACACAAATTTTAGATGAGCTAAAATTACTCTTAAGTTGAGAAAATTATGATGCTAAATTAATTGAGCACTTAGCGAAATGGCCATCGAAACTAGCTTACCCCGTAGTAATCAATTTCAGTGAATTTATAATTTGGGTTAATAGCACGCTATTAATGAAAAATTAAAATTATAAAAGTTTTAATACCCAAGTTATAAATTATTACAAATTTTATTCAATTGGCTCCATTTGTTGTGCAATTTTGTTTAAATAATTATCCCACTTTCAAATATAAAAGGTACGCAACCGTGTTTAAAATATCCCAGTTTCAAACCGAAAATTTAATTACCTTTAAACCCGGAAATTGCGTCCTTTCACTGCTTTTTCTCCACTTTCTCTTAGCAAGCAGATATTTTTACGGAAAAAAGCATCCTATATTAGAATCAGAATACTATGGTACCTCCTCACAAAATCTTGTTCAAATCTATCCAGTAGTTTTTACGTGATGCGAACGCAAAAGAAACGCAGACAGACGGAAATGAGTTACTATTTTATTATATGTATAGATAATTTATATCACATGTTGCATTATCAAAGAATTTAGACTAAAAAACTTAAAAATTAAAAATAGCAGCTTTTCTTAAATGAAAAGGCGGCTACTGTGCAATATAAGCTGCTGGTTGATTAAAATTGCTGACACATATTTATTCCTTTACATCTTTGTTTTTGTTTTTTCTTTTATTCGCTTTTGCGGTCAGTAGGTATAGGAGTCAAAAATCAATAAATGCCAAAAGTGGTAATTTACGGAAATCCGTGTTATAGTTGCTTTTACAGGTTTTCTTTTTATGTATGTTAAGCTTTTACCAACAGTTTGAGGAATGAATTTTTAATTCCGTTTATTCCATGTAGCCGTAATTTTAATAATTTTAAAATTTATTTTAAAACTATAAAAGTAATTTAGAATTAAATATTTTGATTGAATGAGAATTACAGTCTATGTGTATAATAAGATATTTTTTATCAAGGCAAAAGACTTAGATAAAACTTGCACTACTGCTGATTTGGGATAAAAAGTCCATATAGTTTATTCATTAATTTGTTCATTGTCTGCAAATTTCATGCCAAAATGTAAATGAAAATTAAACGTAATATTAATTTTATATGCTGCAATTTATAATATTATTCTGTTTTCTTTTATAAAAAAAATCTAAAATATATAAAAATTGCAGTAAAAAATATATTAAAGCAAAGAAGGGTAAAGGACTATCAAATATTGGTTCCTGAGATGTGATGCTTTACTAATTTAAGCCCAAATGTTTTGCTTTACACGATTCATTTTATATGAGCTATGGATTATTTGCACTCTCTTCAGATCCTCTTTTTTTTACAATAAGTCTATTTTCCACAATATTCATCTAAAATTTATTTAATACTAGATATTCCCGATGATCTTCGCTACACCCATCCACAAAAAAATGCAATAAATACTTGGAAACGCACGCTATTCTCACGAAAAAAACTATTTCATGAACGCCGCCCACTGTTCCCATCCAGTTTGTTTTTTTTTTTTTTTTGCTAGCTTATGCACATTAGTGTGAGGATTATTTGTGTAAATTTTCAAAACTCTACATACATATTGTAGTTTTATAATAATAATATTTTTTTACTTTGTATGAGAGCTACCACGCCCACTGTGCATATCTAGTGTACATTTTGCAAAACTATGCGTATTAGCATGAGGGTTAATTGTGCAAAGTTTCAAGACTCTACCTACTGTAGTTCTCTAGGTACATGGTAATAGTTTTTCACTTTGTATGGGAGGAACCACGCCCACGCCCACCATACCAATCCTGTCTGTGTTTTGTTAGACTGTGCACATTTGTATTAGGGCTAATTGTGGAAATCTTCAAGACTCTGCTTATTGTAGATCTCCAAATAGACAATAATAATTGTTCACTTTGTATGGGAGGTACCACGCCCACTATTCCAGTCGAGGTTGTGTTTCGCTAAACTATGTATATTAATAAGGGGGTTCTCTCTAAGAAATAATAATTAAAATTACAAACTAGTGATTGATAACGAAAAATTGGAAACATTTTTTTTTAATTTTAGACACCAGCAGAATGGAATGCATTTTTTAGACAGCTACGTCTGTCATCAGAATTCTTCGTATCTATCTACATGCATTATATTCTACTAGTGTCTAATTTGTCTTTTTCTCTTTATAATAAAGAACTCAAGTCAGAATAAACATTAATTCATTTCTTATTTTATAGTTTTTTTTTTTAAGTAAAAAAATATGTTGTATTGTATAATGTTTTTATTATATGTATCTGACATTGGTTACCACCCTCTTATTTGCAGTAGTTACGTTGGGAATGAAATTTGGTTACATAAACTTCGCATTATTCTAATTATAAACTTTTGACCAAACCTGATACAAGCTCGGCAAAAGGCTATCAGTTAAAGTGGTTTTACACGGCGTGTATTTGTCATATGACTTGTCACTTTTCCATGTGTAAATTCTATACACATCGTGTAAACCCTTTCAAACATAACATGTGTATTTTCCATGTGTACAATACATATGACATTTTTCATTTAGAACGTGTTCTATTTTGATGTGACAAAGCACCTGACATCCTGTAATGCCAACTTGATGTTTTGTTATTTTATGCATTTTGTGGTACCAAAAGCGCTAAAATGTGGTAAAAGCACTAGGTTTGCATCTTTGCATCAGCTGTGGTTGCAAAAAAAAAACTGTGTGGCGGCAAAATTATATATTGTAGGTTCTGACACACATGTACGTTTGAAAGCAAAAATTAAAAAACGTATGTAAAAAGGTTATTTTGACAAACACATGAAATTACATATGGATTATCAAACTGACAAGTCATATGACAAATACACGTCGTGTAAAACCATTTCTAGGTAGTATTCCAAAAAATTTCAAATAATGGACTTAAGCTTAAAAAATTAAATTAAGAATGCATTAAAAATAAATTCATTTGCTAAATAGTTCAACTAAAATAAAGTGTTTATAAAATTTAGTTAAAATATTTAACTAGATCAATATATTTTAACTTTCTTGTTACTTCAGTTGCTTCTGCAAACAGTTTGTGAGTTCCCCTAATAGAAACCGCTGGATACGCAAATCAAAAAAGGGGTGCTTAAGTCGGTATTAGATGAATATTTGTTTAAAGAAACTTAAGCCATTTACTGACTAGATAGCTGCGGCCAAAAGGATGATAAAAAACAAGGTTACGCCATTACGAAAATAAAATTGAAATTTTCTGCGCATATCGACCTAATGACGTCACGAAACTTCCTTCCTATTGGCTAATAATTCTGAGTATAACTAAGTATAACTATAAATTATGAGAGTTTTAAATAAAAATGTTGAGAGTTTACTTACAGGTTTGCCTATTTTTCCCTATTACTTAGATTTTGTTGTACGTATTTATTTGAAGTAATTTGTTGATAACAGACTTGGCAACTTTAAATTGGCCGAACAACGTGTTATCTAACGGCAAAACATACGCATGGCGTAATGTTGTCTTCTGTCATTCTTGGGTGCAGCGAAGTGTCCATCCCAAGTTTCTGATGTATATTATAGTTTAAACCGTAAAGCATCAATTTAAAATGTGACTATTTTTAATTAAAAAACAAAAATACAAAACAAAAAGTTTTGTATTCTTCCATTTTTTGATATTATGCATAAATAAAATTTTTACAAAACAGTGTTATATTAAAATGTTGTTATTTCACAATCAATTAATAACATAATTCTCAGTCGATATATATATTAATTAACCGATATTTTTATTGATACCATATACGGTATGAACGTTTATCAGTATATTTATTCAATTGCCCAAATTAGTGCACATATTAAAGGTTTTAGGAATGAAATCGAATTAATTTTTTATTCAATATATTTAATTAAAAAGTAAACAATAATCTTCTCTTTAAACGGCCAATTAAAACAAAAAAATATTTTACTTAATTTAAAGCCGCAACTAATTGAAACCTTTAATTGGTGCAAAAAATCGTTTATAAAAAATTCAAAACTTTTCTGAGCATAGTTGACATAAACACACTCATACGAATATAATGAATAGTTTCAAAAAAAAAGGGGAATTATTTATTTTTTATTAAACTTTTCCGAATAATAAAAGGCACTAAAGCCTTCTACTATTCTGCCATTAAAATTTAATTTATGCAAGAAACACCTTTAAATACAAGCACGTGCTAAAGGTCATGTATACTTCATTCACATAAAACACATTCATTTATAACACATTAAATTCTCGTATGTAAACATATCAACATTTTAATTTATTTTATTTTTTTTTTTTTGCTGCTTTTTGTTCGGCGTAATAAAATATAAGTTTTTTTCTCATTTTGCTTATAACTACATTTTTCCGTTAATGTTTTTTAAGAATTTAATAGAATTTAAGTATTTAGGCCACAATCATACCCAGTTGGCAAAAGAATTTCACAAAACAAAAGTAAAAATAATGAGGATGATGATGAGACCAACTGGCTGCTTTTCCCAAACGATAAATTCTTTTGCCGGAAAATTATAGCTTATAACGAGTGATTTTTTAAGAGCTTGAGAACTTTTTTTTTAAAAAAAACGCATAAAATTTGCAAAATCTCATCGGTTCTTTATTTGAAACGTTAGATTGGTCCATGACATTTACTTTTTGAAGATAATTTCATTTAAATGTTGACCGCGGCTGCGTCTTAGGTGGTCCATTCGGCAAGTCCAATTTTGGGCAACTTTTTCGAGCATTTCGGCCGGAATAGCCCGAATTTCTTCGGAAATGTTGTCTTCCAAAGCTGGAATAGTTGCTGGCTTATTTCTGTAGACTTTCGACTTGACGTAGCCCCACAAAAAATAGTCTAAAGGCGTCAAATCGCATGATCTTGGTGGCCAACTTACCAGTCCATTTCTTGAGATGAATTGTTCTCCGAAGTTTTCCCTCAAAATGGCCATAGAATCGCGAGTTGTGTGGCATGTAGCGCCATCTTGTTGAAACCACATGTCAACCAAGTTCAGTTGTTCCATTTTTGGCAACAAAAAGTTTGTTAGCATCGAACGATAGCGATCGCCATTAACCGTAACGTTGCGTCCAACAGCATCTTTGAAAAAATACGGTCCAATGATTCCACCAGCGTACAAACCACACCAAACAGTGCATTTTTCGGGATGCATGGGCAGTTCTTGAACGGCTTCTGGTTGCTCTTCACTCCAAATGCGGCAATTTTGCTTATTTACGTAGCCATTCGACCAGAAATGAGCCTCATCGCTGAACAAAATTTGTCACATTTGAACATTTCGAACCGAACACTGATTTTGGTAATAAAATTCAATGATTTGCAAGCGTTGCTCGTTAGTAAGTCTATTCATGATGAAATGTCAAAGCATACTGAGCATCTTTCTCTTTGGCACCATGTCTGAAATCTCACGTGATCTGTCAAATACTAATGCATGAAAATCCTAACCTCAAAAAAATCACCCATTAGTTAATATTTTTATAAATTTTTTTGTTAAATAAACTTATATTTCTTTATCTCTCTCTATTTCTAGGTAAGTTTTAAATTCTACAAGTTAAGGCGTAACTATCCGATAAACCAACAATCAGGTAAAGTTGAATATAACTTGCATGTCTAGGACGAAATTGAAATTAATTAAAATACTATTCGGCGAATATTTTGTGTGTTCCGGAGTCTTTACCTCTAGATGGTATTGATGCCTTTATATGGACAACAACACTTAGCCGATTGTCTCAAACAAACGTATTCGTAAATGGTGATATTACAGATTACATATGTATATCTACATTTGCCAGGCTTGGAGATGTCAATTGCAGTTTGTAATTAATTACACTTGCAATTATCAATTATATGTAATTGTAATTCAAATTTTTCAATTACAATTACATTTGACTATTTGTAATTGAGATTTTTTCAAACACACATTACATGTAATTGAAATATTATAATTACTTTTAATTTTTAATTAAAATTCCAATTACATTTAATTGTAATTACTTGTAATTTGTAATTAATTGTAATTACTTGCAATTAAAATTCCAATTACATTTAATTGTAATTGAAAAAATTCAATTATAATTACATGTAATGGAAATTTTTAATGTTAAATTTTAAGTAATGGTTATTGCCTAATTCAAATTACAATTACATATAATGTGTAATTGAAAATGTTCAATTACAAGAGTTGCAAGTGATTATAACTGACTTTAGGCCCTGATTTGAATTATAATTACTTGTAATGTTTAATTGAGAATATGCAATTGCACATTACCTATAATTGAAATGTAATTCTTAATTAATTCTTCTTAATCGTTGCTCCTGTAAAAGGTTTTTTATCGACTTTAAAACCAGGATTATCGGCATACAAAGATATGTTGAGTGTTTGGTAGGATTGGATGGACATTTGACATTATGAAATGCTACAATACCAATACGTTCCTGCAATGTGAACAGCTCAATCATTCGAACCAAGCAAACTAGAAAGAGCAACCGGAATTGGATAACAGAAAGGGAATTGTGTTCCATCATGACAATGCATGGTCACACAAATCTTTAACGTCTTGGCGATACTTAGCTTGGAAGTTCTGATGCATTCACCGAAAACTCCTTATGTCTGACTAACATTTATGTTGATCTCTGCCACAATGCAGCAAAAAATAACTTTTCCAAAAATACACTGATTTTCGATTATACTACCAAAGGATAGTAAAACCCTATACTCAGGTTGGCGAATTTGATGGTCAATCGTTATTTATGGGCCTTGGAAGATTGTGAAAATATATCGGGTGCCTAGACCTGTTCAGATTGTATGATATGTTTAAAAAAGTTGCTCAGTTTTACTTGGCTACAATTTTCTCTTTTACTGTTAGTAAAAATTTAATAGTCCTTGAAATTTATGATGAAAAATGTAAAAAAATATATTTTTAAAATTTTGTTCACTGTTGCACTATGTAATCACAGAAGTTATTTATCGATAGAATTATGACAATTACAAAAAGACCTACATAGATAATAATAATCTTTAAATACCTGATTAAAACTGATTTTCAATAAAGAACCATTTTGTTTAAAAATGTATCGCGTAAACTTCTTATATGGCTCAATATTACTAATTTAGAAGTTTTTTAATCGATAAATGGATATAAAATATTTTTTTTAATATACTGTCAGAAAAATAATAATAAATAACAATAAAGAGATTATTACACATCCTGTCTTCCTTCGTCCTGTACCAAATAGCAAATAGAGCAAAATATAGATTGGTTTTTCTCCGTACTACTACTCCTGGTGTCTCTACTTAGATCTCTTTACATGGCTCTAATATTTTCTTCGAACTCTTTTAAATTTATTTTGCTACTGGATGGATTTTAATAAAATTTTGTAGTATCCTAATTCCAATAGAGGATACTTTTTTCCGCAAAAAATATATTATTTCCAAGGGAAAGCGTTTAGTGCTTCAGTTATGGTTTATGTATTTACTTATTTTAGTAGGGATGAGAAACTTGATATAAAGTCAATACACAAACCATAACTGACTTGAAAAAGTAAGGGTCTTTGGTGTGGATTTCCTTCCAAGCAAAATAGAACAAACTATTGCAAGGACACTGACGAAGTGGGGGGCACAGCTGGGAAACCCGGTTTTGCTCAGAAAGTTGACATGAGATCATATCCTAGATGCAATAAAAAGTTAAACTTTAAAGCATAAGAGGAAAAAAATTAATTGAAATCTTATTCTAATTATATTATTATAATTGGTTATACTAGAAAACAACATTTTTGTTTTACATTTTTATTCGAGGTATATATTTGTATCAAATTTTTCTTACTCATTAACATGATACGTATAGTTTACAGATTCAAAAACTGATGTTTTTCAGATTTGTGCCTCAATATTTTTTTAAGATTGTTCTTGCACTATTTTTCCTTTATCCTTATCAGTCATAAGTTCGGCTTCCATGCTATTTTTCTACGGCTGTTTGATTAACCATTTTTAGTTTTATAGATTTGATGAATTGAGATTCTTGAGTAGTATTACCGGGTTTTTCTTCAACCTTCCAAACTATTTCCCAAAAATGCTAGAATGTTTCATGGCGTTCTGAAATATTCTGGTCTTCTTAAGAAATTTTTACAGGGTGAAACTTCCGCACTAACACCATAAAAAGTATGCCCTTTAGGTATAACTTTCTTGATCGTATCCGGACTCGTTTCTGAGTTTTAGCGGCACACACATTTAGCACATACCCTTACAGAAGTTAACAATGAAGCCATACATTTGACCACTACGATTGGAAAATATTTTCAACTGGATTTCATGGTCTGTCCTTCTATTTATCATATAACGTTACGTATGCTGAATAATATTGAAATAGTAAAACTTTGTTATGGACTTCTTAGAACTTTCCCCTAAAGCTACAAATACATTCAAACAAAAAACATTTATTACATACATTACTCCGAAAAAGGGGATATTGGCTCTGTTAAAGATCTGTACAACTTTTACCAAAACAAATTAAAAAGAATGCGTCCTGGCTGCATGCCTGCATTTTAGAACTTGTTGAGGAATTTTCTAGTTTAAAAATTTTATATTTTAATGTTTCCAATATTTGGGCTGGTTCCATTGTATAAACGTGCCGAAAATAAATCCGACTACTATTTACTATTTCTTTTACTACTAAAACTAGTAGAAATAATAGTTTGAAAATTTAAAAAAGTTTTTTAACAATATTTCCGCAATAAAAACGTTTATAAACAAAACAGAAGTTACAAAGAATAAAGTGTTAGAGTTTTTTGAATATCTGAGGGTACAAGAAAAAATTACTTATGTTTTATTGATGCAGGTTTTCTGCGTCCTGACAACATTTTGTTCGATTTTGCTTTGAAAGTGATCCACACCAAATATTAATACTCTTACGTATTTACTTTATATAAAGGTACCCATCCCTGAATAAAATTCTAAAATTTATATAAAATTCTAATATTCTAAAACTTATTGTAAAGCTCTGTAAAAGGTGTTTAAAATATTTTAATAACAATTTTATTCAATTGTCTATTTGGCAGTAGGAAATTCATATTTTGTTACTATTTGAAAACAGCGCCATCTGTTGCGCAATCGTGTTTTAAATATCCCACTTGCAATTTCTATTTTGTCATTATTTTAAAACAGCGATATCTGTTCCGCAACCATGTTTAAAATATCCCGTTTTTTTAATAAAAGATGCCTTAAAGTATGCAGTATATTTAAATCGGTAAAAAATCGGTGTACTTTAACTCTTTTTTCTCCACTTTCTCTTGGAAATAAGATATTTTTGCGGACAAAAAGTATCCTTTATTGGAATCAGGATGCTAAATAATCTCCTCACAAAATTTTGTTAAAATCCATTCAGTAGTTTTTATGTGATGCGAACACAGACAGACAGGAAACGAGTTACTAACACTTTTAGTATTTGTAACTGTTTCTTATTAATTTGTTCCCTCTTTAGTTAAAGATATTTCTTTCTTTAGAAACTTTATAATTTAAGAAATGTGTCATACTATCTTCTCAAAAATACATTCAAATTCACGATAACAAAACTTAATTGTTTAAGTTAACTTAAGCACACGCAAAGAAAAAACATGGTTAACCTTAACCATAATCTAAGAGCAATATGTTATAGTTGAATTATATGGTTATATTCAAACCATATTATTTTAAACCATAATAATAATTTTTTTGTCACTGGAACATATTATTGCCTTACATAAAAATAACATTTTAAAATGCAACCATAATTATGTTTATAATATAAACATACTATAATTTAATGTGAAACATGTAAATGGTTATATGTGACAACGTATGAATATCTTTATAAATAACAAAACACAAATACACGAATATTTCCATTTAGACTTACATGCATATTTTGATATTTTCTGCTTACCTTTTTATATGTTTGATATTTTTAATTTAAAATTATAATTTATAATAAAAAACAAATTTATTTGTTGACAACAAATGTGCATTTAATGTTTTTATGGTTTTACATGAACCGATAGCTTACACACATATTTCTGAATTAAAAAAGGCCAAAACCAAAATATATATTTTTAAAACCAAACATCATTTGTTTATTTTTAGTCATACCTAACATATTATGTTTAATAGTAATATATTATGGTTATAAATATAATTTTGTTTTTAAATATTAAAAAAAAAATCGTTGTGGTTTAAATTTGAATTTAAGTTCAAATCAACCATGTTGCTTTTTTGGTACGTATAACCATTGAATGGTTAACTATTGACAAAAATTTGTTTATCGTGACCTAAGTATTGTTTAAAATAACTATAATTTGTTCACAGCAAACACGTATTGTTACAGAGAACATAGTGTGGTTGCCGTGACCATACAGTAACCATGTTTTTTCTTTGCGCGCAGTTATTCCTTTTTGCCACAGACATATTTTCAAGCGCTATCTAAATTAAAAAAAAATCTTAACTTTATAAACACACTTTTGGTGACTGACTTAAGAAGAGAGTTTAAACCAGTGTGTGGTGTGAATACCGAAATTTCCATCTAAATAAAGGACTTCGCCATGGATTTAAATAACATCAATTATAATTCTGTGGCAATAAGGAAAAAGTGCTTAAGTCTGATTTTTAAGTTTTGTAGGAGAGCAATTTTAAACTTTAAAATAAATTTTTCAAAAAAATAACTTTTCTTTAAAATTTACCTATGGGAGTCAAACGTATGATATAAAAAATATCTTATATCTACCAAAAGTACGCAGGCGTTGCAATTAATAAGTTGTGAAAGTCGAAAAATAGCTTCTAGTTTCTTAAGATATTTTCCAAATGCGACTCGACATTGAAAAAAGATAAGCAGAAAGTTATTTTGCTATAACTTCCTGAAAAATTTTACTAAATAATTGAAAATATGCACATGGGTACTTTGAAGTACGCAGATTTCAAAGGTGCCAGTAACTAAATTTTTGCTTAAGTCGACTTAAGCAAAAATTATTCCTTATTACCACAGAATTGATATTTCGTTTTGATTAAAACATGGATACCTTTTTTGCTAAAGTTTAGGAAAGGGAATCAGTGTTGCCTTGTCGTATCTTAGGCGATCTTAAATAGTTTTAATTTAAAACTTATTTAACTACTCTCTCCAAAGCTTTCCCTAGTTTCTGCAATTAATTCCTAAATTTTTTATAATCTGATTCTTTTAAACCCTGTTTACGTGGTATTGAAATTCACAATGACGGTTGAGCATGTGTTCCATATTGTACTCAAACTGTTACCATTACGTGTGTATGAGTCCTTTTTTATGTTGTTGTTGTTGTTGTTGTTGTTGTTTTTGTTTTTACTTTCTTTGTAGTTGCTCTTGTTTCATTTTATTTTGTTATTAAAGGAAATTAATATTGATTGATGTGAAATTCAGTTAACATTGATTCGATACAAAAACTTTTACAATATTTTAGCAACAAACAACAAATCTTTTCAAGTTTCCTTCCCTTGTTTTTTGTTTCGTTTTGTTTTCAGAAAATTTTGTTTTAGTCATAAAATATCGGCATATACATAAATAAATAAAATTCATACATACAAAGAATAATATGCAGATGCACACCATGAATGTGTGCTAGGAAAATCATGGCACGTATCAACTCTGTGAAAAGAATATTAAAATCAGTGCGAAAAATATTAAAAACTTATACTCTTATTGTACCAGCTATGGTTGAAATTATACCTTGAAAGGTATTTTATTTATAGTGTCTGAAGAAATGCTATTTAAGGAAAAAGTTCTGAAAAAGGTAAAATATATGTGAAAATTTAATTAAAGAAAGCAATGTAAGTGAGACTGTTACCTGTATCGAGTCTCGAAAAAGCTGTGTTAAATAACGACACATAAATCAATACATCGAACCAGTACACCGTAAATAGCTAGGCATATACATTTTTTTTGAAAGGTTACAAAAATTTGTTACAAAAAATTGTTAACTATTTTAACAGTTAGCTTTTCGCCGAGTTAGCTTGGCCGAGTATTCGTGATTAGCTAAAAAAATATGACGCCTTTTCTGCAGCGCTCACTGATATTCGGCATTTTTCGAGGCCCACAAACTAAAATTGATCAGCAATTTAACCAAACTGAGTATAGGGTTTTACCACCCTTTGATAGTAAAGGGTGGTTCAATTTTAAAGGCCGATGTTGATATTGATAATATTGGTATAATTCAATTATGCATGGAACAAAATATCGCTCAAATGGCACACCTCCATCCAATGTTCCAAATTTTCGATGACGCTGAGGCATAATTGAGGTTTTATGCCGTTACTGTGCCGAATTATCTCATCCTTTAGCTCTTGAATTGTTGCTGGCTTATTGACGTATACCTTTTCTTTAAAAGAAGAAGTCCAACGGTGTAAAATCATGTACGATCTTGGCGGCCATTGAATTTGTAGCGCAAAAAAGCCATTGTTTCGATAGCTGTGTGGCAAGTGGCACCGCCCTGTTGAAACCACATATCGTCCACATTTATATCTTTCAATTCGGGCCATAAAAAGTTCCGTACCGTCTCTCGATAGCGAACACCATTCACAGTAACTGCCTGACCTCATTTTGGAAAAAATACGGCCCGATGATGACGCCAACCCATAAACCGCACCAAACAGTCACTCTTTATGGGTGCATTGGTTTTTCGACTATAACTCTTGGATTATCATTCGCCCAAATGCGGCAAACCTGCTTATTGACGAATCCACTGACGTGAAGATGTGCCTCATCACTGAAGATGATTTTCTTCGAAAATTGATCATCCAACGTTGCCAGTTCTTGCCACTATTCTGACCATTAACCACTTTTGGTATGATCAAGACGCTTTAGTTTGTGAGTCAATTGCACCTTGTAAGCGTGTAAATGCAAGTCTTTATGCATAATGTTCATCAACGAGGAGCGTGAGAGGTGCAATTATTGGGCACGCCACCCTATCGCGAACAGCAGCAATATTTTCTGCAGTACATCTCCTACATACCCGGTTTTGCACCTTTTTCCGATTGTACGCTCATTTGGACCATTAAATTGACCGAAAAAATAACGAAGTGCACGATATGCATTTTGATTTGAACGCCCATTTTCATAATAAACCTGAATAACTTTAACGCGTTGCTCGATTATGTATCTTTCCATGGTTCAAATTGAATTAGTCTGAAATTGAGAAATTAAATACAAATTAAATTCAGAAAAAAACTTGACGTTTATGTGTGGTTCACATTCAACATTGACCCTTAAAATTTAATTACTACCCGATAGAATCGAACCTTTACTGTCACTTCCTTGTATATTTTTCACAGTTACACTGTGTTATCAGCTTGTAGCTAAAAACCTATTAAATCTTGTGTGAACAGCTTTCGTATAAATGCCCGTAGTAATGGAATATGGGCAGCACTACCCATACACGTATTTGGATTGAATAACAGAGTTTTTTTCCTAGATAGTTTGAGGCGCAGAATTAAATTAATTTTAGTTTTTGAGATACACTTTCGGCCGGGCTTGTTTTCGCACCCAATGCCATCAATGTTTTTAAAACTTTAGATACTAAGCTAACATTTACAACTACCCGTCGTGAAAATTCCTAATGTTTATAAGCAAATAGTCACCCTTCATTCCAAGTGGAGATTCTAAATATTAATTGGTCATTTCGTTGGTGATTCCTAGAATACTGATTATGAACCCCATAAAGTAGGGGAAAAGGAACTAACACATGAAAAGGATCTTTCACTTTAACATAACGTTAGCCTAGGTGCGAGTCAATTGACACCTATAGGATACTCTGTGATAGGTGCTAGTCCTAACGATAACGTGCTTGTTCCGTACCAGTTACTATAATACTATCTGATCTCTAAGTAACTACATTTTATCACTTATAAATTCGTTACACATGATGTGTCCTCTTTTTAAGTAAATTTACCGACGTCCACCCATCCATGCATATTCAGGTTGAAATGTACTTTCTGAGAATTCTTAATAATCTGTTAAAGTTTCGAAAAATTAAAAATTATTATGATGAATCAGTCCATAAATGGTGGATATAAAAAAAAAAACATCTGAACGTCTTTATTATATTACTTTTTTTTGTATGTTGCTGCTGTTTTTTTTTTCTTAATTGTATTGATAATCAAAAATTAAGCAGAAATCCTCCAGATAACCAAAAAATCGAAAGTTCACTAAAAATTCCAAATTTCACAAAAGTCTGTATTTTTTTTTGTCAAACATTTCATCATAAAAATCATTATTATTATAATTATATGGAAAAAATGACGACAAACTTCCATCAAGCTTGACTATTTTTTCCTTTTATATGGTAAAATATTTTTAAAAGCTGTATAAATTTATTTAAACTGATCGATAGTTCATACTGGAGAAAGATAATAAGATTTAAGATAATCTCTGCCATTTAAACCCATTGTTTTCCAAATTAGTTGTATATGCCTCGGATATGGCAATTAGCGACCGTGTGTACACATAGACATATGCTAAAGACAGCATAGTGTAGATTGTAGGCAAGATACCGTTCGAATTACTCAAAATTAACGGAAATAATTTCTTTAACATAATCGATCACTGCATCTCGTGGTTTATACACTGACCTAACGATCTTCATTCAAAAGAACAAATTAGGTCGCACTACTTGATTTTTAACTGTCAGTAGTTACGAAAAGTGCCGGTTGACTGCAATTTAAAAAAATAATAAAAAATTGTTCTTTTTTTGATTTGTGTTATAACTTGATAAATTAAATAGCTAAGCGTTTTATTGTGGAACGTTGTTTTTAACACTTTTTAGATTTTGATGTATTTTATTTGTTAAAAAAGGTATGTTGCCCGTATATCACACAAAACGGATAAATTTCTCTTCAAAAAATAAAAATTAAAAAAAATCAAAAAACACGTGTATTTTATTTTTCTGATAACATCTCAGATAAAAACAATCAAACAAATTGGAGTAAATGCATGATAGAGGGTCAAGTATTCAAGAATATTCCCAAGTAGCATCGCAAGACTACATACTAAATTCAGATAAATGATTAAACAAATGGAGAATAAACAAAAATTGAACACATAATGTCAACAGTCGTTTGGACATTGGTGGGGCCTCGAACGACCCTGCATTACACAGTCCTGTTCTTCCAGATTCAGGTTCCAGGGTCCCTGGCGTCTGGTGCCCCCATTTTCCCCGAAATCACTGCATCAAAGCATTGAGAAAGTACCGCTATGATAATTAGTGCCCCTGGAGGAATCTCCAAACCTGATCTTCTGTTAGGGCACAGAATTAGCTACAAATAAGATTCTGAGAAAGACTACATCCCTTACGTTAACTACCGCTAACCTTTTTAAAGAGGGTGGATATACATTCGAACTTGCTGGCTTACATTATTTTAAATGATCGTTTTTAACTTTGGCTAAGAAGCAGGAATATGGTCTTTTTAACCACAACCAAACGAGATCATTCCAAAATAACAACATTAACCATAATAATCAATGTTTTGCTCAGCACTGACTGGTCGAAAGAATATAAATATCAAAAAGGTTATAGATGAGAATTTGATTGCATATAAATTACCAACAACATTTGTAAAACAATTGTAAGATCCGCCGACTTAGCACACATACAATAGGTTGCGATTTGAACATTCACTTGTATTGGTAAATGTTTGTTTTTTCATTTATCTAGAATACATTTGTATATGTATGCACATATGTATTTGTATCATTTAAGCACGTTTGGTTTTATTTCCACATTGTGTTGCTCCTGTTTGTTTTTGATGATTCGAATTTTTTTTTCTACTTTGCAGCCATAAGTTTAGCTAGATATTTCATTTGTATGGTTTAAATCTATGTACAGTTTATTCGATAATTTGTAAGTTATAGCATAAAAAGTACTTTTGGGTCGGTCATAATTTTCAAGGGTTATTTCTTGTTTTTTTTTCATCTTTCAACTTTCCTTATTTCTCCTGTCATTGCTATACTTTACTTGTGCATGTCTGTATCCTTAATATGTACATCATGTGTGTATGTATGTTTCTATGTTCCTTAATTTGAAAGGTGTTAACGTGATTTATTTTATTTGATTAAAAGCTACACAAATATTGGAATTTATGTTTTTGTTCTTCCTTTTTGGGGCATAGCAAAACTAGTGATTATTGAAATTAATATATTTTTTCTTACACCTTCTCTTGAAGTTTTATGTTCAGCATTCGTCAGAGTTTACAAAAGACTATTTATAGACGTTGCTGCCTGCTGTACTGATTTTATATGGCTTTTAGAAATCGATTAAGCTGCCAAGAAGGAAAAGTTTTATGTATAATGATAATGAATTATCAATTATTCAAAAACATTGGGGGGGCGTATACCTAATACGGGAAGTAAAAACTAATAATTATGCTGGATATGTATGAAAATCAATCAGTCATAGAACAAACGACGAAAAAAAATATATTGCAATAAAGTTTTATTTTTATTAAAATATGTATGCAATAAAAAATCAAAAGAGCAATGTTCGTTCTCTAACCAAATCACGTACTAGCAATATTAATAATTATTTAATACTCAAAATCCCCCTAACACACTTCAGTTTCAAATAGCTGAATAGCTGAAATGAAACATGTTAATACTTTTTTGGCTCCTTTTTAACGTTACATTCCTTTAGTTCTTTCTCTACTTTTAAATAAAAATATACAGAATTAAATCCATTAATAATATTTTATTATTCAAGTACATATGTACGTAAAGAAACATTAAAATATCAAAGTTATTTGCCTGCTTAATCACGTAAAAATTTTATAATCAAAAAAGAAAATGCGAAATAAATATTTTTGAACAGAAATAAATAAAAATTTTATTTTCTCTCTACTTAGTTTAATGCGTGATAATTTCCCACAATAGTTCACAGTTTAATAGTAATAATAAAATAACTTTTAACGCCCAATGTAAGGGTAATAGTGGACACATGACTTTTGCTAAATCTGGATGGGGTAGCAGTTCGTATTCCAATTATAGATTTTTACCATTGTGACTAATTGCGTATGCATCCATGCATACCTTGACGGAACAGCATTTTTATCTTCACTAGATAAAGTCGTTTTTACTTCAAATCAATCCGGTAATATTTTTATACTTTTCAAGATAATCGATGTAAACTAGACCGCCTCCATCTTACCGGTAAGATCTACTTAGCGTTATTTGGTATACGTTGACTACTTGTTTTTTTTTTTTGGGTCTACAGTTACGCTTGGATTGCGCCTGAAGATAGATGTTGTCTGCTTTTAATGGCTATCAAAAACAAACTAATAGATGCAGCTTGCTCAACACTTAACGAAAGCAATGTTGCATTGAAAACTACTGCTCAAGAAATCCAAAAAAGTTATTGAATTAACAAGATGCCGTCATGCCATTTGATAAGTAGTAGTAAAATTATATTCATGCAGAGTCAACATCGCATTGAGATTTTCTTCTCAACAAAGAGTTGAGTGTATTACGAGAAAATGGTAAAACAAAAAGGCAAAGGCAAACCGTATTATCTCTGAAGTATACAAGGAGGTATTGAAAAATAACCCCCAAATAAAATAAATTCAAACGAAATAATGAAATAACTTCCAACGAAAAACTTCCAACGATTTTTTCATAATCTACCTATAAAAAACTATAATTTTATTTAAATATACATATGCGTTTTTTTAAATATGGCTTATTTTCAATAAGCTTCTAATTGCAAAAAAGGTTAAACATTTGTCTACGAAAAATCTAAAGCTACCTCTTCAATATGCCAAACATCCGTTATCACTTAAGTATTTTATTTAATATCGTTTTTCTTTTTTAAACAGCCCCAAAAAGACAAAATCTGTGACCAGATGAATTTTTTCATCCTACCCACGCACAGAGGGGTGTTTTGCCAATCTAGCCGGACGTTAGATAAAAATCAATTATGAAAAATATAAAAATTTAAGTACGCAGCTCGACAGACAAGATTTGTCGTTTTTTTGACACTGTTAAATCAGGAAATTTGAGTAAATGGCATACGTTTTTATTGACTTTATACGATTTTGAGAGCTTTGCAATATATTATTGTGTGTAGATAAACGAATAAAGATTTTGTATTATTTGTTTGTTTTCTGTGAAAGGCTATATTAACAGCTAATTATATTAATTTTTAGAAAAATTTTATTTTAAATTTTTATCATAAAAAAATTTTTTTCGAAACTAAAAAAGGGATTTTTGACCATTTTTTTAGTCATCAAACAGTGAAAAGGTTATTGAGAGTGAGGGCCATCATGATCCTAAAAGTGTTATATATTTATATTATATTTTTTCGCAACTTTTATTTATTGTATCTTCAATATACTTGAACTATCAATAATTACTCATATCAGTTTTAGTTTGTGCGTTGATAAGTGCGGTCGCGATTTTTTTTCAAGCTCGCGTTAACAAAAAACAAAACATACATTGTGTGAATAATTTAAAACAAAAACAAAAAAAAAAACAAACCTGTTTTAATACAACAACAAAGTTGTTTGTAAAAATTTTTTTTCTTTTTCTTTCGTCTTTTTTTTATACAACGGCATATTGAATTGCTACTTTAAAAATAAAACAAAAACAATAAAGCCTCTTTAATTGAGGCAACAAATATGTTGACAATGTTGAAATAAATAAAAACAAAAAAACTAGTGACAATTTGTGTATAAATGCTAAGCAGGTTATACGTGCCCAATCTTGTTCATCGCTTTTGCTAAGCGATGACAATAAAATAACTACAAACAAATCCCCTCCTGAACATAGTGTTACCAAAACTAATATGGATAGTGTAGAAAAACCTAAGACTCAAGTAGGAATGGACAGATACATAACTGTACTGAAAAGAGGTCGAAGCCCTAAATCTTCCCAGATTGCACCAATGGCTAAAGTACAAAAAGACAAGGACTCTAACGGAATAAATTCCCATAATCGTTTTGATATTTTAGATAGCGAAAGAAGTGAAAAAAACGGCACCCAGGTCGTTCAAACCACCTCCAATTTATTTAAGGGAGAAAAACTCCAGCGACTTAATAAAGAAGTTAATTTCAACTATTGGTGAGAACACATTTTATGTAATTCCAATCAAGCGTGGCAACATTGATGAAACAAAAATACAATTTATTGATGAAAACAGTAAAGTAGTAAACGAGTTTGAAAGCTACAAAAAGAACTTTTATACATATCAGCTGAAGAGTAGTAAAGGTCTACAGGTAGTTATAAAAGGTGTAGACTCATACGTTGATCCAGTCGAAATTAGAGATGGCGTCCGAAAAGCGGGATTTAAGGTAAAAAGTGTAGACAACCTCAGAAATCGAGAACGTGTCCCTCAATCTCTATTTCGCGTTGAACTGGAACCTGGAGATATTCGATTGAAAAAGAATGAAACGCACCCTATCTATAATTTAAGATATCTGTTGCACTGCAAAATAAGCGTAGATGAACCGCATAAGTGATCAGGACCCGTACAGTGTCTAAATTGCCAAGAATATGGTCATACTAGGGCTTACTGCAAATTGCCTCCGGTTTGCGTTGTGTGTGGAGAGCTTCATTGTTCCGCCCAATGCGACAAAGCAAGGGATGACTCGAAAGTTAAAAAATGTAGCAACTGCGGTGGAAACCACACTGCTAACTACAGAGGCTGTCCAGTTTTTTCCATGGTAAGGAAAACCACTCAAAAATCAAATACTCCTGCTAAGCACCCACAATATCGAGCAAACGCTCATTACCTTCAGTTAGCCCAACCAACAACCCAACATGTTTCATACGCGGATATGGTAAAAACCAATCATACTGCAGTACATAAAGCGACACCGACAACTAATTCTACTCCTAATTCGCAATCGCATCCTAAAGAACAAACACCATCTGGTAATTTTAATCGTCTCGAAGCAAGCATCGAGACATTAGTGCATTCGATAAACAGTTTTATGAGCTCTATGAGCAGCATGATGCAAGAAATGGTACGCATGCAATCTACTATGTTGCAGGCATTACTTAACAAACCATGAACTGTTTAAAAATATGTTTCTGGAACGCAAACGGCTTGCGCCAACACAAAAATGAACTCGAGTACTTCCTTAAGAAGGAACAAATTGATGTCATGCTGGTTTCAGAGACTCTCTTAACAACAAATAGCTTTTTCAAAATAAATGGCTATATCTTATATGACACCAAAGACCCCCGTGGCAGAGAATGTGGTGGTTCAGCAATACTAATAAAGGCTCGAATCAAACATTATTTACTGTGTGATTTTTGTGAAGATTACCTACAAGCAACAAACATCTGTATTGAAGAATTTCATCAAAACTTAGTTATTTCTTCAATTTATTCACCTCCTAGGTTTCAAATATCAGAGAGTCAATACAGCGATTTCTTCAAATCACTAGGTCCCTGTTTCATAGCATCAGGCGACTACAACGCTAAACATACGTTTTGGGGCTCACGCCTAATAACTCCAAAAGGTCGAGTTTTGTTTGACACAATTTCAAAAATGCGTCTGAATGTGATATCGAGTGGACAACCCACCTATTGGCCTACTGATCGACAAAAAATACCGGATGTTATTGATTTTGGCGTGATTAAGGGTATTCCAAGAGAAACGATTAAAGCTGAAGCGTCACTTGAATTATGCTCAGATCATTCACCCACTATCGTCTATATATGGGACAAACAAAACATCATATCACCAATGACTACCTCAAGCATTAATTGGTTGAAATATAGAAAGTATCTTAGTACTCATTGTTCGGAAAATATCCCGCTAAGAACACCTGAAGACGTAGAGCGGAGTCTTATTGATTTTGACCAAAACCTCAAATCAGCTGCCCAACATTCAACAATAACCCGACAATTAGCTAGATACAATCAAATTTATTCTGTAGATATCGAACGGCTCTTGGCTGAAAAAAGAAAAATTCGTAGAGAATGGCAATCACAGACATCTCCTCAACTCAAAAGCAGACTTAAAGAATGCACGAACCGGCTAAGAGACATGCTGAAATCTCGAAGAGTAGCATCCCTGAAAAACTATTTGGGAGACCTAGACGCAACTCCTCAATCAGATTATTCGTTATGGCGTGCTTGTAGAAACCTTAAAAGGCCAGTCTTACGTAAGCCTCCCTTGCGAACTTCAGCTGGAGGCTGGGCAAGGAGTGATACCGAAAAAGGAAATTTATTTGCTGCACATTTGAAAAAGGTTTTTACCCCAAATATATCGACTGATATAGTTGAGTTGCCAGTTCTCGAGGCTAGTGCTGCAATACCGATAAGATTTTAATTTGGTGATCTTGAAAAGGCAATAACGGATTTGAACACCAAAAAAGCCCCTGGCGTTGATAAAACCAGTAACAAGATGTTAATTGAGTTGCCCCGTGTAGCTCGCAGAATCGTTCTTTTATTTTTAATGCCATTTTACGTTTTGAGTACTTTCCCACAGATTGGAAGGTGTCCTTGGTTACCATGATTCCTAAACCAGGAAAAGACCACACAAAAATTGAATCATACAGACCTATAAGCCTTTTGTCAAATATGTCAAAGCTGTTTGAGAGGATGTTAATAACTAAGCTTAACCCTATTCTAAGCGACAAAGGATGTATTCCAAACCATCAATTCGGCTTCAGGAAAAAACATAGTACGATCGAACAAACTCACAGGTTAGTCAATGTTGTTAAGAAGACATTTGAAGAGAGAAAATACTGCTCTGCGCTTTTTATCGATGTTTCTCAAGCATTCGATAAGGTATGGCATGAAGGCCTAATATATAAGCTAAAACTGAATTTGCCCGTAAACCTATATAAGCTGCTAGATAGTTATTTAACCGAACGAAAATTTATTTGAAAGAAGGAGATTTTTTGAGCTCACCCCAGCCAATCGAAGCCGGAGTTCCCCAAGGTAGTATATTGGGGCCCTTTTTATACTTATTGTATACTTCAGACATGCCAACTAGTAACCGAGTTCACACATCGACATTTGCTGACGACACAGCTTTTTTGAGTATTCACGAAAGACCCGAAGTAGCATCACGATATTTACAAGACCACATATCCAATTTAGAAAAATGGTTGAAGAAATGGAGAATAAAAGTGAATGAACAAAAATGTACTCACATAACCTTCACACTGCGTACAGCATCTTGCCCCCCTATTCGGATAAATAACCAAACGATACCCCAGCTTTCAGACGTCAAATATCTCGGCATACATCTTGACCGGCGCCTTACATGGAAACGGCACATAGAAACAAAGTTAACACAAATGAAGTTGAAAGCAGTCCAACTAAACTGGCTAATTGGTAGAAATTCTACTCTAGCTTTAGACTGCAAATTTTTATTATACAAGTCAATTCTAAGACCAATATGGTGTTATGGCATTCAATTATGGGGCACTGCTTCAGCTACCAACGTAGAAAAAATTCAAAGGCGCCAAAATAAGATTCTACGTATTATTACATCTGCTCCCTGGTATATAAAAAATTCGAACATCCATAAAGATCTAAACGTGCCATCAGTTAAAGCAGAAATAGCGAAACTTGCCATAAGGTATTTAAAGAAGCTTGAAACTGATCCGAATCCACTGGCCCGTAACATACTAACTGAACCTGGTTACATTCGACTTAGAAGAAGGGACACTGCTTCTCTCATCCGTACATCAGAGGGATAACCCACAAATTACAGTAACCGTGAAACATACATTTTTTTGTCCAGCACTGGTTGGACTTAACAAGTATATTTTTAGACTTAAGATATGAGTAATTATTGATAGTTCAATTAAATTGAATATACAATAAATAAAAATATCTTAAGTCTAGAAAAAATATACTTGTTATGTCCAACCAGTGCTGGACAAAAAAAATATGTTTCTGTTATTTGCGGGTCATCCCTCTGATGAACGGATGAGAGAAGCAGTGTCCCTCCTTCTAAGTTGAATGTAACCAAATTCATTTAGTATCTTACGGGCCAGACGGTTCGGATGATTTCCAAGCTTCTTTAAATATCTTATGGCAAGTTTCGCTATTTCTGATTTAACTGCTGGCACGTTCAGATCTTTATGGATGTTCGAGTTTTTTATATACCAAGGAGCAGATGTAATAGACTTATTTTGGCGACTTTGTATTTTTTCAACATTGCTAGCGGAGGCAGTGCTCAATAATTAGATGCCATAACACCAAATTGGTTTTAGAATTGACTTGTACAATAGATGTTTGCAATCTAAGCTGAGAGTAGAGTTTCTGCCAATAACCCAGTTTAGTTGGACGGTTTTAGCTTCATTTGTGTTAACTTTGGTTCTATGTGGCGTTTCCAAGTAAGGCGCCGGTCAAGATGTATGCCGAGATATTTCACGTTTGAAACCTGTGGTATCGTTTGATTATTTATGCGAAAGGGAGGGCACGATTTCTTCGCAGTGTGAAAGTTATATGAGTGCATTTTTGTTCATTCAACTTTATTCTCCATTTCTTTGTGTGGACTCGGTTACTAGTTGACATGTCTGAAGTATACAACAAGTATAAAAAGGGCCCCAATATACTGCCTTGGGGAACTCCTGCTTCAATTGGCTGGGGTGAGCTCAAAAATCTCCTGCTCTCACAATAAATTTTACTTCGGTTAAATAACTGACTAGCAGCTTATATATGTTTACGGGCAAAATTTAGTTTAACCTTATATATTAGCATTTCATGCCATACCTTATCGAATGCTTGCGAAAAGTCGATATAAAGCGCAGAACACTGTTTTCTCTCTTCAAATGTCTTCTTAACAACATTGACTAACCTGTGAGTTTATTCGATCGTACTATGTTTTTTCCTGAAGCCGAATTAATGGTTTGGAATACATCCTTTGTCGCTTAGAATAGGGTTCAGTTTAGTTATTAACATCCTCTCAAACAGCATTGACATATTAGATAAAAGGTTTTATATCACTATAAAAAAATGTTATATATAACTATAAAATATACGATCTCTACTTTTATACTGTAGAAAAAACGTTGTGTGTTTTTGCGCCATTTTTTTGCGATTTTTTCCAAATTTCACCCTTTTTCTATTTTTGTTCGTCGTGCATACGAGTAAGACACCTTTTTGTCGGTCATGTTTTAAATAAATTAATTGTTATTCATTTAAATAAAATTTATTGTTACTAGTGTAAATTATTTATTTTCTATATATTTATAAAATGATATGATTTTCTGCATGTCTGTCTGTTTGTGTTCGCATCACGTAAAAACTACTGGATGAATTATAATAAAATTGTATGGAAAGGTACCCTCATACCGTGTTTCAAATATAGGATATTTTTCCTCCTAAAAATATCTTATTATTAAGAAAGAGGAAGAACAAGTAGTGAAAGTACGCAATTTTATCGATTCAATGATACTGCAAACTTGGCAGCAACTTTTATTTTTGTCAGCGGGTAATTTAAAACACTATTTACAGTATTCTACAATCATTTTTGAATTTTATATAAATTTTAAAATTTTATATAAAGCCTATGTTTTTGAGTAATTACCCAGGGATGCGTACCTTTATATAAATTAATCACATAAACCATATCTGCAGCACTATAAAATTAAAAGCCTTAAAGTGAATTACTTAAAATAATGATGCTGACGAAGTGGTGGGCACAGCTGGTTAGAAATAAATTAATTATTCTCAGATAAATTAAATACTATAAAGTAATAATTTTAAAAAATTACTTTTACTATTATTCTTCTCTTCGACATAAAAGCTTAAAAATTAATTTTTTTTTTTGGAAATTAACAAAAAATAAATTTTTTTAAATTCATTTGGACGTTTCGTGAGGTGTGATTGGAAAACCTTAAACATGTTATTTTTATGGTATTGCGGCGTATGTAATCCATTTCTTTTAATAATTACATTATATTTGCAAATAATATTTTATGTCACCGCCGTCATAAACATTTTAAACAGTTTGTGACTATAAAAGTAGCAAATGCAAAATGCAAATGCAAATGCAACAGCCAATATAAGCTAAAAAAAAAAAGTAATGACCGGCTAGATTGGCAAAATACCCCTATGTACCACGTTCTGTATGAAAAATCTTAAATGGAATATAACTCGTTAAATAAGCTTTAAACGACTTTGTTAACTTTTTTTGTTAAAAAAAGATTCCTTTAAAGAAAATGTTTAATTAATTCTAGGAAAAATTTGTAGTCACGTATATTTTGCATAAAAAATTATGAATACTTATCTTCTCTAGTGGCGCAAATTAAGATTAAATAATCTTCTAATCGTTAAAAAGGTAAAAAAAGTGCGATTAGTGATGATTGCCTACTTATGTACGTTCCGAACCCAGAAAGTAAATTCTCGTTCATCGAAGTTTCCTCACTTACTGTTAGCTTCAGATGCGTCTTTCTGATATGTCACTTTGTTATTAATAATGGATTCCCTTCTAGTCCCTGCAACTGCAACTAGATGT